>CM024244.1:18215189-18257664 GCA_013421045.1 Propylea japonica
TTTATCTGCAGTTGGCAGCAATTGCTGTCATAACGTTAAATAAAGTCAACGTTGCCGAATTTACCCACTTTGTACGACGGGCTTGCTAGTTATCAGATAACTCTATGCAATAGGGGCGTTCGGCATTGACCTCCGCGAGCAGATGGATTTTTTAGTCACGTGACCACAGATCGTACAGATAAATCTGAAATATCTGGGAATAAACGAACGGCACAGAGCATCTGCCACAGAACATACTGCTCTGTTTTACTTTTATAGATTATGAGATTTCGAAGATCACTATTTTGGGAAATATGCTCATCTTTTAACGATACTTTCACCCTTTTAGTAGCTCTTCCATAATCTCAATTAAATAATTAGGTGAAAGGCACTGAATGCAAAAGAACGAGTATGCAAATCCCCTTCTGGTCGTTCAATACGGCGATAGTTGTACCGAAAGATCCTGATCATTAATTGATTGAATACACGAAAAGAAACGGAAAGCAATATCTCCAACCTGCCCATTCATAACTACGATAGCTATATTGAAAAATTTTAATGAATTATAGAGTTTTTTTAATGAATAAATGAAAACAGAAGAATAAAACTGTTAGAATTTTTCAATCTATCGGTTGTCGGATCAGGAAACTCAACATAAAACAAACAAAAATATAAAAAACATAAACTCTATGGATAAAATCGCTTTGCTCCGTCGAAATAGACCGAGCGAAAAGATCGACGTCCGATTGCTCAGATTTTTATGCCGAACGGTACAGATGTGTATTCCCCTCAATCCGGATGTAATAAACGAACGGTTCAGATCGATTCGACACGTCCGATGTCGATGCCGAACGCCCCCTAATATTGACAACATTGCGTATCAATCTGCAGAAAAATAACAACATAACCTAAAATTTCCGTTCACGAAAGTTTGAACGCATAGTAGGCGTTTGTTTATTTATCTGAAATTGGCAGTTATTTGCTGTCATAACGTAAAATAAAGTCAACGTTGCCGAATGTAACCGCCTCGTTTCGACGAGATTGCGAGTATATCAGAACATCTATGCAATATTGACAACATTGCGTATCAATCTGACAAGATAATAAGAAACATAACCTAAATTTTAATATACACAGTGGATTATGCCAAATTTCCATGCCAACCGACGGCTCAACCTTTCGTGAACGGGCATACATTTAATACTTAAATTTCAACACTCAGTATGATTAAAAAAACAAGTTCGGAACCCTAAACATTAAGTTGAAAAAAGGTTCATCTACTATATAAAATAAGTCGGGTTTTCCTCCCTGACGCTTTAACTCCAGAACGCACGGACCGATTTCAACGGTTTTGCATTCGTTGGAAAGGTCTCGGCTCCTCGAGTTTGTAGCAAAGAAAATTCAGGAAAAATTTTCAAGATATCGAGAAGAACGTAGGAAATTGGTACATTTCTGAAAATGTCATTATTTATGACATCGAATTCAATGACAACTGTCAAGTCTCCTTTCGAGAGGGAAGTGCTTCCAACAATTTCCTCATTTCAGAAGAAAAGGCCAGATCCGAATCAAAAAAGGTACGAATATCGTTTTCGAGTAGTTCTATAACGTTAATTAACGAAGACATTCGTTGCAGGAATTCTGAAATAACCAGAAATATGTAACAAAATATTTTGGACATAGGTACGTCTGATGTAAACATTTGTTCGTTTCGAGTGGAAAACGTTATTTGAATAGGTAAGTCCATATGAAATCATCAACTTCAACGTTCATTCAACGAATTCCTAACATTTCAGCGATCAAAAGCATCATTTCAGGTCGCAGTGATATTTGAGGTTTCTACTAAACCGAATTTCCCTGACAAATAACGTAATGAGAACAAAATTCGGGGATTATTCGTATTTTAGGAAAAAAATACGCCAGGAAATGATATCAAACTGTATGTATTATGATAATTATCGATATTTCAATATATTTTTTCGATTTCCTGATATGTTTACATGTTAAAACCCGTTGAAGTCTGAGATAAACAGTCTCACGTGTAAGAAGGCAAGTGGTGTAACGACTAACGTCTAGGTGTGTGGACCTGGTAGTGTACCGGTTTCGAAACCCCATGGTGGCATGTTCTGTTTATTCTGGATAAAAAGTATTTTTCCCAGGTTCAAAGAAAGCTGATGAAAATAATTCAAAATTTTCATGTGCATGTTTTATACAGGTACGTTTTAGATATATACAGGGTGTTTCTATAAATCTATCAATTATTTCACATTTCTACGTTATAACAGAAAGCTTTCAATGAAATTGAAGGGGCTTTGAATTTCGAGTGATTCGTTATAGGAGGTGGAATTTCAAATATAGATACTATGCTTCGGATTCATACGGGGTGCTCCTATAAACATGTCGAATATTTTGAATTTCTGCATTATCACAGGGACATTTCCACAGAAACGAAGAAGTTTTTGAATTTCAAATGATTTACTATCGATGGTGGTTTGATATATACAGGGTCTCTTCATAAAATGCCAAATATTGTAATTTTCTACTTCCTAACACGAACATTTGTATTACTTTTCCCATAAATGTTCAATAGACGCTCTGAGTATATACAGGGTGTGTAGTGTAGTCAGACAGATACCAAGGAATATATCAAATATCTATGAACATCAATAACCAATGATGATCTATCGAGGTAAACAAAACGGTTCGAAAGACCTACTGTTCATCTGATCTATCGGTTCAATTGATCTACCGGTTAAATTATCCTACTTAGAAAGGTAGATCTACCGGTTTCACAAATCTATAATACTTAAAAAGGTAGATCTACTGGCCTGACTAGAAAATCATTGTTTTTTACATGGCAGTTATACTTTATACGTGTTCACGAGTTGGAAAACCATCCGCTTTGTTTGTGTTTACGTCAGGCCAAAAAACAAAAATATGGTTTACCAAAGAGCATTTCAAAAAAACGGATAGTTTGCGGAAACGTATAATGCTTCGATTCAGTATTTACTTTGGATTCTCTTTCATTTACTTAGAGAAGTTTAACTAAGTAACACTTCATTTTTGTAATCGAAATGAATTTATTACTGTTGTTCCTTTTCAAATATAAAAAAAAAATTTCTTCATTTTTTCATCACCAAACGAAATGTTACAGAAAACGAAGCCATCTGGTGGCGAAACGGAGTTCGCCGGGTTTGCTAGTTATCGATAAAATGAAATGTTTTCTGCGAACAACTTTTGGGTTGCAAAACATGGTAAATTTTTTTAAATAATTTTTTGTTTTGAACTCTTTTACTAACAATTAAAAATTGAACATGTTTTTTCGCTAAAAAGTTAATATTTCTCGAAAACAGTTCATTTTATCGACAATGAACACCTTTTCTTTTTCTCAATGTTCAAGGTATCCAAATTTGTTTTTTAAATCCTATTTATTATTAATTTTCATTGAATTATATTGAATAGTTTGAAACTTATTCCAGTAAACCGGATTTCCAGTGGCGTCATTTAGATGGCCGTATTTTCGTTGGAAGGGCTGCTATGAAAAAAAATTGGGAACTTGTCATCTCAATTTTTACCTGAATCCAGGCGATTTTCCACATTTCCCGGACACCCAGTATAACAGCGGTTTCTGAGCACCATTTATCAGTAGTTTATCTATCTGATAAACTTAACGTTTCGGTCTCAGATCGGACCTTTTGCAAGGAGAAATGATTAAAAGGAATAGGGTCATCTATATAAAATTCTTTGGAATGTGCATGACTCCGTTCAACCGTGGGTATTCTCTTTATATTTTCGTACTCATTCATGGATTGTAACAATTTAAAAAAAACTTATCGTCAATATTATGCCGTTCGCTTGATGTTACTCTAGAAGTTTTTCAAAATTGTCACAATCCATGAATGAGTAAAAAATACTAAAGAGAATACCCACGGTTGAATGGAGTCATGTATACATGCCAAAGAATTTTATAATAATAATAATAATAATCTTTATTTTGACCCTTAAACAGCAATACATACTGGCACCAGGGCCTACTAATTATATTATTTGATTAGAAACCAGAAAATACAATAAAAATAATATCTTTAACTTAACAAAATTACAAAAGAAAGTCTATTCTAGTCTCATAAAGTATTTTAAGGCATGGCAAAACTTTTTCCAATCTCTGATATTAGTTAAATCTGAAGGGGCGGAGTTAAATATATTTATGCTTCTGTAGATCGGGGAATTCTGGGTTTTATTAGTCCTTCTAAGTTCGTTTCTGAGTGTCTCTCTTTGTCTTGTTAAGTGGCTATGATATTGCAGTGTCTTATTTAATTTTACTTGAGTTTTAATTCATTATTCATTATGCCGTGTATTAATTTTATCTGTTCTAATTTTCTCAGTTTCTTAATGTCAAGAATTTTTGTTTTTTCATATACATGTTTTGTTGGAGTAGTATGCTCTATATTGAATATATTTTTAACTGCTTTATTCTGGGTTCTCTGTAGCTTATCAAGTACATAATTGGGTGCATTTCCCCAGCAGGGTATTAAATATCTTATATAAGGTTCTATGAAACTATTATACAATAAATATTTACTTTGAATATCAAGTAAGTGAGAACACCTCTTTATAGCACCTATTAAGGGAGAGATCTTTGATATCACAGTGGTTACATGACTATTCCACGTTAATTTATTATCCAGTACTAATCCTAGGTATTTATATTCTTTAACATATTGTTCTGATTCATTTCCTTTAGTATGTGTTCAATCAGGTCTACAGTAGCTGTTAAAGTACTGCTTTTTTCTGGAAGCCATACTGATTCTCATCAATTTTGAAAGTTTCTTGAATAAAGTCCATCATTCTTGTTTTGATTAACTTTTCAATTATTTTAGAGAAATTAGAAAGTATCGAGATAGGCCTATAGTTATTTAAATCACATCTTTTTCCTTTTTTCAATACTGGCACCACCTTGGCAATTTTCAGTTCTTCAGGAAATATACCATTTGTTAAGATTTTTTGATCAACGCCAGCATTTTATCGCCTATTGTATCAAAAAGCTCAACTATGTCTTTTTTGTGATGTTGTCATATCCAGGTGTAGAATCTCTCAGTCCAACCACTGTATTATAAAGTTCCGTCATTTCTACTGGTTTTAAGAATATACTTTTAGGATTATATTCTTCCTTTGATTCACTTTTACTAGAGATAGGTATCTTCGATGCTAATTTGGGACCTACTTCAGTGAAATGTTTATTGAACTCCTCAACTATATCTGCATTATCAGTTAATATTTTGCCATCAAGGCTTTCAACCTTATCAGTCGCATAGTGTCTAGTCCGCTGTCTACCACAAGTTTCATTCAAAATTTTCCACATCTTCTTGCTATTTCCATTTGCATTGTTTAGTTTTCTCCCTATACACCTGGTTTGCAGTTCTTTTCGCAGTTTATTCACTCGATTTTTCAGCTTAGTGAACACTTCCTTTGTATATTCATTGTTTACCTTTTTCCATCTAACGTAGCTTTTATCCCGTTCTTTTACCATTTCAATATATTCCCTGTTTATCCAGTCATTTCCAGCTTTATTTTAATATAATATTCCCTCTCTACCAAGGTCCTTGTTTCATTCATTTCTTCAATTAATTCCTTAAAGGATTCTATAGGTTTTTCCATTAATCTAGACTCCAGTTCTAATTTCCATCTCGATAATCTATTTTTTTTCTGGTTACTTTCGTCTTCTCTGGTTTAATTTTATTTTTCTAAGCTTATATGCATTAGTTTATGATCAGATATCATATGATCTTGAAGAACAATATTACATTTAATTTCTTTATTTGTGATGACATGATCCAAGATAGTAGAAGTGTTCTCTGTAGTTCTGGTGGCAAATTGTTTTGAAATGGTGTTCTGGAATTCAAATGCATTTGATTCAATTATACTTTTATATTCTCTTATAACCTGGGTTTCACTCAGCAAGTTGAGATTTAAGTCTCCCATTAATATGCAATCATTTGTTTGAGCTTCTAGCAGGCTATCAATTTTGTCCAGAAATATTTTAGCATCACTGTTTGGAGGTCTGTTTACACTAATTATTTTTGTTTTTTGTCCTTAAGATAAACAGACAGAACATTGCAACCCTCAATATCTTCCACAGAATTGTCCTGCAATACATTTATGTCGTCTTTCACGTATATGCTTGTGCCCCCTCCTCTAGTATCTCTGCAGTTATGAACAGCAAAATAGTTTTTAATATCAAAAAATTGAGTTTCATTTTGCCTAATCCATGTTTCGGTTAACACTTTCACATGTATAGAAGACCCGTAACTTTCAATAATATCTTTGAGATGGTCCAATTTATTTCTGAGACTTCTTATGTTTAAATAAAGTATATTAAAATTCCCTGACGTGTACAAAGTTTATGCTAATAATTTTCTCATTTAGTTTATTTATCCGTTGATTTATCTTACACAAGGTTTTCAGCAGAAACTATTCTGACCGGTGCATCAACTTCAATATAGATAACCCTATTCCTTTTAATCATTCATCCTTGAAAAAGGTCCGATCTGAGACCGAAACGTTGGAGTTTTTGATGTAAGATAGGAATAAAGAATTAAAAGACTGTCCAAATACCTAAAAAAACTATCAATTCTAGAATAAACAAAGTTAAACTCACAGAAACATAAGAATAAAGTGTCCACGGCCATGCTGTAAACGTGAAAGAATATTTTCGAGATGAAGAAAGTAAAAACGACGATTAAAACAATTGGCACTTCGACGTAGTTCAAGTTGGTATTGTCCCAAGGGGTCAGGTCTGTTGCGAAGAAGACGTATGCTACGGCACCTACGCCTATGCTTATCAACAGGGTGCTCACGAAGAACAAGAAATCGGTGATCTGTAACAGAAAATTGTTAATTCAAATCATTGTTAAAAGTTTTTTTTATCAGTTTTTGCGTGTCTCCTATTAATTTTTTAATGGAATATAAAGAATGAAATTGCAATAAAAGGAAAAACAGTTTGAAGTTTTTGCAAATTTATTCTTATATGAGTATTTTGGTTAGACATGGATCATTATTTCATTCACTGTTAAATTGTTCTGTTGAAAATAATTACCATAACTCCCACAAATATACACAATCAATAGCAGAAAAATTTGGCCACCTAAAATTTTGCTGAAGTTTGTTGTACAAGAACTTCCGTAATTTTTCAATGATTTCAATTGTTTTTACGTCAAATTGTAGATAAATTCGTTGGTAGTATTAAAACAAACTTCAGAAAAATTTTCCAAAAATATCAATAGCATATTTCTACAGGGTAAAAAGAAAACCATATTATTTCTTAACACCCTGTTTTCTTCGCCATTTTTCAGTTTTAATTTCACCTTGATATCTTGATTTCTTTTGAAAATACACGTATAATTAAAAATTTTTGCAGAAAATTCAGTATGAACACATCAAGAAGTTTTTTAGCTTTATTTTGAAACAAAAATCAAGTATTTACGTGGAAAATTAGAAAAATAATTGATGATTCAGTAAGTGCAGTTCTCGAGAAGACGAAACATGTGATACTTCCCTTTGATAGAGCTTGGCGAGTTTGAAAAATTCCTGGCTTTCATTCGAATAAGTCTTCGAAAGAAATCGTGAAATAAAAACTGAAAGATGGCGGAAAGAATAGTCTATGTAATAAACTGAGCGTAAACTCTATAAATTTCCTCTTCCACAGGGTGATAAGAAATAAGGCCACAAATACATGTTTTTCCCCAGTATAAATATGCTATCAACATTTTTGAAAAACTTTTCTGAAGTTTGTTCTAATACCAAAAATCTATCTTAAATTTGAAGTAGAAACAATTGAAATAATTGAAAAAATTAGTTTAGTTCTTGGACAACGAACTTCAGCAAAATTTTAGGTGGCCCAGTTTTTTACAGCTGAATGTAGTAATGTCCGTCAATATTGAAAAGCATTCTGATATTTTCACCTTCTTAACAACGAAATAGCTCTTGACGGTTATGTATTTTAAGGCCATAAAGCACACAGTATTAATTGCACACAATCGCCTAATAAGACACAGAACTTTTCAGTTGTAGGCGTTGCGCTGACTAAAGCTTTATAATGGAATGACTGAAATAACTATAATCACCTTATCCAAGACGACATATCTGATAACGTTTCTCATAAGCAACGTGAAGGCATCTTTGGCACTGGAACAGAAATTTCTGCCGTGTATGGCGCACATGATGTAGGCGTTTGTACTGATGAACTTCAGCACCTTCTCCAAACACCAGAAAAAGCACTTTAGCACGCACATTATGGCTCTGGTCACTTCGTTATCGTATTTTTTCAGTTTTCTATCGATGTATTCCAGCACCAATCTGATCATCCTGCATATAGCTATGATCAACGATCCGAATGCTAGTGTTCCGATGTGGTACCTGAATTGAAGAAAGAGAAAACATTCTTATAAGATAAACCAATAGAAATGGTCCAGTAGAGATGTTCAAAAGTAATGTAGAGGTCACTAAATGGTAAAAAATTGTAAGATCTGACTGGTATTACATTCAGCAATAAGCCAAATGAGATATTGCCAATTTAAATGCGATGGGGTGAACTTCATTTTATCACCGCTACATTTAGTATGTCGCTCACAACGCTGTTATGTCATTATAGTCATTGTAACACGTGATCGCTGTCTCAATTTGTAATAGAGAAGTGGATCCATGTTAGCGGTACAGAACTGACAGAAGTTTATATACAGGTTTGGAAATTCACATCTGAAACATACGATATACAATGCATCAAACAGAGAATTCTTCCGTCCAGTTGCACAGATGAATAGTCGAGACAATAACGTGCTGTAACACACTGAATTCCGTTGTCTTATTGCAATATTCTAGTCTTGTCTCTCTCTTATCGTTGGGAGGAGCATAATTCATTTAGTATGGTAGGCAACAGTAAATACTTGAATCGAGTATTATGGGCAGCCTGACAAATTAAATAATTCTATACATGTACAGGGTATCCCATTTTGGGCACTTTTACGGGACATCTCCGTTATTTTTAACGTTAGCGGGATGCGGTTTTCGCGACAGTGTGCTACTTTTTTGTGAAACTAAAGATGGCGCAATCAGTTTTGTATAGCCCTCTTAGTTTTTGCTATACAGGGCTGAAATGAAAAGTATCACTTTTTAATCACCCCCCGTATCTCAGTTGTGCTTGAACTTGGAGAAATGGTTGAAACGTATACCTATAAATTTTTTTCCGTAGAATCCAGTGGTGTAGTCAGTTTTTCAATTAAACTTTCCGTTTTTGAGTTATTGATCAAACATATGTTTTTTTAAATTGGACACCCTGTATATTATTTTTTATTCTTATTAAGCACAATCTCAGCTTTAAAAAAACATATTATTTTATGCATTTATTTTCAAAACCAAGCTCAGAATTCAAGATTTTGTAATTCAATTGTCAATAACTGAGTAGTAGGCTATGACTGTTTATTAAAAACAAAAAATAAATGTCCCGACTTCGTTAGAAATGGAAAATAATGTTAACATAATATCTAGATCACAAACAAGCATGTCATATTTCTCGTAATTTTCGTAAGCAGCCGTAATGAGAAAAACTTAAAACTGAATCATTAATATAATATAATAAATAATAAAAACTGAGAGAACTGTAAACTTTTAAACCAACCGACAAAGCTTTGACATTTTTTTTCGTTTTTAAACAGTCATAGAGCCTACTACTTAGTTATTGACAATTGAATTACAAAATCTTGAATTCTGAGCTTGGTTTTGAAAATAAATGCATGAAATAATATGTTTTTGAAAAGCTGAGATTGTGCTTAATAAGAATAAAAAATAATATACAGGGTGTCCAATTTAAAAAAAAAAGTTTGCTCAATAACTCAAAAACGGAAAGCTTAATTAAAAAACTTACTACGCCACTGGATTCTACGGAAAAAAATCTATAGGAATACGTTTCAACCATTTCTCCAAGTTCAAGCACAACTGAGATACGGGAGGGGATTAAAAAGTGATACTTTTCATTTCAGCCCTGTATAGCAAAAACTAAGAGGGCTATGCAAAAACTGATTGCGCCATCTTTAGTTTCACAAAAAAGTAGCACACTGTCGCGAAAACCGTATCCCGCTAACGTTAAAAATAACGGAGATATCCCGTAAAAGTGCCCAAAATGGGATACCCTGTACAGCAGGTTCCCTACCATATTGCGATTAGAGAGAGACAAGACTAGATTATTGCAATAAGACAACGGAATTCATTCAGTTACAGCACGTGATTATCTCGACTATTCATCTGTGCAACTGATGCATTGTATATCGTATGTTTTCGATGTGAATTTCCAAATCTGTATATACAGGGTGTCCAGAAAGGGTATCGGGTATTTGTTTTCGCTCCATATTCAGAACGGGACGTCTGAAAGGAGCGAGAAGGGGTTCGTGGCGTCCGCCATTTTGTGGAGTTTTAGTCACGATGGAACAATACTGGGAACGCATCCCGCATTTTGCGTATGAGCGTATTATCGTAATGGTGGTTCAATAGTGACTGCTCAACGTCTCTATCGTGCGGAATATCTACACGCCACGCGACAAATGACGATAGCATTAGGAAATGGATCAGGATGTTCGAGAATACAGGTGCGACAATAAAAATTCAAAACTCTGGACGTCCTCGTTTACTTCGCGATGAAGAAACGATTGAAGAAGTTGAGGCGTCGGTTCGTCAAAATCCGTCTGTATCCATCCGAAAGCGAAGCCAAGCGTTGAACATCTAAAAATCGTCTTTACTTTCGATTGTAGAGAAAGACTTACATCTAAAAACCTATTTAATTCAATTGATTCAAGAATTGAAGGATGCGGACTATGCTTATCGACTGATTTTCCGAACGAAATGCTGCAGCGATTCAACAAGTCATTTCGCGAAGGGGTAACATCAACTGGCCTCCCAGAAGCCCCGACCTTAAGGCCGTTTGACTATTTTGCATAGGGATACCTTAAAAGTAAGTTTTATCAAAATAATCCGACGGATCGAAACCAGATGAAGCAAAAAATCAGGTCAGAAATGGCAGCAATATCAATATAGCTATGTGTCAACGTGTTATCGCCAATCTTCGTTCCCGTTTTGAAGAGTGCCAGCAACGCAACGGTCATCATTTGGATAACATTATCTTTTTCGAATAATTCTCCAATTCATATGTTAATAATAAAAAATAAATTTCTTCATTGTTCACAAATATTTTTTGTTTTATTGAACTTACAAAGTCCGATAAAAGTATTACCTTAATACTGTGATGCTAGCTGAGGTAACGGCAAAAAAGGGTAATTTGCTGCGAGGTTTGGTCCAATACCAAGTAGCAAAAACTGTAGCAAGAACCATTTGACTGAATGCTGAAACGAAGAAACTGCCCCAGAAGAATCCGAAAACATTGAACCCTGAAAAAGAAATAGTTAAACAACTATCGACAGACAAATCGATGGCAAACTACTCAAACTTACAATGCAGGTAATCGTAAAAATCGTTGTGCTTCATTCTGATCAGTTTGCAGGTCATATCCGAACAACCCAAACTTTTGAAAGACTCAGGATTGCAAACTTTATTCTGAAATAGAATAAACTCATAAGATGTTATTGCTCACCAACAATAGTATATTATGCAACGAGCGTATAATAATAGCCATTATAAGCAAGAGGCATTATGTACTTTATCCTCGACTGCGCAAAAAAATTAACGCACATTCTGAAAATCTCAATTGTAATAGGCGTTTTCGGAAACTTACTCAGGGTTACTAACTCGATCCATCGAGTCACGTGACGGATCTACTCGGGTCTCGGACCCGGGTTCAGTGTTTACGAACACATCAGGTTTAGGATTTGAAGTGACAGTCGTATCAATAACATAACCAAACAAATTAATGAATTTATTTTTTCGATCCCAATCTATTCTCGGATTGTCTCTAGATATGCTTGCATTTATGAGCTTCTGTTGAATATTTCTTATAATTCCTCGTGTGCCCTTCCATGTTTAATTACATTCTTGACTACCTATGCTTGATAAGTAGAGAATTTATTTTTTCAGTTCCAATTTATTCACTTATTTCCTTTAGCTTTGCAGGATTTATTGGCTTCTGTAAAATATTTCTTATAATTTCTGGTGTGCCCTCACTTGTTCAATGTTATCTTCGAGTACCTATATTAAAGAAGTAATAAGGCTTCAGCTTTTACGCAGAAAGATCTGCATACAAAGTTATGTAGAAGTTGTTGCACATTATTTTCTCGGCTCAAGGAACCACTCATTTTACAATGAGCCAAATTCTCTTCTCTTTCCATAATTTTTGGGAATAGAATATATGAAATTATTTAGAAAGGAGTAGAAGACTTATTCCCGCCTTTTTCAAATACAAAATTGAACTGCAGTGCGCATGCGGTGCCTCCAGAACCCTACTCTCGAGTAGGGTTACGATAAATCAACCTGGGTCAGTGATCGAGTTAATAACCCCGTACTTTCCGAACACGGGTTGGATGTTCGGGGTAGGTAAACGAACGCCAAGGTTAGGGATCGAGTCAACCCGAGTAAGTATCCGAAAACGCCTTAAGAAAGTTAACTCTACATTGACTTTATAACTTATTTTTTATGTCACCTCGGGAAGGCTTTGAACGAAACAAGACACATTAAATGGAAGAAAAATTCAGGATTTCACCGAATCTTATGTGAAAGAAGAGAAATAAACAATTTTCAAAATACTGAAATGATGATAAGTGATCTAATACTTGGTATTTCCACCCCTTGCGTTAATTACAGCTCGACAACGACGGTTCATACTCAAAATGAGGGATCTTAAAATGTTCTGATCTAATCCTTCCCAGATTTCTCTGAGTTGGATTCCTAAAGCCATCAAGAGTAGCTGGATGATTTTCTGAACTTCCCAGCCTTCTATTGAGGTTGTCCCAAACCTGATCAATCGGATTGAGATCTGGACTTCTTGCTGGCCATTCCATTCGAGAGACTTCAACCTCTTCAAGGTACTCCTGAACGATGGGGTCTGGCATTATCGTCCATAAAAATGAAATTTTCAACAATGTTTGGGGCAAATGGCACTACATGCTCTTCAAGAAGGTTCCTTATATACGTATCAGTATTCCTAGCTCCATTATCAACGACCACTAGGTCTGTGCGAGCAGTCAAAGATATTCCACCCCATACCATAATCAATCCTCCCCCTAAACCAGTAATATTCAGGAAATTGCACTGAGCATATCTTTCATATGGACGTCTGTATACAAGGGAACGTCGATCACAATGGTAGAGGCAGAATCTAGACTTAATTTCATAGAATCCCATGTTGAAGTGTTGATGATTCTCAGGAAGGAAAGGGTCTTAAAACACTTCTAAATGTGGAACCTTTATTGGATCATCTTGGTTACATGTTTCGGCGATTCCGCCATTATCAAACCAAAGATTCTGAAAGTTGACAGTTTTAAGTAGAAACAACATAACATGTCTGATGTAATGTGAACTTTAAAATCTACCATCGTACATTATAATTATATTACTTATATCTTTTAACTGAACAAGAGTTCACATTACATCAGACATGTTATGTTGTTTCCTACTTAAAACTGTCAACTTTCAGAATCTTTGGTTTGATAATGGCGGAATCGCCGAAACATGTAACCAAGATGATCCAATAAAGGTTCCACAAATAGCTGTGTTTTAAGACCCTTTCCTTCCTGAGAATCTAGACTCATCTGTGAAGAGAACTCTTTCCCAATCAGCCTCTTCCTAATGGAACTGATATCAGAATGGAGCCAATACATTCAAAATCTGATAATCTCATCTTTTTTTATTCCTGCTGGGAAAAAACATCTGTATTGAAGAAAAACGTTGAAAGTGGATAACATATGCATGCATATTTCTGATAAAAATAATTATCATTGAGAACAACTTCAGTTGTAGAATAAATTTTAGATTTCCATAATATGCGTTAATTTTTTTGAGCGGTGTATTTCTTGAAGATTTTAACATTTTTGCGACTCTGACACTTGTCATTGTATATTTTGTGATAAAAATTTAATCAGTCGATGTAATAAAAGTGGATTTGGCTCTCGATTTACAAGGTTTACCCATATTTGTTAGTTGGAGTACTTTAGAATACTGAAGAAATATCTATTTTTTTTTTTTTTTTTTTTTTTTTTTTATTATAATAGTTGTTACAAGCAATCAGAAAAAAAAAACATTCTATAAGCTCATTTGATGGCTTCAGAGCTGGACGCTCCTAACTGTCATGATGAGGACCTGTCCAGTGACAAGTCCTCTTCAAGTCTCCTTCAAATCTGCTGGCCATTTTCTTTTAAGTCGCCGATCGTTCTGCAATTGAGTCAGTGGTTGTAGCAAAGTGTTTGTGTGGCTCTCAAGCTTTGTGTGATGTTTGGTGCTGTTTCTGTTATGACGTTCTTTACATACGGTATCTTCAGGTCTTCGTGTAGGGTTTGATTTGTAACGTACCACGGGGCATTTGTTATCATTCTGAGGATTTTAGATTGGCTTCTTTGAATGATAGACATGTTCGAATTGCTGGTACATCCCCAGATCTCGATTCCGTAGGTCCAGATAGGCTTTATTATAGATTTATAGATGAGAATTTTATTTTCCAGTGATAATTTTGACCTCCTACCAATGAGCCAGTGTAATTCCTTAACTTTCAGGTCTATTTGTTTTCTTTTTTTGACTACATGCTCCTTCCAGGTAAGTTTTTTATCCATGTGTAATCCGAGGTATTTCACTGTAGGGGATTCCGGTATCTGGATGTTGTTAATTTTTACTGGTGGACACTGGCCTTTTCTCAGTGTGAAATTGACTTGTACAGATTTGGTCTCGTTGATCTTTATTCTCCATTTATGCAGCCATTCTTGTATCTGGTCTAAGTGAGCCTGTAGCAAGTGAGAAGCTTCTACCGGGTCTTCATCGCTCGCTAGTATGGCTGCGTCATCCGCGAATGTACCCATTACTGTGTTTGGGTTGATTGGTAGGTCTGCAGTGTACAATAAGTACAAAATGGGGCCAAGAGCACTGCCTTGTGGTACTCCAGATGATATGGGAAAACTGTTTGATATTTTGTCGTTCACTCTTACCCTGAATTTTCTTGTATCTAGATAGGACCTCAGAAGTTTGTAATATGTTATTGGGAGATATTTTTTTATCTTGTACAGTAGGCCGGGGTGCCAAACCTTATCAAAAGCTTGACTCACGTCAAGGAACGCTGATGTGCAGTATTTCTTCTTTCGAGTGCTTCGTTTACGACATGGCTTATTCTGTGAGTTTGTTGCACTGTTGAGTGAGCTGCTCGAAACCCAAACTGGTGATTTGGTATCCATTGTTCAGTATTTGGGTCTGTGTTGATTCTACGGAGGACAAGTCTTTCGAGGACTTTGGATGTGACAGGTAGTAAACTAATTGGCCGATAGGAGGTCGCACTGCTTGGATCTTTACCTGGTTTTGGAATTAAAATAATTTCTGCTATTTTAAACTGCTGTGGCCAGTAATTTAGTTTCAGTATAGCATTGTAAATATACTTAAGTAGAGTGATTCCCTTATTTGGTAACTCTCTAAGCATTTTCGGTGTTATTTTGTCAATTCCTGCAGTTTTTCTTGTATTGAGGCGACTGAGTTCATCCTGGACTTCAGTCATAGTGAAAGGTTTAATTGGTGCTGTGATGTTGGGTACCTCTAGAAGTTCTCTTTCTATCTCGTTATCTCTGGCGTCGTTGTGGGGGGTGAATACTGTGGCTAGGTGTTCGGCAAATAGCTTGGCTTTTCTTCGTCACTTCTGGCCCAATGTGTGTTAGGTGCTGATGTATTACGTATAGCTGATGTATGCGTTGTTGGTTTTTTTGGAGTTCTTTATTGGTTTCCATATTGAATTATCAAATCTGCTTAGATTTGAGATATACTCTTGAAATGAGTTTTCTTTTAATTCCTTGATTTTCGCTCTAAGTCGATTGGTTGTTTTGTTCAAGGTGTTTTTATCAGCTGGGGAGTGTGTTTGCTGCCACCTTGCTCTTGCTCTTCTCTTCTGTGCAATTAGTTCTTTAATTCCTTCAGTGATATTGTAGGTATCATTTGTTACATTGATTACAGGTGTTGATTGTTCCACTGCTTGTATAATCAGGTTGTTGAATGTTGATAGCACTTCTTCTATTTCATCAGGGGTTTTCAGGCTTACGTTCAGGTTTACCGTCTCGTCGATATTTTTTCGATATTCGTCCCAATTGGTTCTCCTATTGTGCAGTCTGGGAATTTGTTTCTTGTGGATTATGAAAGCACTGATTGTTGCAATTATGGGAGAATGATCCGAAGACAGGTCGTAGCTTGTTGTAATGTCCATGTTAGAATGAGATAAGCCGTTTGTTACGAAGAAATCCAGCAGGTCCGGAATCTTATTGGGATCCGTCGGCCAATATGTGGGAGTGCCTGTAGATAAAATGTTGTAGTCATTTTCTTGTATGAGACTTGCTAATGCTTTTCCTTTCGCTGTTGTAAGACGAGAACCAAATAGGGTATTTTTGCAATTGAAATCTCCTCCGGCGACGAATTTGGGGCCCAGTGTTGAGAAATAGTCATTGAAGTTTTCTTTCTTGATGTTGTGACGTGGGGGGCAGTAAACTGCGGAGACTGTTATTTCGAATGATGCAAGTTCTACCTTTATTGTTGTGGCCTGTAACAGATCTTTTCTATATTCTGGCAGTTCAATATGCCTTATCGAGTTTTTCACAATGATGGCGGAGCCGGCGTGAGCAGTGTTGTCCGGATGATTCGAGTGGTAAGTAGTATAGTGCGGTATCTTGAAGTAAGACCTTTCAGTGAAGTGAGTTTCGCTTATCAGTAAAATGTCTATAGAGTTGTGATGGAGGAAAACTTCTATTTCATTTTTGTGTTGAAGAAGGCCATTGGCATTCCATTCTGCTATTTTTAGGAAGTTACTGAATTTTACTGATGAGAGTGGTTAACATGTTCAACATCATAGTGTTTTGTTGGATTAGTTGTTGAAACATAATTTTGAATTCACCCAGGAATCTGTCCATTACATTAGTGATATCGTTTGGTTGTTCAGGTTTGTTTATGTTGTTGGTTGCGTCTACATAGCTCCTTGTGCGTTGCTGGAAGTGATGTGGTAGTTGGGATGATTGTTCCTGATGACTTGATCGTAACCTTGGAAATTGTTGGTTATTCAGAGCTGGTGGTGTTTGCTGTATTTGTGTTGTGGGGGATATGTTGTTGTTGTTGTTGTTGAGTGTCCTATTATAGTGTTGGATGTTTTTTCTATTGTTTGCATTATTATTGATTAATAGTTTGTGATAGAACTCGCAACCCTTGTAACTTGCTGGGTGGGCCCCACCACACAAGGCACATGTCGCTGGGGAATCTTTACTCTTCTTACAGGTTGTAGTGTTATGTGGTTCCCCACATTTAACACATACGAAGGGTCTGTTGCAATATGTTTTAGAGTGTCCATATTGCTGGCACCTTGTACATTGTGTGATTCCTCTTGTTTTTATTGGTGGTTCGATTTGTACTGCTCTGTTTTGAAGGTATTTCAGTTTGTACACATCTTTATTATTTTCAGAGGGTTCTAAATCTACAAAGAAGAGGTTTAGCGGCTCTTTAGTTTGTCTATGCCTACCATTGATAACGTTCCTTACTTTATGTCCGTAATTTTCCAGATCTTGCCTAATTATGTTGATGTCTGTTGTATAATGCAGGTGTTTGATCACTACTCTATATGCACGATCTTCTTTGGGTTGGTAGGTATGGTGAATTATATCGCTGTCACGCATAAACTTTATGAGTTTTCTGTAGGATTCTGGTGTAGTGCTGTTTACCTTGATTGTGTTGTCTGCTAAGCATTTGGTGGTGTATTCTTCATCTTTTACAACAGCTTTTAATTTTTTTGCCATCACTGCATAGTCCACAACCCCATAGATGAATATCGGGGGTGGTTTAGGGATTTTACTTGGGCTGGTGTTGGGTTGCTGGGTATCCTCATTCGTCCTACTCAGAGCATTAAATGTATTCCGAATTTCGATGGGGGTTGTAGTGCTTGCGTTTATTTTTCTTCTTTTTGTATTTGTTGTCTTCACTACTTGCCATTCGTTATTGCCTGTTGGATTATTTTCGAATCCATGGAAATCATCGTCACTTGTTGATGACATTCGATGGAAGTATGCACTGGTTTCAGTTGTTTGGGCAGTTGTGCTTGGAGAATAATCCATTGTTGTCTTCACTGGGGTAACATTTGATGTTTTTGGTGAGTGTATTACTTGGTGAGAATCGATGTCTGATTCATTTGGGGTCGGGGTCTGGTTCATTTTACCTATTCAGCGGTACGCCACTGGAAAGTAATCAATGTTGAAAAGATAATAACATCTTGACCATCTGCACTGATAAGGGATACTTTTTGAGTCCTTTTTCTCATTAAAATTCACTAATTTTAAAAGTCTTTTGTCACAAGTTGCCAATTTTATTGTTCTCTGATGTAGAATAATTGTTTTGAATCACAAATAACTATATCAATTAGCATTTAATTTAATTCACACCACGAATACGATTTTATCGCGTCAATATGAGGAGCGGATAAACAGATAACCATTCGCGGCGACAGCTGTTGAAAGAATGAATATCTATTTAAAGCATAAAAGCTACAACTCTATGAAGCATTTGATAGCAGTAAATAATAACTTATTATTCACTTGTGATAGATGGGTATTATTATAGCCGTGCAAACAGAGGTATAATGGGTAGTTTATACAATATTCGTGGATAAAATGATAGTCGAGATAATCACGTGCTGTAACTGAATGAATTCCGTTGTCTTATTGCAATGTTCTAGTCTTGTCTCTCTTTTATCGCAGTATGGTAGGAAACCTGGAGCACACATATAGAATTATTTAATTTGTCAGGTTGCCCAAAATACTCGATTCAAGTATTTACTGTTGCCTACCATACTGAATGAATTATGCACCTCCCAACGATAAGAGAGAGACAAGACTAGAATATTGCAATAAGACAACGGAATTCTGTGTGTTACACAACATTATTGTCTCGACTATTCATCTGTGCAACTGGATGGAAGAATGATCTGTCTGATGCATTGTATATCGTATGTTTCAGATGTGAATTTCCAAATCTGTATCAAGCCGTGCCCTATTTTCTCGGAATTCTTTTATGAATTTACCATAGTACAGGCTTCAAATCAGACAGTTCACAGAAAATTCCCTAGATGTCGCTAGGTAGCCTTACACATGAGGGTATTCTAAATATAATGGTATTTATACCAAGACTCACCAGCATATCGGGACAGCTGCTAGGGTGTTTATTACCATCCAAACCTTTGGCTACGAACAGAGGCGTCCCTGTAGTTGTGAGTAGCAAACCAATAGAAAGAGAGAAAAGAATCACACCGATCTGCAAGAGCCACGGAATTATTGGAAAAACCAGTACGGAAGTCACGGAAGAGATGGCTCTGAAAAATCGAATTGAACTTTAGAATATTGTAACAGCAATAAAATACGGCAAAAACTTAAAATTTGTTCCAAAAATGTTTACAAGTAACTTCTTCCACCAAAACACACACAGAACTGCAGCTACAACTTAATGTTTGAATACTCTTTGAACACATAACTATTCGATGCATTTTATTACAGGTATGTTCATTAATAATTATTTAATCAACTAGGACAACTAGGTTATTAAACATAGCGACTAGGTGATTAAATAACTATTAACGAACAATTTCGTACACATTAAAATCACCTTTTATTTTGAGGACGGTGTAAAATAATGTAAAAACACCTAAAGTAATCACATAACCACAAATCGAGGGAAAGCACAACGATCTTAAGGTAAATTTGGCAACACTGCATATTCATTCCGCAAAGTAACACATGTAACATTAGGGCGGGATCAACGAAAAGACATCGTAAAGTGACCGGACTGGCCGATAAAAAATGCGGTGGTGCCAAACTTACCGCGCTTTCCCTCGCATTTGTGTTTTTGCACTGATTATTGAATATACATGAAATAAATTGCATTAATTATTTAAAGAAATGTTCAAAGAAGATTTAAAACTGAATCAGATCAGTAATTTAGCGTTTTTATATGGGGAAAAGTGACTTGGAGATAGGACGTTTTTGGAACTTCAAAATTCAAATAATTTCAACTGAAATACATGTCAATTTTGAAATAGTACTCACTTGCTTCCTTCTTCGATCAGGGTGATGGCTAGACTTATGCGTTTTCTCAAGAATATCGTAACTAAAAGAATGATCGTCAACATAACAGAACAGACAATAAGAGCTGTCAACCAAAAATATTTCCTGACGTTATGGAACGATTCTATAACTTCTTCGTCCATGTTTTTTTCTTCCGTTAACATCTTTTGGTAACTGAACCAGCTCCCGTAGACACCTACCGAACAAAACGTTCATTATTTAAGGAAATTTGAGGTGATACAATTTGATTTGAAACTATCTGGAGGGTGTTTCTAATTGCTCGTTTTTTCAAATAAAATATACACTGCGCAAAAAAATTAACAAACTCAATCTCAAATTTATTCTACAACTGAAGGTGTTCTCAATGATAATTATTTTTATCAGAATTATGCATGCATATGTTATACACTTTCAACGTTTTTTCTTCAATACAGATGATTTTCCCAGCAGGAATAAAAAAAAGATGAAATTATCATCATCAGATTTTGAATGTATTGGTTCCATTCTGAAATCAGTTGTTCTCGATCAATTCTAGTGATCAATAGTTTTTCTTTCGTTTGATTTTCCTCACTCGATCGCTATGCAACGCGAAACACGCAATTTGACCCAAGAGGAATGTGCCCAAGCGGTAGTTTTGCGAGAAGAAGGTTGGACATACACGAGAATTGCAGAAAGGTTTGGAGTTTCCCATACAAGTGTGTCCAGAATGTTGCAGCGATTCAGGGAGACAGGTATGAATGTCCGAAGAACAGGACAGGATAGACCACAGATAACAACTGCCATTCAAGAACGTTACTTGAGAGTTTCTTCGTTGAGACAACGGTTTGTAACCGCTCGCCTCCTTCAAAATCAGCTTGATCAAACTCATGGGGTGCAAATTAGCACTCAGACAATAAAAAATCGCCTCTGAGTGAGATTTTGAGAATGTGCGTTAATTTTTTTGCGCAGTGTAGATGGCGCACTCAATTTAACTAGTTATTTTGACATTAGAGAAGTGTGATGTATGACATTTGTAAAAATTGCTTAGTAAATGCAGAAATGCGTTCAAATTGTTGAATTATTTCATGAAAATCAGCGTTCTGTGAAAATTGTTTTTAGAAAATTACGTGAATTATAGAAGCTGGATGAATGAGGTTGAAAAGAGTATGGAGATAAGGAATCTAAACGAAGGTGATATGATATGGTTGTTAGGATGCGGAAAATGACAATGAATGTTAAAAAACCCGCTTTATATATACGTGAATTTTATGGTTTGAGTACAAATTCGTCCATATGAAACTATTGGTCGAATTCGTAAAAAAAAACAAGAGAGCGGTTAGGTGGAAGAGCAAAAGAGTAGAAAATATAGTAGTAGCGGTTGGTCACGAGAAAATATTGATTTAGTTCGTGACAGTGTTGATGAAGATCCCGAAATGTCCATTAGACGACGTTCACAAGTAGGACTTAGGTACTGGGCCAACAACATGGCGTATTTAACACAAGGATTCGGCTCTGAAGTCAAATAAGGTTCAAATAATACAGGAACTGAAGCAAACATTTCTTGGACCAATAATATCCAGCAACGGTCATGTC
Organism: Propylea japonica; assembly: GCA_013421045.1. NCBI lineage: Eukaryota > Metazoa > Arthropoda > Insecta > Coleoptera > Coccinellidae > Propylea > Propylea japonica. The sequence goes on from CM024244.1 coordinate 18,237,002, forward strand.
AGTTGGTCACCAAGATCATGTGATTTTAACCCATTGGACTATTTTTTGGGTTAAATGAAAAGCCAGGTCAATAAGAATAATCTACAATCGATTCCTGAACTGAAGGATGAAATTAATCGTATTATTAGTGAGATTTGCCTCAATTAAGTCAAAATAAAATTGAAAACGGAACAGTGAACGTCTGTAGATCTGCAAAAGGCGGCCATTCGGCAGATATTATTTCCACTTACATAAATGACTTACATAAACTGATAAAGGGTTTTCCATTAAGAGGTGTTATTTGACAAATAGAAACTACGCCATTAATAAAAATGGAACGATACACGTTTCGAGAACGCATTGTTATTAAAATTCTCTATAAAAATGGTGAAAATTTTTGGCAGAGACGGTTCGTGAAATTCGAACATTTTTGGGTCGTCGTGAAGTATTGATCTGGACAACGTTTACTTTCAACAAGTCGGCGCTACGTGCAACACAAGCAACGAAACCATTCATCTTTGCGGGAAAAGTTTCCGGACCTTGTTATCTCTCGAAGAGGTGATCACAATTGGCCTCCGAGATCTTGTGATTTAACACCTTGCGACTTCTTCCTTTGGGCCCGTGAAAGAGGAAGTCTACGCCAATAGCTCAGCGTTCTCAAAGATGGAATTCGTGAATCTATCGAGGACATAGGGCAGCCACTTTGCGATTTGGTTATGAAAAATTTCATTAAAAGGATATGGTCCTATAAGCGTGGTCGTGGTGGTCATTTGTCTGATGTTATTTTCCACTATTAACGGCATAGCTTCTTCTTCATAATGAAATAAACATCCGATCATTTATATTGAAGAATGGCATTTTTCTTGTGAATATCAAAATAACACCTCTTATTGGAAAACCCTTTACTTTAATCAACAGTAAAAACACAAGAGCTTTTTTTTTATCGGATAAATTTCTCTTTGCAACGAAACAGTTTTGCCAATCACTAATTTTACGAGAAAAACTGACTGTGATTAGCAAAACTTTGAGTTGAAGAGAAATTTATCTGATAAAAGAAAAGAGTGTTTTTGGCAAGATAAATTAACGACAGAATATATGGATGAACAACTTCACCAAAACGATTCATCTTTTGGGTTCTTATATCAACAAAGTTAAATACCAAAAAATGAAAGCACTATTATGTTCAAAATTCAAAAATCTGACAGAATAATTGACATATTGAGGAAGAGAAGTTTTATCCGATAAAAAGGATGCACCTTTTTTATCGATGTCAAAGTGACAATAACATTTCCAGGTCTATGATATTTGATATTGAAGTTAATTTATCGCCAATAAAAATTTTTGAAAATGAATGCGAATTATATTTTTTTATTAATTCTTAAAATGAACGCGCAATTTGAAACACAATTTAGTTTCTAAGTTAAACTTACCAAGAGCTAAGGCGATGATTAGGCCTACTAAAGAGCACCATACCATCACACCGGCTACCCATCTGAGGATCATGATATACAGAAGGGTGCAGAAAAGAGCGCCCACCAGAAATATTAAAATTTTGGACCAGCTCGCCATCAAATCGGTCACGATATTTTGACCGAGCTGAAACAGTTTTCGTTTGAATATTTTTTGAAGGGAAAAGTAAAAATTCATGATTTTACAACTACAAACCAATAATCAAAGATTATACAGGTTTGGAAATTCACACCTGAAACATTCACGATATAGAATGCATCAGACAGAGAATTCTTCCCTCCAGTTGCACAGATGAATAATCGAGACAATCACGTGCTGTAAGACACTGAATTCCGTTGTCTTATTGCAATATTCTAGTCTTGTCTCTCTCTTATCATTGAAAGGAGCGTAATTAATTCAGTATGGCATTCAACAGTAAATTCTTGAATCGAGTATTACGGGCATCCTGAAAAATTAAATAATTCTATACGTGTACTGCTGATTCCCCACCATACTGCGATAAGAGAGAGACAAGACTAGATTATTGCAATAGGGCAACGGAATTCATTCAGTTACAGCACTTGATTATCTCGACTATTCATCTGTGCAACTGGAGGGAAGAATTCTCTGTCTGATGCATTGTATATCGTATGTTTTCCATGTGAATTTCCAAATCTGTATACTCTATAATCTTTGCTACAAACTATGTATGTATTTTATCAAGTAGGTATTTTATGTGAATATTCATAATATATATTTTCAGAATCTAACATATTCAGTTGTTCATTATACAGGGTGTTTGGAAACATGTGGAAAATCTCTTGAATTAGGATGAAACATGAAACAAATAAGATGACAATAAGTTTCCTTATTTTTTTACTGTGGTAAATCCTCCTTAACGACGCCACTGGAAATCCATTCTACTGGAATAAATTTTAAACTACATTGTAATAAAATGATATATACCCTCAGATTTAAATTAGCTTGTTTGGTTTACAAGATAGCGGACAGGGTTGTACATTTTAATGCTAACACTTTGTATGATAAGATGCTGAAAATTACGAAAACGGACTATGTTAATTTGAATTCGAGGGCAGTGTTTTAATAATCCCTACTACTGTTAATCATATCAAATCGACAATAAATCATACTAAACAATTTAAAATTTACTCCGGTTGAATGGATTTCCAGTGGCGTCGTTTAAGAGGTCGTATCTCCGCAGAGACAGCTACTAGAGAAAAATAATGAAAACTTCATCTTATTTTTGTATGTTTTATCTGTATCCGAGAGATTTTCCATATTGTCCTGGAGACACCCTGTATAAACTACAATAAATTACTAGAATTACCTATAGTCCGTTCACGAAAGGTTGAGCCGTCGGTTGGCCATGGAAATTTGGCATATTCCACTGTGTATATTAAAATTTAGGTTATGTTCTTGTCAGATTGATACGCAATGTTGTCAATATTGCATAGAGTTCTCTGATAACTCGCAAGCTCGTCGGACGAGGCCGGGTACATTCGGCAACGTTGACTTCAATTTACTTTATGACAGTAAATACTGCCAACTTCAGATAAATAAAGAACGCCTACTATGTGCTCAACCTTTCGTGAACGGACTATATAAACTACTAAATTAGAGCTGATTGATTAATAATATAAATAGAAATGTTAGTGGAACTAAGCCAATCATCGTTCACAATATTTAACTTTTTTTAACGCATATGGAAAATGTTGAAATATTCTTGAAGCGTTTACAATGATGGATAAATGGAAAACAAGTGTACCTGTTCCGTTTCGGCGATCAGTTTGACGTTCTGAACTGCTTTTTCAACTTGTTCAGCTTCTTTCGACGTGTGCTTAGCAATCCAATCTGCGGTAAGTTTGGGAATGCATCTTCCCTGAACTGGAAATCGGGAAAAATCCATCATGAAATTTCAGTTTTTCTTCCATTTTTTCAGAACCAACCCACAGACGTATAGAGGGTAGGTAATTCAATCATAATGATCATGAGATTGATTAAGTGAATTAATTATTATAGACAGTATGGCCCACAGTCGATTGTTTTGAAATCATAATTATTGAAACTAAGTTTTCTCGAGCAAAAACCACTACTTTATCGATATAAAATATTTTCAGGCTCTGGTGTTAAAAATTAAATTCTTTGGTTTTCCAAAAATGTTGATAGCATATTTACACAGAGTAAGAAGTTACCTTATCCTAGGGAAGTAACCATGTATTTGTGGCCAAATTTCTTAAAACCCCATAGACCCATTCTTTTGAAGTTATACGTGTTTAAGAAATCTGCTATTCTATAAACACGCAAAAATCTTCACTTAAACGAAATAGGAAGTTTCTGAAAATTCAGTATCAGGATATTCTCTAGTTTTATTTCGAAACAAAAATCAGATCTTCACGTGAATAACTAAGAAAGTATATGATGAATTAGTTTAGTTTTAGTTAGTAGCGGGTTACAGTTCACTGCGATCTTAAGCTCTCTTGTGCCACCCTTAAGGTTGACGCTCACTTGGACGAGACGAGACGAGACGAAGCGAAGAGTGTTTTCCACAGGCACGATTTGCACTGAATCAAACGATTCTGATCTTCGCTTCGCGCCTCCCAAGTGAACGTCTACCCATTTGATTCAGTGCAAATCGTGCCTGCGGATAACAACTCTTCGCTTCGTCTCGTCCAAGTGAGCGTCACCTTTACAAACCTGTTCTGGCCATACCCTTCACATCTCGCCTTCCACTTCCAGAGATCTTATGAAATCTAATATCTGTGAAGGCTTCAACGAGGCTAGTTCCACACTCTTACAAGTTTCTCGTCCAAGGCATTCTTTCCTTAGGCTCGCAATGCCAAGGCATTCCGTGACTAGGTGAATGGGGGTTTCTTTCTCCTCCACACAGAACCTATACTAGTCAGTGTCCGATAATCCCATCCTCAACAGGTACTTCCTGAGGCAAAAGTGTCCTATAAGATAGCTAGTGGAAGGTGTAATTGCTTTTCACCAAGATCCAGATATCTTTTGGATCCCGCTGTCTCAAAGTTACGAAGGAATTCAGTGGAATGATCCATCCCTGGGAGATTCCGCCAGAGTTTTTCCCTCTCGGCTTTCGCCTTCTCCAGAAACTCCTTATAGGTACATTCACATATACCACAGAAGGGTTCTGGGCCAATGAGTAACATTCGTGCCACTCTTTGGCAAGTATATAAACCTCTTTGATTACCGAGTGGCCGGGAACCCAGATTAAAAAGACCTTATTTTTTCTTGCCTACTTCATTGAGTTTGTTCCGACACTCCCAGATCATTTTAGAGTCGATGACGTAGGAGCTCATGCTTTAATAGCAGCTCGACTATCCGAGTGTATGGCTATATCGCACTTATGATAGTTTTTTTCTATATTTATATCTAGACATCTTTCAATAGCTAAGATTTTCGTTTGAAAGATGCTCATACAGGAGCCTAGCGCACACTTGCACACTTTGTACTTGGACCGTATATCCCAGCCCAGATCTGTAGAGGTTTTGGAACCATCTCTATACCATTTAACGGTAATTTCTTTGAGGTTATAATCGGTGTATTCCCGTTCCCATTCCTCTCTTTTACTTAGCAATGTCCTGAAGTTTTTCTTACACAAGGTTTCAAGATTTAGACCACAAATACGTGGTTTCTTTCACCCTGTATACATATGCTTTTCAAACATTTTCAGAAAACATTTCTGGAGTTGGTTCGAATAGCAAATAATTTTTCTACAATTTAGCGAGAACGATTGAAATTGATGAAAATTTACGAAATTCTTAAACAATGAACTTAGCAAAATTTTAGATGGTAGAGAGAGTGAATATTTGAATCAAAATGAGAATTTTTTGACTAAGGAAAAACGTTCTCTAGAGATTATTCTGAAAATTATTCAGAGATTTCATCAGTCTTATGATATTTATAGTAACTTTGCAACATTTTATTACTTTGATGTACCTAAGTGCATACTTATTGAGAAAGAATTGTAAAATATCCGAGAAAAAGTGCCTCATTGTATTAGCAAAATTGTGAAAAAAAATTTTCAATAACATTCGCAAACAACGAAAAATATTATCAAAATAAAATGTGAACGAGCAATCAGCAACAGAAATAGCATTAACCAACAGAAATAAGCATTAAAACCACATAAATAAGCACCAAACTACATAAATAAGAATTACACCACATGCTTTCATTTAGAAGCAAAGTAGAAGACAAGTTCTACATGCGTAATCTACCTGAAAGCAAGAGATTCTACAAACTACCAGGGAGAAAGATTTCAACCAGCACTACTACTTTCTAGAGAGATATAGATCGTCCTTATTTTAAGCATATACCTGAAGTAAAAGTCCCCAGTTAATGAAATCCGTGTTACGCACAACGCCGGACGGCCAATGTCCATCTGATGCTTCTTTCTTGGAAATAATTTCGAGATATTTCAGATGAATCGGACTATACATGCATCGATTCAACACTGGATGGAAAGAAAGGAACATTTAGATCCAATGCCCAGGAAAAATGTTTTTTTATAACCTCGAAATGCTAAATTTCTCTCTATCGAAAGTGAGAATTAGGTATTATCTATAGTTTTTTTAATGTAAACGTAATGAGTTCACATCCTTTCATTAGTTCGTTATGAAAAATTTGAAGCAGACAAACAATTCCACACACATAACATTATTTAAGCAGCTATAAAGCATATTAGAGGGTTTTTCAATAAGAGGTGTTATTTTTAATAGTCCGCTATTTCGGGTAGATGTCACGTTTGAAAGCTGTCATTTTTCGACTTTGACAAACAAACTACGCCATTATAAAAATGGAACGATACAAAGCTTCAAGAACCATTGCAATTATTTAAATTCACTATAAAAATGGTGAAAATTTGGCAGAGACGGTTCGTGAAACTCGAACATGTGGTGAAAAATTCAAGCTAGTGATGTGAAGAATAAACCTGTGCACGTCACTCAAGAACAGCCGAGAATATTGCTGCTGTAGCCGAAAGTGTTGAAGAAAACCCAGTTTTCCCCTCCTCGTTGTTCTTGGAATTAGGCATTACACAAACGTCATTACACCGTATCTGCATAAAGATTTTGGTCTTAAGGCTTATAAAGTTCAGTTAACACAAGAACTCAAGCCGGCAGATCATCAACAACGTCGTGTCTTTGCTAATTGGGTCGTGAAATGCATGAAAAATATCCGGAATTCCATCTAAAAATCATCTTGAGTGATAAGGCCCATTTCCACCTCGGTGCTTCGTCAAAAAGCAACATTGTCGCATCTGGGCTCGGAAACCCAAGAATTATTGTTGAAAAGCCTCTCTATCCTCAACGTGTGACTGTTTGGTGCGGTTTATGGTCCAGCGGAATCATTGGAGCTTTCTTTTTTCTAAAATGAGGCTGGAGCAACAGTTACGGTGAATAGATTGCGCTATCGAGAGATGATTAATGATTTTTTCTGGCCGAAATTGGATATAGTATTGATCTGGACAACGTTCACTTTCAACAAGACGGTGCTACGAGCCACACGAGCAACGAAACCATTGATCATTTACGGGAAAGAAATTCCGGACCGTGTTATCTCACGAAGAGGTTATCACAATTGGCCACCGAGATTTTGTGATTTAAAACACCTGCGGCTTCTTCCTTTGGGGCCACGTGAAAGAGAAGGTCTACGCCAATAGCCTAGCGTCGATTTAAGACCTCAAAGATGAATTCGTGAGGCTATCGAGGACATAGGGCAGCCACTTTGCGATTTGGTTATGGAAAATTTCATTAAAAGGATATGGTCCTGTAAGATTGGTCGTGGTGGTCATTTTCCAGATGTTATTTTCCACTATTAACGGCATGGCTCCTTCTTCATAATGAATAAACATCCGATCATTTATATTGAAAAATTGCATTTTTCTTTGAATATCAAATAACACCTCTTATCGGAAAACCCTTTATTAGGTTAATTGTGCAGAACTATTAAGCTCACGGGAAAAATTGTTTCGACAAACTTTAGCACAAGCTCACATTAACATTGTTCTTAAACGAAATTACATAATATCTTACCGTTGAAAGTTGGAAAATCCGAATTCTTGCAAGTCGTTTTATCATCTTGACATACAGTTTCTCCAGCATTTGGGCATTTGGCACACATACCTATTGAAGAAGGAAAATAATCAAAATGATTCTATTATATAAAGAAAACGAAACTTTTTTCTGTGACGGGGAAAAAATTGACATTTTATCATAGACCTAATAAGAATGGACACCGCATGAGAGAGAGAGGTCACTTGGTTGAATGTGATGGAGCTATTGTGGGCAATGTCATACTTGTTCTATGGGCAGTCGTTGATTATATTCAACGCATCAAATCCTTGTGGCAAGCGAAGTCTGTGGTCACATAAATATTTTGTTTACATCTTCCATATGATTTTGACAAATTGCCCACAAACTTGCTTCATCTCTGTTCTTTTCGATAATATCGCATATGTCTTTCTCTCTCTACACTGAAAGAACATTTTGGTTACATTAACTAAGTATTCTTAACTATCACCAAATTAGTGATTGAAATATGGCTTATTAAACATTTGCTATGGAGAAACAAATTATTTGTTTACAACTTGGTGAATAAAGACTTATACAGGGTTATCTTATATTTATTCCATCATAATAGTCATTTGTTGATAATAAATAAACATTTTGATTTATATAATGATGTATCATAAGTATGAATAAAGACTTATTCAAGGTTATTTTCTGTTCTGTTATTCCATCATAATATTCATTTGTTGATAATAAGTAACATCTTGCTTTACATAATAAATGCATCATATATGAAAAATACTTATTTATTTTTCGTATATGCTTGTTCATAAGTACAACATGAAAACATTTAATAATTAATTATCAACCAATATTTTTGTTTGCTGAATTACTCATTTTATTTCTGTGAGGAATATTTTGTGAGGATTATTTGAGAATTGATCGACTTCTAATGAATGTTTTATTTATGAGAGCCGTTATATATTTTCACCTCCAGATAAGAAACAGACGGATAACTTCAACTGATATTAGTTTAGTTATCCGCCAGTTTGATACCTGGATGTGAAAATACTAGCTCTCATAAATGAAACATTTATTAGTAGACAAATTATTCCCAATAATCCGAACCAAATATTTTCTCACAGAAAAAACAAAACTCAATGAATATATTATAGTTATACCAGCAGACAAATTATTTCATTAATAATGATGAAACCTGTAATGGAATTAAAGTGTCCATTTTATTTTCAATGGCCTGAGGAAAAATCAGAAAAACATGTATCTTTCATTCAATAAATATATTTTCCATAAAAAACAAAATACATACATATAATGAATCATATAACAAAAACAATTCCACTATTTTGTGGTTTAATATATAATAATTGTAAGTGTGATAACATTAACAAATTTAAACTCTCTCATTCTTTATAATATTCTTCTGGACTTGAAGATTAATTAGTAATTCATGAAAAATTTTTACTTAACTTAAAAATATCACTGTTTAACGTATGTGCATTTGAAGATTAGATTACGAAACGAGAAAGCAATGATTTTGGAATATAAATACATATTTGAGTTTTCGTATATCATTACTCACCTGCTCAAATTACTGTAGGTTTTTGAAGCATTGAAACTTGAAGTGTTATTATCCAGGAGTTTCAACTGTCCCAACACTGCCAGAAGGAGATATCTGAAATGAATACATATATTTTACTTAAAATCAGTAATTTCTTATATTTATTGATATTGCTTACAGTGTATCCAATAAATTTTTACTCTTCAATTTTAGCCTGATCTAGTTCCCATACTGTTTGAAATTCGCGTCATTTTCAAATTCGTGTTCTTCCATTTTCTGAAAAATGTTTTATTATTTACACCAGCAAATATCAATTATAAAATAAGAGAAACATTTTTATATAGAATTTTTCACTATAATAAATTCATAAGCCAAGGTTGAGGTACTTACGTTCAAAATCTCTCAGCATCTCCTGGGTAACGCCACATTCCGCAAGGAAGAACGGAAAAACTTCAATATTTTTGTTACACTCACACAATTACAACCAGTCGCACAGCAAGACGCTAACATTACCTCAGGAACAAAATTAATCTGGAAACTGACACCGTTGGCACTTGGCAGACCGTTGGCGTTTACTTCGTTATTTGGCGGCACAAAATATTGTGGTTTGATTGGAGTTTCGATACTGATGTGAAGGCTATTCGCTGGGACTTGTCTGTACAGGATTTTACGCTCAGAAAAATAAAGTTTATTATCATTTATTATCGTAGATTATTATAAACAAACGATTTATTAAAATCATAACCCTAATGAAATAACATATTAACAAGATTTATTAACAGATAATTCTACATTTATTGATAATGACCAAATAATATGATTGGAAACCAAATTTTATTGATAAATATATTTCATCTCTGTATAAATAACTTATTATAATAAAATTATTTTGTTTGAATTCAGTAGAACAAAATCGTTTGTTTTTAGTGAATATTAATAAATGTTACTAGAATTTTTAATAAATGAGCCATATTTGTTGTGAATCTTATTGAATAATTTTCACACAAATTTGGCAGTAACAAATATTTTATAACTATAAACTGAGAATTTTTCTTTCAGTGTAATGTATCCAAGTGTTCGATCTTCCGTTAAGTCACGTGATCTGCATCCATAGTAATTATAGATCTATGCATTTTATATCCACGAAAAATATCTTTTTCTCCAACCATCAAAAATGTTGACTTTTTTGTACTATTTTCAGGTGCAAAAGTCATACATTTCCTTACCGTACAAATTCACTCGTTACTTAGCACACTTTTAATCCTACGATTAAAAAACGCTACTTTTAATCCTTGGATTAAAAGTAAATGCATTTGAAGTCTACTTGACAATTACTGTCATGATTCTGTGTTCAAATTCATAACCAAATTATGAACGATTTTTCACTAAAACCAATTTTATTGTAATTGACTTGGTTTGGAGAAAAAATAGTATATATTATCGGATTAAAAGTGTCTATTTAACTCGCAATTTTGCATTCGCTCGGCTACGCTCGCAAACTGCAAATATTACTCTTAAAAAAAAGGTGCACTTTTAATCCTTATAATATAATATACTAATTTTACGAAAAATTACTTTTTTTCCTGTCAAAAAAGTGAGTTTCTATGTATCCAGGAAAAAAGTAGGAGAGGTCATATTTCTTTTACTAGTAAACGGTCGTTTTTCCCCCGTGTAATAATAATACTGTATTTTTTTCTGTGACAGGAAAAACGACCATTTAATAGTGAAGAATGTAACTTTCACGAGATCACTTTTTTGCCCACGGAAAAAAGTGAGTACTTTTTCACGGATACATACTCACTTTTTTGACAGGAAAAAAGTAATTTCGTAAAAAGTTATATCAATAGATATAAAATATCACATTTTTTTCTCGTCGCAAAAAATATTAGATTTTAAGTATGCATAACCTCGAGCTAAAATCTAATACTTTTTTCCTTTGTATAATAAATAACTATATTTATTTACCTGCGGTGTGGGGCATCCCAAAAACGGGACAGAAGGATTAACGCATTCAGATGTCGAAAAAGAAGAGATATTTTTTGCCTTCGACGCCTTCGTCTATTCCGCATCTCAAACCGTTGGAATCTTTTGGCGCCAACACAGCGAAGGTTCACCATTGTTATACGCTAAAAAAATCAGTTCATTTATATATTATCATGGCAGTTAATGCGCTACAACAAACGAACAAGATACAGAGTTTTCCTTTAAAGTTGCCTTATTAAACGTTTTAGGAGAACTAGTGAATATTTCGTTCTGAAATTTTAGGAAGAGCCTTGAGGGTGAAAGGAACTCTTCGCCTAAAATATTCAAGTCGACAATGTTGCCACGTCTATCTCAACACATATCTACTTTTTATTTCAAATGGAACTACCTATTGTTTTAAAAAATGGAAGCAAGCCTGAGCAGGGAGCTTTCTGAGCGCTCGTTCTCTGGAGCAATAGGACTATCATCTCAAAATTCTGTATATGACTTGAAATTGATACTTATATATAAACAATTAAAAAAATTCAATTCTATGGTCACACTTGAAAATTAAAATAATTAATTTTATGGTTCTGATGATGCGATCCTCTTGAAATTGGCATGAACATTCAGTATTCAATCTTTATACAGGAATAAATTTCACTCAATTCAGATATCTTGTTATGAAAATATAATTTTTTTTTTCAATATTCAATTGAAATTTCTATAGGTCGGATGATGCGATGATCTTCAAATTTTGCACAAACATTCAATATATAAATCTCAATTCCAAAAATAAATTTCATTTGATTCGGATATCTTGAATGGAAATATAAAGAGTCTTTCCTTTAATATTCCAATTGGAATTTCTATGGTTCTGATGATGCTATCCTCTTGAAATTTTGCATGAACATTCAGTATATCAGTCTCAACTTACAAAATGAATTTCATTGAATCGGAAAGTTGGTTATGGAAAAAAAAATTCTTTTTTCATCAATATTCCAATTGAATTTTCTATGGTTCTGTTAATACTATGGCCACAAATTTTGCGAGAGGCTCACTATGAGCATCTGGCGTTGCTGCAAAATTTCATTCCGTTTTCCTTCGTTTTGGTGTGAAATATTGAGGAACAAAAATTTTGAATGGCCACTTTTTATGGAACACCCTGCTGTACGATTTTCTGTTTAACGAACTTAACCGAGCTATTTGGGAGCTGAACACACCCTGAAAATTTCAAGTCTCTAGGACAATCCGTTCGAGAGTTATTGTGCTCACGGACGGACGGCCGGCCCTACAGAATTTGATTTGACCTCATATTTTCCATCAGGAGTCGAACCCTATCGTTTGAGACCATTTCGGCTCAAAATTTCGAAAATTACAGACATTTGGACAAAACGATATAGCACTCGTCTAAGTAGAACGAGCGCTCAAAAATGAAAGCACACTAAATTTTTGTATCGATTCAATACCGCAAATTCGCAGTAGAACCTACTAAAAAAATTCTCTGCTGCCAATTTATGCACAAATGCTTGAAATTTTTGACATCTGCATTGCCAGTTTGGAAATGCAATATCTCGATTATTTCTCTATAACGGGACCAAACTCAGCAGTCTCATAGTAAAGTAAGAAATCATGTATCATGTGGTACATTCAGTATTTTCATACATCGTAAAGTTTTTCGAAATATTGCTCCGAAAATGTGGAACTCTCAAATTTGAATATTTCGAGATTTTCAAATGGCAACCCCATATTTATTTTACAGCATTAGATTCGAAATAAAAAATAAATGGCAGTCCTCTTTCACACTAATTATTTATCCTGGATAGTTTTCGAATGAGATGAAAAATACTGGCACTGTCGACTCGAAATATTTTAGGCGAAGAGTTTCTTCTTCATTCTCAAACTCCTCCTAAAATTTCAGAACGAAATATCATTAGTTCTCCAAAAACGTCTAATAGGCCAACTAAAAGGAAAACCCTGTATATTCATAGGTTTTATCGGACCGTAGAGTTAAATAACTCTTCTCTAATAAGAAACTTTTGTTCTATCGAAATCTCAACGCACTTTTTCAACATTTAAATTTGCCGGTTAAAATAACATTTGGATGCATAGAATAACATGAAAATAGTAATTCCAATAAGAGTAGAGGTACAAATACCTATATACTCAAAAATATAAAAAAATATTAACTAAATACAGCTTAAAACAAAAATAAACAATCACAGTCACAGGAGAAAGAGAATAGGCCCAATATCTGACAGCAAATTTATCATTTGACATAAAAACGATGTGAGCGACATACGAAACGTAGCGGCGATAAAATGAAGTTTAGCCAATCGCATTTGAATATCCAATATATGGTTTTTTGCTGAATATCGATTTATTTACTACAATTATGAAAAAGGTTATACTCACCATAAAGGGCAATTCCGATCCAGCAACCGACGAATACAATAAAGAGCATTAAAAATAAAACATCAGTGCAGGAACGATATTTTAGGGGTCCATTAAAATCTGGATCGTGAGGTATAGGTCTCCCTGAAAAAAAATTAATTAAGGTTATAAAATGAAATCGTATCGATGGTTTAAGTGGGGACGGATTGACGAATTTATTGTGTTCAATAAGCAAAAGAGAATGAAGCTTAGGTTTTATTCAGTTGTTACGAAATGAATGCGTTGATTTGTTGTTTTTGAGCGCTAGTTCTACTCAAAAGAGCGCTCTGTATATCGTTTTGCCCAAATGTCTGTAATTATCGAATTTTGATTTATATGCAAGATATTTATAAGAAGACTAATGCGGAATTTTGCGGCTATAGTGTTAATTGAACGATTAAAAATTCAAGGGAACAATGAAAAGAATCCTTATATGACCACAAAGAAATATCTGATTTGAGTGAAATTTTCTTTGGGAAAGAATATTCTTATAGTGATCATTCATGCAACATTTCAAGATGATCGCATAATCGAAAAAAAATTTCAAAAATATCCATTTTTTCGAATAATTCAGAATTTGTGATTAAAGTGATTAAATATGTAAATATTCAAAAAGATGGTTAAAAAATCAGAACTAGGTATAGTCTGTTCACGAAAGGTTGAGCACATAGTAGGCGTTTTTTTATTTATCTGAAGTTGGCAGTATTTGCTGTCACAACGTAAAATAACTTCAACGTTGCCGAACGTACCCGCCTCGTCCGACGAGCTTGCGAGTCGTCATACAACTCTATGCAATATTGACAACATTGCGTATCAATCTGACAAGAAAATAACAAACATAACCTAACATTTTAATATACACAGTGTGAATATGCCAAATTGTCATGGCCAACCGACGGCTCAACCTTCGTGAACGGACTATATAGAATTTCGATAATTTTAGTAACCAATATTTTAACTATTTTATTTTTGTAATAATTCCAGAATATAATTCCGATCGTGCTGTGATTTTGCATTCATATATTTAGTAACAATCTGAAGTCATATGTATATCAAATTTTGAGGTATGTATTAGAGTGATTGCTTCATCTCTGAACGAGCGCTCAAAGACATTTCTTAAATTTGACTCAATAACTTAGTACAGTGGAACTTTCGTTATACAGAAAATTTGTTTCTATAGTCGGCAATGTCGGGTCGAGTTCATGATAAATTTGAGTTCAAACTTAAGCACTTCCTTCAGACATTTTCGCACAACTTTTCACACTAGCGTAATGGTTAGATTGAAACCAAACAGCCAGGGGTGTAGTTAAAACTGTTTTCAGAAGGATCTCTCTGCCCGCCGTAATGATTTAGTTTAAGGTCGGGATTTACTACGTACACCCGAAAAATTTTCGGAAAAAACCCATTCAAAGAGTGATATTCTTTGAATTTTCGTTATAGAGAGAATTAACTTCGTTTAAGAGGCGTTTTTAACATGGAATTTGGATTCAAGGCGCAATGTCTTGTACGAAATTCGTTATAGAGACGTTCGTTATAGGGAAGTTTCACTGTATTTTATTTTTGGAATAATTTCCAGAATGTAATTCCAATCGTGCTGTCATTTTGCATTAATATATTAAGTAACAACCTAAAGTCATAGGTATATCAAATTTTGAGGTATGTATTAGCGTTATTGCTTCACCACTGAACGAGCGCTCAAAGACATCTGCTCAGGGGCTTTTCTTAAATTTCACTCAATAACCTAATAATAACGCCAATTCCGCAGAAAAAATCGTTATAAAAAAATTTCGTTATACAGAAAACTTGTTTCTATAGTCGGCAATGTCGAGGTCGACTTCACTGATTAATTTGAGTTTATCATTCAAACTTAAGCACTTCTTTTTAGACATTTTCGCACAACTTTCACACTAGCGTAATGGTTAGATTGAAACCAAACAGCCAGGGGTGTATTTAAAACTGTTTCAGAAGGATCTCTCTAGTCTCTGCCCGCCGTAATGATTTAGTTTAAGGTCGGGATTTATTACGTACACCCGGGAAAATTTCGAAAAAAAACCTACCCTTATACCTTCTTACGAATACCCATTTAAACAGTGATGTTCTTTGAAAATTTCGTTATAGAGAATTTACTTCATATTAGAGGGTGTTTTTAACATGGAATTTGGACTTAAGGTGCAATGTCTTGTACGGAATTCGTTATACAGAGAAATTCATTATAGGGAAGTCCTACAGCATTTTATTTTTGGAATAATTTCCAGAATGTAATTCCAATCGTGCTGTGATTTTGCATTAATATATTAAGTAACAATCTAAATCATAGGTATATCAAATTTTAAGGTATTTATTAGCGTTATTGCTTCACCACTGAAGGAGCGCTCAAATGCATCTGCTCAGGGCTTTTCTTAAGTTTTACCCAATAACTTAGTATTTTGAGTTTTTCGTCTTGGCATTTCATATTTATACAATTGTTGAGAATACCATCGGCCGTGGGGTACCCTGTGTTATGTTATTCATTATCATTATTATATGAAAATGATGACCAATCGCTCTATGTAGATATTCACATTGAAAAATAACGCATCATACTAATAATATCGTAGTATATCGTATCTAAAATTGATAGTAACTACCCACACTTATAATAAAACTGGGAATACGTAAATTCATAGCGAAACTCACCTGTACCTCGACCATCATCACGCGAAGAAAAACAACAAAAACCAGTCGTAGTATATCGTATCTAAATTTGATAGTAACTACCCACACATATAATAAAACTGGAATTACGTAAAATTCAATAGCGAAAACTCACCTGTACCTATACCATCATCACGTGAAGAAAAACAACAAAAACAAGCCATTTATACTGACTCGAGAAGGTGTTCAAACCTAGAGATCATACCAAACGCCGGTCGGAAATAAACAAGAACAAATATTTGAACTCCGTGTGAGTAAGGATGATCAGAAACGCATAAACATATTGAGTGAGGTCATTCGAGTCACTAACACCAAGTACAACGTTTCTGAAACTAATTTCTTCTGGCATGAACCTTATCTGTACTAGTAAAGTACAAGTGCAGGTACCTACGCCTTTTTGTACACAACGAAATTTCTAGGAAATGACTCTATTCAAGGTACAGGGACGCAAATTCATGACGTTGTGAGATTAATAAGCATCTATCGAACTGGTACGTTGTTTAGTTTTTGATTCCAAATATATTCAGTTAATTTTTTAACATTACATTATTCATGAGAACAATGTTGGTTTTTATGTTCCGATAAAATTATTACGAATTGTATTCATATTTAGCGCTCGTTCATTGGTGCAGCGATGAAACTTTGTATAGGACCTGTGATACATGTTAAGTAGGTATATGAATGCTAAATCTCAGCACGATCGGAATTATATTCTGGAAATTATCAAGAAAATTAATATCTGAAAAATCAATACTTAATAGTTATTTAATAAACTAGGTTATTAAAGAAAGCGATTAATGGTCAAGAAATTTTAAAGCGTGAGCGGAGCGAACGCTTTAATAGTTCGAGACCATTAGTCGCTCGATTAATAACAGAGTTTATTACAAGATTTTTCCGACGATCTCAATATGATTTCTGTATGAATTCTTGATTGAAATACATTTTCATTCCGCACAAGAAATACATTTGTCATAATAAAAAATTTCTATGTTTCTATGTTCCAGTAGAGTTTTGACATTTCTCGTAGTGCTTCTGAATACTTTGTGAAAGGTTGCCTGAGGATTGCACATTAAAAAGCCAAAAAATTGAGCATTAAAATGGGGTCATTAATGATCAATTTCGTACACATTAAAATCACCTTTTTATTCGAGGTCGGCGGAAAAAAAATTAAATGTATGGTTCTGATAATGGCAAACTCTCATGGAGGTAAGGTACCTCCATGGAAACTCTTGAAATTTTGCATGAACATTGTGTATATAATTTTCATTCACAAATGCTTCTTTCAATATTCTAAATGATTTTTTTATGATTCTGTTAACGCTATGGCCACAAAATTTTGCAAAAGGCTTATTGAGAGTATCTTGCATGTGACCGCGCAAAATTTCATTTCTATTGGTATCGTTTTGTCCGAGATATTGAAGGACAAAAATTTCGAATGGTAATATTTTATGGAACGCCCTGTACGATTCGGCTGGTTAACGAAACTCAACCACGACATGGGAACCAAACTTACAGTCTAGCACTGTCTAGGATAACCTTCCAGGCACTTTTTTCGTAGATGATGAGAAATTTATATATTGATACGTAAGCCGACCCTATGCTTCCTTAAAAGAGGAATTCAGTGCACGAGCTTAACCTCGTTCACTGACCGCTAGTATATTGCTGAGTTAGAATTAGTATATAGTCCCTAATTGTATTCAATCATTAGAATTAGATTGTTATCTGTACTGCATGTCAGACCTATAATAAAACTTCTCTTGATTTTTTTTTAAAACGTGATTTCCGAGAGCAAAATCATAATTGGCGACGAGGATGGGGATGTTGCTAGTATAACATTCTATACGTGAATTGAATTCTTTAAGTAACATTCAAAAAACCCGAGTTTTTCCAAAAAGTGCGACGACAAATTCAAAAGAAAATCCGACCACGAAGAAAGGAGAACTCAGAAGAATCACGCAGCGGTAGATGAGCCAAGAGGTGTTGCTGAATCCCTGGAACTAGAAGGTGAACCAACCCAGACTAGATCTACCCTGTACTGCCCTTGAGAACATCACCCTTTTGGAGTTTGGAGGTAGCAGCCCAGGCACAAGGTTTAAAAAAGAGTAAGTTGATCTAATTCCCTAGTTTTCCTATTTCCCTAGACCAAAGGAATAGACCATTTTTTTTTCTCAATTTTTGTAAGAAGCAAATTGAATAGAAATTTTTTTTTACTATTATTATATAACTATTGAAAGAAATCAATATTACGTCGATTAAGCATTTTTCCTTGCGCGATTTGAAAAATAAATTCAACAGAATCAAAATGACGCAACCCGCAGGAAATAACACAGATATTAATGATTTAAATTATTTGGAGATCTTCTCCCAAAATTTAGTGGGAACTCACATGAGCTCCAATTTTATCGTCGAAATAGAAGAATACCTTCAAACTTTCGGACAAACTAACATAGCAAAAATAAATCACTACTGTTTCGCAATGATTAAATCTAGAATCATCGGAGAAGCTAGAATTATTGTAAATTCGGGACCAATTCCTAATAATTGGACCGACTTGAAAAAAATTTGATTGACAGGTTTGGCTTTCGAATTAATTTTGATGTACTGCAAGATCAGTACCAAATATCAGAAGATTAGTAGAGAAAATGTTTTAGAATTTATAGAGAGAGTCAAGCATGCAAAATTACAGTTCGACTATCAATTACAGATGCAGAATTTCGATCAAAATGAAATTATAATTTATAGAAATATTTCAGAAAAAATCGGACAAAGAGTTATTTATAATAATGTTGACGAAAATGTGAGAAATTTATTGGACAGTATTGGACAGTAATGACAGGAATTTCGATGAAACGTGTAAACTACTAGAAAATCGGGAAATAAAAAGACAGCAACTAATTTCAATAATTTCAAATCTTTTCCTCAAAATTATCAATATAGAAATACTTAATAATACGAATAACCCTTCGACTAATCAAAATTCAAATGCTTATAGAAATTTTCCAATTTACAAATAGACAGTAGACAAAGTCACAATACTTTTCCAAGTCAACAAATTCAATTAAAACCAAATCCGAATCCACCTAAACAAAATTTTTACAAACGAACAAGTTTTCGGAAAACCAAAAAAACGTTTTGAACCAAGTCCGGAGCATAGACGAACTAACAGACCGGAACCAATGCCATCAGAAACAAACACGAGTATTACCGCAAAAAAGACCGAACGACTCAACGAGTATAGTTCAACGAAAACCAGACTACCAACCGCGAGAGAACAAATTTTAGGCCTCGAGCACATCAAATTTCATATCGGAAGATTAACAAAAACACTGAGAACAATTAGAAGTAATCGAAACAGACCAAAATTTCGATGAAAAGATTATATTATCAATCGGATGACCAAAATGAACGACGTACTTGACGAAGACCAAAATTTCCAATAGACGCCCATCCGAGACACATGACTTAAATTATAACGACGAAAGAATAGCGACACTTCCATTCATCCAACTACAAAACCCTCCATGTAAATTATTAGTAGATTCAGGTAGTTCCATATCAATAATTGATCCAATGATTGCATATAATTATTTTCCAAATTCAATTTATGAAGAACAACTCAATTCGCAACGGCAACCGGTAAAGATTTTTGTAGGAATAAAATGTTATTACGTTAAACATGTTGGCTATAATACGACATATCCCTTCGTAGTATACAAATTTCATCCCCAATATGATGGCGTAATTGGGATATAATCTAATGAAAGATTTACAACTTAATTTAGACCGAAAAATAAATATTGACAAACGGCATTGTTTCTCATAACCTTCATTTCAAAAAAGTTAAACCTAGAGAAAAAACTTCCCATAGATTTAGATCATTTGAATGGAAATTTGAAAAACCAATTAACTAAAATTTTACAAAGCAATAAATCTGTTTACCATTACCAGGACAACCTTTAAATTTCACTAATAAGATCAAACACCATATTAGAACTATTGATAACAACCCAGTATACGTAAAAAGATATAGATATCCAGAAATTCACAAAGAAGAAGTAAAAAATCAAATTCAAGATCTTTTAGACAAAAAGGTAATTAGACCAAGCATTTCTCCATGGTCCTTCCCAATCGTTATAGTCCCAAAAAATCGGATAAATCTGGTAAACAAAAATGGCGAATGGCAATCGATTATCGTAATTGAACGAAAAAACTATAGACGATAAATTTCCAATTCCCAACATTGATGAATTTTAGATCATTTAAAAGACGCGAAATATTTCAGTACCATCGATTTAGCATCGGGATATCATCAAATTGAATTAGACGAGGATCTATAGAAAAACAGCTTTCGCAACAGATAACGGACATTTCGAATTTTTAGAATGCCTTTCGGATTGAAAAACGCCCCTTTACATTCCAAAGAATAATGAATCAAATTTTGCAACCTTAATCGGAAAAATTTGTATGTATACATGGACGACATTCTGATATTTTCAAAAGATCCAGATAAACATCTA
>CM024244.1:18257764-18312163 GCA_013421045.1 Propylea japonica
ATTAAAGAACAGAAACAAAAAACTACCTAGCACATATTATTGCAATGCAATGTTTACAAAATGCTCACCAGACCTTCCGGTACTAAAGAACCTTGTACAGTTTGGTACATCACATTCCGTAACATCAAAATTTTCCTTTCCTTTTAAGAACAGCTTATGAGATTTCTAGCTTAAATGTAGAACTACTACTACCATACGATTCTAACTTGTCAAGATCGAACATCGAAAGACGTGTTCTTATTTATTTCATAAAAGAGTCTTTCTATTCATATATTTCGACTTATCTTCATTAGAACTAACAAACATGTAGAAACTCATTCCTAAGCTTTGAAATAAGGCTTTCCCCATGCATGATTATACCCTTGTTAGGTATTCTTCATTTTCTGATTTGATTAAGAAAATTGCTCCAACATCATAAGTCTATATTACCACTTTCAGATATAAAGAGAATTTATGTTCAAATTTTCAGATTCACTGCTGTTTATTAGTCCCTGGAATATAATTATTCATGAGATTGAGGTGGACTAAGCTTGAGATCATCTGAGCTATGCAGCGAGGGGGTTGTGTGAAGTTCCGCAATAATTCATCTTCAAAGCCCCTCTCTAGTTCGTAAACTTCTCGAAAATGGATTCATGTCTTGTTAATCTGATACAATTCGTTTAAAGCAAGTTGTGAATTTTGTCGATAGGGATGAGCAGTTATAATTCTTTCTCTAATGTTCTGCTTATACATCACTTGGAAAACTGCAAGAACAAACTTGCTATCAGTGGGCGAAATCGAAAACTAAGTGATGTTTTGCGTGTGGGAAACATAAACTTACCACTTATATCTGATGTAGAACAGGGTACCGAGTGGAGTACCTATCTTGATTTCAAAACAGAATAACGTTTTGGACTTGATTGAGTCGAAACAAACGTTTTGAAAATGACAATTTTTATCATCTCATCTTCTAAATTCCATTCTTTCTCCTATTACATCCTTATTCTGCTTTCTTAGATCCTTATTATATTCTACTTTCATTTTCAATTTACTTTCCATGTATGGATCGAATTTAAGCAACTCATCCAATTTCTTCTTTTCCATTAATAATCAATAATGTATTAATCGATTTCCTCTTATTCGGGATATGTTTCAATTCACTTGTTGCTTGTCATGAATTTCGTACATGTCAGTTTTATTCTTTATCGCAAATTCATTTCATATTTTTCCAATTTTTCAGGACCGTTGGAATTTCATTTTCATTCCCATAGTAACTCTTCTTGAAATTTTTGCAGCAGATTCTCTTTTTACAATTCATTATTTTGGGACTGCCACAAAAAAGATATTAATAACCTTGTATCTTTTTCCCTATTGAATAACTTGGAAATTGAAATATCATTACAATACTTTTTATAACATCGGAGAAAGTTTTTCAAATATCAATTGATGACCTTTAGTCCGATCACGAAAGTTTGGGGCCGTCAGTTGGCCATAACAATTTTGCATATTCCGCTATGTATATTAAAATTCTTGTCAGATTGATACGCAATTTTGTCAATATTGCATAGAGTTCTCTGATAACGCGCAAGCTCGTCAGACGAGGCCGGCTACATATGGCACGGATGACTTTATTTCACGTTATGACAGCAAATACTGCCAACTTCAGATAAATAAACAAACTCCTTCTATGCGCTCAAACTTTCGTGAACGGACTATAAACACCAATTTGTCAGCAAGTTCTTTTCGCGAGACTGTTGGGTATTTAATTTCATCATCCTAGACTTTTCTATGTTGAATGAAATGAATATAAAATCTTCTTCAAAATAAAACGTTACTTCTTCCCATCAGAACGAAACCTCATTGATAAAACTCAAAAAAGGATATACTGAAAGTGTGGTACTCATTCAAATTTAAACACTGCAGACAAATATTTGTTTCGCGTGATTCAACAAATATCTCGAGGTATTTCTGGAGAGTAGAAACCTTCCTGCCCCCCTCGATCTAAACTCAATATTTGCTGAGAAAGGCAGGAGCTGAGTGATCGTGAGCGTCAGTGGACTTCCTCGAGTTGAACTTTCGAGGTCTGTCCTGCACTCGAACGAGGATTCTTTTATTAACATTTCATTGACAGGTCAACTATCGCACCTTCGGTGTGCGTTTGCAGCACGTTCTCGCTGTGCATCGAATGCACGTTCGAATCAATAATGGATGTTACTCTCTCGCTTTTGGCTCTTTGTGGGAGGTATTTCGGACACTCGTTACAGATATCACTTCAATGAAAGGATGGTTTTTATATTTCGTTTGCTCTCCTTATTTCTAAACTATTTGTCAGTAATTTGTTCCTTTGTTTCTGACAACACCTGTCTGACAGAAAAAATAATTCCTAAAATATTTATGACTGTCGAGGAACAAATTGTGAAAAAAGGGAGGTTAAATTCCGTACTTTTACTCACTAATTTTGAAGTGAATGCCTTTACTAAGTAAAGGGTTTTCCAAAAAGAGGTGTTATTTTGAACAGCCCGCTATTTCGGTATTTGTCACGTTTGAAGCTGTCATTTTTGGACAGTTGACAGGTAGAAACTACGCCATTACACGCTTCAAGAACGCATTAAAATTATTAAAACTCACTATAAACCTGGTGAAGATTTGGCAGAGACGGTTCGTAAAACTCGAACATTTTTGGGTCGTCGTGAAGCACCTTATCGGACCGCAATAAAGAAATTGGTGGGAAAATTCGAGCTGTTGGGACAAGTAAGTGGTTTGAAAAATTAAACACGCACGTCGCTCAAGAACAGCCCAGAATATTGCTGCTGTAGCCGAAAGTGTTGAAGAAAACCCAGGTTTGTCCATTCCTGTCGTTCTTTGGAATTAGGCTTTCCACAAATGATTTTTTATGGACAAAATTAAAAAGTATTGATCTGGCAAACGTTTACTTTCAACAAGACGGCGCTGCGTGCCATACAAGCAACGAAACCATTGATATTTTGCGGGAAATGTTTCCGAACCGTGTTATCTCTCGAAGAGGGGATCACAATTGGCTACCTAGATCTTGTGATTTAACGTGGAAGGGAAGGTCTACGCCAATAACCCAGCGTCGTCCTTAAAGATGGAATTCGTGAGGCTATCGAGGACATAGGGCAGCCACTTTGTGATTTGGTTATGAAAAAGGATATGGTCCTGTAAGCGTGGTCGTGGTGGTCATTTGCCAGATGTCATTTTCCACCATTAATGGCATAGCTTCTTCTTTATAATGAAATGAACATCCGATCATTTATATTGAAAAATGGCATTTTTCTTTGAATATCAAGGTAACACCTCTTATTGGGGAACCCTTTAGAACTTACTCTTTTATTTTCTCAAGTGAAGCGCCAATAGGAATATCGAATATTGTGATTCGCGGAAAGAAACCTGAATATAGATAAATAAATATAAATTGATTCTGGAGCGTTTGAAAAATTTTAATTGAAGTTCACATGTCATTTATTTTCAACCCAATCTCATTTGTTTTCAATCCATTGATTCATTCATGAATTGGATGATTTTGTGAATATTTCAATTCGGTGTTTGCTTTGTTCACTTTGTGATGCAAAATCTCTCCTGCCTTTTTTCATATATCAAGGCAAGAAAGATTTTTTGTTATGAATGTAACAAATAATTCGAAAATGGTGGTTAATTTAAAGTAACCCAGTGGCGTACCATTTTTAATCAGTATTCAAGTGAAACAATAGCGAACAAAAGTTATCTTGCATGTCTTTATTTTTTCATCCAGGATCACTTCCTGAAGTTTATCGCACTTGCATACCAACGCCCTTCTAATGATATTATCTTTAGAATTTTCGGACGGTGAGTCTTGAAACATTATGCGGACTTCGAAAGGTTTTCTTATTTCATGAATTTCACGGACATATATCTTATAAAAACAACTCTCGACAATTCAATCTAAATATCTCATCTAACCACAACAACATTCTTCGCGAAATTAATGGCGAACGTAATGAAGTCACAGATTAGCATACAATTGTATATCTGAATTTCCTTCTTCCGACCAGAGAACCTACTGTATCTTTGTGATTCATTGTTTAATGTGTTGATTCTCTTTGAATTTTAATTGCTGATTATTATTCAATTGTAAGTTAGATTCTCATCTCCTCACATTCTCACATTGTTTTATAACGGGTGTTACTTCCATACTAATAGCCCATTAAGTCAGCTGGATCTATTTCATTTGAATGATTATTTAATTAAAGTAAAATAAGAGGTAAATAAACGCTTAAGTTCCACGAATTCTTTTATTTGTACATTTCTTGATATATTTGTTTCGGGTTTCATCTCATCCTAAAAGCTGAAAACATATAGTCCGTTCACGAAAGTTTGAGCCATGACAATTTAGCATATTCCACTGTGTACATTAAAATTTTAGGTTACGTTGTTTATTTTCTGGTCAGATTGATACGCAATGTTCTCAATATTGCATAGAGTTTTCTGATAACTCGAAAACTCGTCGGACGAAGCCGGGTACATTCGGCAACGTTGACTTCATATTATCCATAAATTCAATTCGTTAATAATATGTTTCTCTTCTTTTCCAGTTTGTGGAGATATACACGGTCAATTTTACGACCTAATGAAATTATTCGAGGTCGGTGGACCACCTGCTAGTACAAAATACCTTTTTCTTGGTGATTATGTCGATAGAGGATATTTTAGTATAGAGGTGAGTGTTGCTTTTAAACTTATAACTTATTGTAGTTCAGGTGCTTTTTTACCTTTTCCAAAGACGATTGAGAAATATCTCACATCACTACCGTTATCGTAGTTAGTTATCGTGTTTACGGACGTCCTCACGTCCGACTTCAATCAGCACTTTAATTTCAAATCTTCGAGTTAGGTTGTATTCATTAAAAAATGGAATGAAACTAACAGCAAGCATTTGAATTATAGGTATTTCGATATGAATGAAAATGAGAAGATCTTTGTTTGATTTTGTTCACACTAAAAATTTATTTGGTTGCTGTTGAAGTATCAACTTTGGTTATTTTATTGTATTTATTTGTGTGGTAGAGTGAATTAATTCTAGAAAGCTATGAATATCTTTCCGATTATATTCATTCTTCGAAATACGTGCCGTTATGCATTCAATGAAAATTGAAGATCAGAAATTGTCATAATGATACCCTGGCATTTTTCAACCAAATTTGGCATTTTCTCATTAAAGAAGCCTCACTTCTTGCGAGCAGCCTCGGCGCTTGAAAATTTGTACACCTAATTCTATCGATGCTTTATATGTGTCCAAATTACAGCCATATACCTAATATGACGAACAGTTTCTGAGCTATCGAAATATCGAATTATCCTCTTTTCTAGAAATATTTGAGTGATTTGGAGAATTCTTGTATCTTCGAATATCTTTAGTCCCACTTCGAATTTTCAAGTAGACAATTTGTAGAAGAAGTAATCAAATTATATTGTCTTAATTTTATCGAATGGAAAAATCGTTTTGCAAACATTTTGTATTATATTATTATATTCTCAACCAGATCAATTACACATTAGATAACTCATTCTCTTTTCAATTATGCGTTTAAATAGCATTCAGGCATTTTGTGGCATGCAAATATTTTTTTTGGTTTAGTAAATTAGTTATAAAAACTACATAGTAAAGTTCAATTGTGAATTTCCCCACATTACGGTAGGCAGATTCGTAACAACAACAACTTCAAAAGTAACTTTTTTGGATCCTAAGGATAGAAAAAAATGAAACAAAATACTCTGAAAGGGAAAAAAATTCACTCAGGAAAAAATTATTCAAAAAAGAAAAACATGCATACATCAAACGATTCATGAACATTTCAGCGTATTTGAATGTTAAAGTAATTTAAAATTTAAAGTTAATTTGCACTTTTATTGAGATAATTTGGGTCGATTTTCTCGTCTGTGCATCTGAAGTGCAATTCTAGACCGAACTCAACAAAGCGGAATAACCACAAATGGATTAATTAACGAATTAGAGTTTCCAGCATGACCACTAAGCCTTTGTTGGGTGGAGTTACGGCTTAGTGGAAATCTGCTCCGAAAAAAGAATTAACATCATGCTTCGGGACAGGACTTCTAGTTAATTCGAATGTTGCCATTTTTGTTTTTCGCTGTTGAAGAACTATGAATGTTGTTTGTCTTTTCGAAAAAAACTTGGATTTTGAAGTTCTAGTGAAGTGTGTATTTATTCGTCAATATTCATTTCATATAATTTCCAACCTCATCCAGCTCAGATATTATGGAGCACTTCTTCTTTTCTTCGAAGCACTTTGAGATGCGTTTTTCGGTATTATCATCAGCTCGCTTTGATTCTGACTATTTTCATCAATTGTGGTGAAACGCCTTCCTTTCATTGATCTCTTCAGTTTTGGCAATAGGAAAAAGTTGCAGGGAGTCAAATCTGGTGAATGAGATGGTTCACTGTTTCGAAGTTCTCTTTGCTTGTTTGCGTGGTTGCAACTCTAGAACGCTCATGGTCATTAACATTTACTCACGTTTTTTCTAAATACCATTAATAAAAATCTGGGAATCAATAAAACTTTTACCTCAAAATGTTATATGGATTTTGAGATTGATACCAAATATACAGGGTGTTTCCTAAACATGCGGCAAAAATTCAGGGGGTTGTTCCTTGGATATTTTAAGCATGTTTTGTCCTTTGATGATTTTTGAAAAACCTCTTTGTTTCGAAGATGCAGGGCGAACAACATTTTTCATATTTTTAAAATTAATAATAGTTTAAATGTGTTTAATAAGTAGGTACAATTTATTTTTAAGTTTGTTTAACAACATTCCAATTACTAAAAAGGCCAGTTTTTTGACTTAAAATTGATAAGTTCAGATGGTAAAGGAATACAGATTAAACACGGTTTTCATTTGAATTCGTTTTTTTTTGGCTAGAGGTGGTCATTTTCAACAGTTTTTTGTAGGTTAAGTTAAATTTTCATGTAATTTTTCATAATAAAATGTTATTATCTAAAATTTTGTTTCCCCTGTATCTTCGAAACAAAGAGGTTTTTCAAAAATCATCAAAGGACAAAATATTCTTAGAATAGTCCAAGGAACAATCCCCTGAATTTTTGCCGCATGTTTAGGAAACACCCCGTATAAATGAAGAATCTCAGCACAATCGGAATTATATTCTGAAAATTATTTAGAAAAATAGAAATGTAAAAAAGAATGATTACAAAAATTAAATTGAATTTTCTATGGTTCTGTTCAAACTATGGTCACGAAATTTTGAATGAACATTCAGAAAATTGATCTCCATTCACAAAAAAAATTCACTCGAATCGGATACCTTTTTATAAAAATACTAGCTGACCCGTGCCCACTCCGTTGGGCATAATGTTAATAATCCTTTTTTAGTACAGAGTGTTATGTTTTGATTTCTAACTGCTAAAAAGGAGGTTTATACGCAGGTATATTTTGTATTTGCATGCTAATACAAAATTGGAAAGTAACTCTGTCCTAAAAAAAACATTTGAGGGATTTGCGATAAACGAATTCCAGGAGGACCAAGCCGCGGGTAAAGTTAGTTGGTAATGGTAATTTAATTGTTCAAAACTTCTCTGTAAACTATATTGGATATAATGTTATCATTTGGTAGCAAAATATATTGTCTGTCAGGAGTTCTAACCCGAGATAAGCCAACATGTAACTGCCAATGGGAAAAACACGGCCTTCTCAGGTCAAGGCCCACCAGAGAGAAAATGTGTCACCTTGGGACTTGTTAATAGTGAGGGCAAAAGAGATCTTCACTGGAGGAAACTGTAGCCTTTTAAACGGTATGGGTAAATCAGTGGGAATCATGGGTATCCGCGGAATATAGGCCAGTTGTCCCACTGCTGGCCCTGATAATGGTCGCCACGATTATACTGTCCCGTAACTGTTTTGTAAGCAGCATTTTCTCATTACACATGCTGGGGGGGCTCAAGTTTCTTAATAGCATGATAGGAATGCCAACTTTCGTGAGGAAGTAAGCTAGAAGGGTTCAAAGAATTTAAAATTTTTTGGGGATAGTGCACTGTATCCTCAATACTACACACCGTATCAATAGACTTATGGTGATTGACCTGACCGGGCATTTTCTCTGAAATGAGTTTATTTGTTTCATTCACTGTATCGTTTCTGGGTGACAATATTGCCCTAGAACAAAGCAAATGATAATCTCCAATAAATTTTCAAGACCGGGATATATTGCATCAGTAAGATGTTCCAACCTCTGCAATATGTATCCTAATGTAACGTCAAGTTTTTACGTCATTGCTGTTGGTGTTAGAAGAGACAATTTTTTCTTCGCTAAGATTGAGTAGTTTACGCGGAAAGTCGTCATCGTCGTTGTCGCTCAAATGGGCTCTCATGTTTGTTCGTAAATTGAGAGATGCCACCGAACTCCGTAAGTGAGATGATTTTAAGCATGCTCTGATGATATCGGCGCGTGTTCCTTTTGTTACTAAAGGCAGTGTTTGCCGAAAATCGCCCGCAAAAACAAAAGTAACGCCACCCATTACAGCATCAGAGTTTCTGAGGTATTTGATAGTACATTCGTCCCATATAATTAAAGATGTTTTCCGTAAAAGTTTCCCGAGTGGCCCATTTTTACGTATGGAACAAACTGACTGTTGCTCTAGTTAGACTGTCAGAGGTAGCTTAAAGGTGGAGTGTGCTGTTTCCCATCATTTAACAGAGTAGCGGCAATCCCCGAAGAGGCAACAGCTAGTCCATTTCTCCCGGATTGTCTTACTTTTGCCAATACCAAATTTGCAAGAAACGATTTGCCAGTGCCTCCCGAGGCGTCAAGAAAGAAGTTAAACGTCTGTTATTAAGCACACAGTGAATTTTTTGCATCAAAAGCTTGTTTCTGGCCTTTAACTAATTTCGGTACATTTTCATTAATAAAAACTGACAACTCATTGGTATCCTACGAACGTATCAGTAGTATGTCCGTTTCATTCTTATGTGGCCGAATGTCGAAAGTTTGCTAATTCTGTTTCGAAGAATTCAATTCCGATGACGTCCGCTGCGTAAGGAGACGACCACGCGACCAAACGTCCCACAGGGCGTAGATAAAGCGACTGAGACTGAGCTCGAGCTGCGACTGCGATCAGATGTAAAAGGCCACGCCCCCTTCTCCCGAAGCAAGCACGAACGCAAACCGAATTAAACCGAAGCCCTGGCGCGTCTTCCGCTGATTTGGCTGGCTTTCATACGATTTTTACCCGATTCACTTTGCAAAAACCGACTACCACGTGAAAGCCTTCTTATTTTTTGGTGTTTTATATAGCCTATGGCACTCTTGAATAATGTGGCTTTCTATTGGTGAAAGAATTTTTAAAATCGGTTCAGTAAATCCCGAGATTAGCCCTTTTCATTTAACAAATATACAAATATACAAACACACAACTTTACCTCTTTATAATATTAGTATAGATGAAGTTTCTTTTTTCCAATATTCCAATTGAATTTTTTAATGGTTTTGTTCACACTGTAGCCAAAAATTTTGCATGAGACTTGTTATCAGCATCTTGCATTTGGCCGTAACATTTCATTCGGATTGGTTTCGTATTTTCTGAGATATTGAGGAACAAAACTTCGAAAGTTATTGTGCTAATGGACGGCCGGAAGGCCGCACGGATATATTTAAATTTGACCACGAATATTTTTAAAATTAATAATAGTTTAAATGTGTTTAATAAGTAGGTACAATTTATTTTTAAGTTTGTTTAACAACATTCCAATTACTAAAAAGGCCAGTTTTTTGACTTAAAATTGATAAGTTCAGATGGTAAAGGAATACAGATTAAACACGGTTTTCATTTGAATTCGTTTTTTTGGCTAGAGGTGGTCATTTTCAACAGTTTTTGTAGGTTAAGTTAAATTTTCATGTAATTTTTCATAATAAAATGTTAGTATCTAAAATTTTGTTTCCCCTGTATCTTCGAAACAAAGAGGTTTTTCAAAAATCATCAAAGGACAAAATATTCTTAGAATAGTCCAAGGAAAAATCGCCTGAATTTTTGCCGCATGTTTAGGAAACACCCCGTATAAATGAAGAATCTCAGCACAATCGGAATTATATTCTGAAAATTATTTAGAAAAATAGAAATGTAAAAAAGAATGATTACAAAAATTAAATTGAATTTTCTATGGTTCTGTTCAAACTATGGTCACGAAATTTTGAATGAACATTCAGAAAATTGATCTCCATTCACAAAAAAAATTCACTCGAATCGGATACCTTTCTATAAAAATATGAAGTTTCTTTTTTCCAATATTCCAATTGAATTTTTTAATGGTTTTGTCACACTGTAGCCACAAAATTTTGCATGAGACTTGTTATCAGCATCTTGCATTTGGCCGTAACATTTCATTCGGATTGGTTTCGTATTTTCTGAGATATTGAGGAACAAAACTTCGAAAGTTATTGTGCTAATGGACGGCCGGAAGGCCGCACGGATATATTTAAATTTGACCACGAATTCGTCATCAGGGAGTCTAACCCTATCGTTTGAGACCATTTTCGGCTCAAAATTCGAAAATTACAGACATTTGGGCACAACGATATAGCACTCGTTTATATAGAACGAGCGGCCAAAAATCAATCTACTCTCTCATTGAGACTATCTGTGTCAGTCGACCAATCACATGTTCAATATCATACATTCAGTTATCCATAAAGGAGAACAATTTCCGTTTATTCCATCGAAAATACAAGAAGTAAAAATTGACTTATGGTCTATGAGGACCTTGTCGAGTTCGAGAATTATCTAATGTTCTTGACCGAGAAACTGAATTCGGCAGTACAGAAATGTTCTAGACAGACTGGGACGAATATTTACGTTCTTTATTGGTCTGCTGCTTTCTCAATCTCCATTTGAAGGCTTTTGGTAGTTGTTCGAATCAGAAATTCTCCGGGTGCGTCTAGACATACATAATAGTCTTCAGGCATGAATAGAATATAGTTGATATGAAAAAGCTTTTCGAGCCATGGAGTTTTCTAGACTTCTTCATAGAAATCAATTTCCTGTTTCAAATTTTTATTCTCAAAGAATATTTCTGCATCAAAGTACTTTCATCAAAAAATTTAAGTGATCTGGTGAATTGGTGATTACCTATAGGAACAAATGTGTCTTTAATGTTTTTCTGATTGAGTTAAGGTTCTCGGTTGATCGAATATGGTTTATGTTCAATTCAGTACACATTCTGCAAAACTTCCATTTTAATTTTATAGAGTAAAAACACTCTGCTCAATATTTTACCAATCAACGAGTTCCAATGACCGTAACCTATAGGTTGAACAAAATGCATTCCCAATATCCTTTCGAAACTTAAACACACCTTGTACGTTGCATTTAAATCTCTCTGTAGAAGCAGTAATCGCAAAAAATTTTTGTTGTTTTTATCACGGATAAAAATGTAACTAAAGAATGTATTTGGTTGATATTTCCTGATAGATATTGGATATCTGGAGAATTCTAACCGTGTAACTTAAGACAATTTCCATATACTCAACTAGTCGATGAGTGTTCAAAATCAATCAAAATGTTCGATCTGAACCAAATATTATCAAACAGAAAAAATTGTCAATATTTCTGTCAGTATTATTTGCAAAACCAACTTTAATGATCAAAAACTACTCTATGAGCTATTACCAACTTCATCAACTTCTCAGTTGACCAAGATTCCAATTATTCCTGAATGTACTATATATCAATTTCGTCCATAGAATCGTATAGAATTTCTTCCTCTTCCTTCTATCCCCTTGACAATGCCGAAAGATAACCAACCCGCAAGCAACCGAATTCGTTTTTTAGTTCGGTCCATCAACGTCAATCGATCGATACCCAATGTCAACCATTCAAAGATGTCCATAAAGGGAACAATTTCCGGTTGTCCAATCGGAACGCCAACAAGCAAAATTGAATTGTGGCCGACGACAGCGTTGAAGACATCTTCAAGGATTATCGAATGTTCTTGACCGAGAAACTGAATTGGACCAACTTGAAACGTCCGCTGCTGCTTCGGTCTCGGGCAAATATTAACATTCTTTATTAGTCCGCTTTCTTAACGGTCTATATTGGAAGGTTTCTGGTAATTGTTTGAATTTGAAATCGTAGGAATATGTCTAGACGATTGGACGCCGGTTTTTTGTTGCTTTCATTTTTGATCATTAGGGGCAGAAGGCGTATGTATATCAAGCGTAAAATCCGCTTCTGCAGTATGAATGGTCTGAGTTTCCCCATAGTAAAATTTTGTACGACAAGCGGCTATAAGTCAGACTGTAATAGATGTTTACAAGAACTTCTGGGGGATTTAGATCTCTAACCCTAATTAAAGCATAATAAGCAGTATTCAATTTACCAGATAAGAATTCAATATGTCTTGACCACTTTAAATTATTATCGAGACAGATACCAAGAAATTTACAATTATCCTTAGACGATATAACATTACCTAAATAGTTAAATACAAGTTTAAGATCATTGTAGAATGAATTCACTCTGTTTTCTCTGCTCTGCATAAGAAGCTCACATAATTTCTGAAGCTCCTCAAATGTTCAAGCTGTAATTACCACCGAGGCATCATCAACGAATAAATTGATTAGGAATTTCCATATCAAAAATGGAATACCCTGGCACATTGAAAATCGGTGAAAATCATTCGTTAATTAACAGGAAGATCATTCATAAAAAACAAAAGGGCACTAAGGACGGAACCATGTGGTACTCCGAAGCTCACACTGTGCTCAGCGGACAATGATCTGTCAACCCTTACAAATATAGATCTGTCTTCGAGATAGCTGCGAAGCCAATCTAAAAATACACCTCGAAATCCGAGATTAGAACACTTCTCTATGATAAATTCATACGTGAGACTATCAAAAGCTCTAGAAAGGTCAAAAAACGAACCAGCTACTTGAAAACCGTTGTCAAGACATTCATATATGTAATCTACAAAGTTCACTGATGTTGTCTGGGTGTGGGTAGAGCGACTAGATCGAAATCTTCTATGTCTATATTTTCTTTTAGAGACAGGAACAACTAAGAACTTCTTGAGAATGGTAGGAAACACTCCCGAACTGATGGAAACATTGAAACAATAATAGAAGTCATTTTGATTCTTTCATTGTTTTTCAAATGTGTGATCTTCAAGTTGTGTATGAGAGCTATCTTTCAAATATCGAGATTAGGGAAAAACGGATATTAATAATCGAATATCGCTTCTCAAAGTATTTCCCATGAAAATCGATACTCTCCTGCATACGTTTGTAGTTATTGTCAAAGCAGGTTGGCCAGTTTGATGGAGGTATGTCCAGAACAACAACCGACACGTATCCAACAACGTTCGTCCTCTCTTTTTAATTTTCGGTGCCAATTCAGGACAATAACACAGATAGATGACTCATGAAATCGACGTTTTGTGTGATTAAAAATGCAGTTGTTCGTGCCGATGTATAGTAGCTCAAGAAGAAAAAGAGTCTCTTGGCTGCAGGATCTCAGACAGTGGTTCTCCTTAACAACAGGACTCTTTCGGTCAGCCGCAGATGAAGTGAAGAAGTCCATGTTGGTCGCCAACATTCGACGCGAATAGGCTTTTCAAGAAGTAGATGTTTGCTTGCATTGTCATGGTGAAGACTAATTGTTTTTTTCATTTATTCGAAGACAACTGGCAAACACTGTGTACTCAGGATTGACAGTTCTGCGTTCTAGTGGTACGGTTACGACATATCCAGGTTTGAAACACATACTCTTCCTTTTTCGGGCGTAAATCTAAGATTCTTCTTGCGACATGATAGTACCATTGCAATCGTATTTTTTCGTGCAATTCTTTCTACCAATCGACACGAGCTTTCTTCATAACGATTAGCGAATTTTTTTGGAATTGTGACCGACGACAGCGTCGAAGACATCCTCAAGGATTATCCAATGTTCTTGACCGAGAAACTGAATTGGACCAACTCAAACGTCCGCTACTGCTTCGGTCTCGGGCAAATATTAACATTCTTTATTAGTTTGCTTTCTTAACGGTTTATATTGGAAGGCTTCTGGTAATTGTTTGAATTTGAAATCGTAGGAATATGTCTAGACGATTGGACGCCGGATTTTTGTTGCTTTTATTTTTGATCATTAGGGGCAGAAGGCGTATGTATATCAAGCGTAAAATCCGCTTCTGCAGTATGAATGGTCTAAGAACATCCGATGAGTTTCCCAATAGTAAAATTTTGTACGACAAGCGGCTATAAGTCAGACTGTAATAGATGTTTACAAGAACTTCTGGGGGAATTTGATCTCTAACCCTAATTAAAGCATAATAAGCAGTATTCAATTTACCACATAAGAATTCAATGTCTTGACCACTTTGAATTATTATCGAGATCGATACCAATAAATTCACAATTATCCTTAGACGATATAACATTACCTAAATAGTTAATTACAAATTAATGATCATACTGCGTTATTGAAGAATGAATGCACTCTGTTTTCTCTGCTCTGCATAAGAAGCTCACATAATTTCTGAAGCTCCTCAAATGTTGAAGCTGTAATTACCACCGAGACATCATCAACAAACAAATTCATTAGGAACTTCCATATCAAAGATGGAATATCCTGGCTGATTTATAACCGGGTGAAAATTATCCGTAGATTAACAGGAAGATCATTTATAAAAAGAAGAAACAAAAGGGGACCAAGGACGGAATCCTGTGGTACTCCGAAGCTCACATCGTGCTCAGCGGACACTGATCTGCAAACCCTTACAAATATAGATTTGCCTTCGAGTTCGGGATAGCTGCAAAGCCTATCTAAAAATACGCCTCGAAATCCGAGACTATAACATTTCTCTTTGATAAATTCATACGCGAGACTATCAAAAGCTAGCTCTAGAAAGGTCGAAAAAACAGACCAGCTGCATGAAAACCGTTGTCAAGATATTCATATATGTAATTAACAAAGTTTACTGATGCTCTCTGGGTAGGGCGACCAACCATGCTGGGTATCAGATTGTATCACATTCTTTTCATTTCGTAAATATGTGAGTGCTCGCATTGTCATGAAGAAGTACGATCCTTCTTCGGCGTTTAGTTTGCCCCATTTCGTAGAAGAATACTGGCGAACAAATGGTTCTGTACACTAAGATATGACTGTTCTAATTTCGTAAATATAAGGAGTTAATTTTCCAGTTGAGTACTGAATGTGCCTTTGAAATTTCGAAATTAGGGATCAAAAGCAAATATCCTAGTGTTCCCCATGAAAATCAATACATTCCTGCATGCGTTTGAAGCCATTGTCGAAGCAAGTTTGCCATTCTGATTGAGGAATGTACACAGAACAAGCATTCTGAATGCAACAGGTATCGACAGGTATCGAACAATGTATGATTTATCTTTTTATCATTCGGTGTCAAGTCAGGACTTTACGACAGATGACTCATCAAATGGACGTCTTGAGTGATTAAAAATGCAGTTACATTTGCATATTTTGTTTTTCATGTGAAAAAATCATTCAGATATCTAATAATAAGGGGTATCATTCATTTTTTCATTATTCTCTAATTGGTATATACAATGCTCGACTAGAGGCGTATTCCATCTATTGCTGATAAGTTACTGATAGCTATCTAGTAGATATCATTGAAATGATGCATTTATTTCAACGATAGTTATCTAGGAGATATTATCGAATCACTGGTATACATAATGCTCTATTATTTTGATGATAGCTATCCTCGAAATGAATATATTATATTCATTTAAATTGCAGCATTCAAGATTCTTTGGTCGTAAAAATAATAATTTCTCTCAGTAAACTTTATTGAATTTTATATCAAAACCTGAAAGTATTTCGATGTTAGAAATACAGATGAATTTATTTAAACGATATTTGTCAGATATCTATGAGTAATATAAGCCAGTGCTGATGCTCTAGGTTAATTTTCCTTTCACATCACACAATTTGTGATGAATAATTGATTTCATTGTCGTGTAATAACTACAAGAGAATAAAAATGTCTGTTAAATCCTATTCGATATCAGCTAACTAGTGAAAGCTTCTGACTTCTGCAACAGTCTTCGCTAATGAATTTTATCTTGCCAAAAAGAAGCCAAGATTCTTATCCAGTTCTTTCAAATCGACCATGAATTACATCTCCTATCTTTGACTATTCAACCCAAGGATACCTTTTCTAATTCATTCTCTCCAAAACTACGAAAATCGGAGGGAACCAGTGCACGAAATTTATCGATTGATCCTGAAATAAATTGTTTCCACCATCTTTAATTCATTTCTCGTCACCAAATTTCATTGTGAAACACGTCCGGCCATCGATTTCGTCCTCAATAGAAATCGTTTTAGTGAGATTCACATCGGGAAATAATTTCCGGTATCCTAACGAAAGGACGACAAACAAATTTCCAATCTTGATGTGAAGGTTCAAATGGGTCACTCAAGAAATACTTGCTGCTGACGTGCTGCATCGAAATTAACAAACAAATCATTGGAATCGTGCGATATTGATGGTTGTGTGGAGGAAATCGTATAAAATGGCGCCTTAACCTATAATTGGAATTCGATATCATTCAGGAAAATGACCATTTATATTTGACGTTATTTCTCCTCGAATTCGATTTTAGCGAATATTGATTGTGAATTATCCATCGTTTTAGAAATTTGCAAAAATCCTTCAGTTTTCGTTGACAATTTTGTGTCATTTTCGAGTTCAGCATTTGACAATCTGTTCTGATACGAGTATTCTGCTTTCATCTGTAAGCCAATCTGACTTTTCATAAGCTTACAGGAAAATGGCAATTCTGGACCTCCTTAAGGGATCTGTAACTTTCTGTAACAGAAATCGTTAAATATTTACGAGTACTCGACGGTGATCGGAAGCATTAACGCATGACATATTGTGAGATTACGTTGAATGGATTGTTTAGGACGACACCCACGTTTTAATATAAGAAATTCATGATGAATAAAAAAAGTGGCTTTGTTTATTGGATTGTTATCGAAAAGAATCATAACAGTTAAAACATTGTTCATTAATATACATGACCAGAAAATCATTCTTTTTTAAAGTAGGAACTGTATGAGAATTGGAAGGAAAAGGTTGCATGTTCAATTGAATCCATTTAAAATGCCGGATGCATAGAAAATGTTCACATTGAAGAAATGCCGTTTGTGGAACATGTTCAGAT
Source organism: Propylea japonica (assembly GCA_013421045.1). Taxonomy (NCBI): domain Eukaryota; kingdom Metazoa; phylum Arthropoda; class Insecta; order Coleoptera; family Coccinellidae; genus Propylea; species Propylea japonica. The sequence goes on from CM024244.1 coordinate 18,274,974, forward strand.
TGAAGAATACCAGTGTACTATAAACTTAATAAATGCTCTACAGAATTTTAACCAAACATTTTTCTGCAAACGCAAACTACATCAAATAAATGTAATTTCAAATTCATCAAAACCATTTTCTCGAAATACATAAAGTTCCATGATCAAATCTTACGATTGAAGTTATGTTATTCGATGAGTAGTTCAAAAGTGACACTGTAAATAAGAAAGTTACAGAAACCATTCCAGAATTGCATTATTTAAAGAATCTGTAAGTCAGCCAGTTACAGATTAATCGTACCCTACAGTATCGTAACTTACACATGAAAAGCAGAATACAACAATGAATATCAACGATATTCATTAACCAGACTGATTGTTGCCTAATATAATTCAGGCAGGTGTCTCTCGATGTTCAAAAAGTCTCTTCAAAGTCTGTCTGAAGTGAATGTACTGATTTCCAGAGAAGAAGTGGATTACACAAATTATTCAGTACCTACAAGATAACTTTACACGTTTATTGTCGAACATGAGAGTTTTGTGTTTTGATCTAATCTTTGAAGAATTTTTTTATGAATCCAGTTCGTTAAACAAATTTCCAATCTTGATGTGAAGGGTCGAATGGGTCACTCAAAAAATACTTGCTGGTGTCGTGTTGCATCGAAATTAACAAACAAATCGGTGAAATCGTACGATATTGATGGTTATGTGGGGGAGTCGTATAAAATGGCGCCTTAACCTATAATTGGAATTTGCGGAAGAGGAAATAATAATTCGGAACATCATTAAACTGGCAGCGGCGTTGAACTTCATTTATTGGATATACAGTGCGGTAATAAATTTTATTATTGTAATTTCCGGTTTATTCTGGCGGTTTATGACTGAGAAAAGAACGAGTTTCCAAGGCTGCATATGTCCTCAGAACTTTTGTTATTATTTAGACCTCTGAAATGGATGGTTACTGAGTTATGCTGAGTTTAATACTTCTCAGATAATCTTGAAGATTTTCCTAATACTGAAAAATCCCACACATTTTTTCAATAGTTAAAATTGTCAGTTACATCTCCTAACTTCACTCAACTTTGTCAATACGATGAAACAATCATCATTCTCTTCTCTACACTGCAACCTCATGTTTTAAAATTGCCATAGCATATAAACCATTCAGATTCAAGATTTTTGAAACACCATGTAAATGCCATAATAGCAATAGAGATTTCGTTTATATTGAATCGTTTCTCAGAGAAGAGAATGAAAACTAGGTTCTCTTCAATTCGAATGGAACATTAAGCAGGTATCATCTTTAGATCTGTATAAGAAATGAACAAATAATGATTTGAAAAAACTGTAGGCTCCAAACTCTTTCAAAACCTAAGAAATTATTAGTTTTGCTATTATGAATGTGTTTCTCCTAGTGAATTCTATTAGAAATATTAATTAATACAAATTGGCGAATGCGCCGGTTTAAATTATTGCCGTTGGTTAACCACTGAAGTGCATACATACGTGGCTGGGATGAAGTATGAAACCAAGTATAATTCAACTGAAAGGAGAATACTAATGATGTCATAATGGGGCAAAGTGCATCTGATGCACAGGGTGACTCACTCATCTTGGTACAAGTGTCATTCGAATGATAATTCAATTCCTGTATGCTTCTTCCGAATACGATTTGTTTATATTTCTTACCGTCAGCGACCTGCAGTGTATTTCATGTTGATTCTATTCCATTCATTGTTTTCTGTATTGTGACAGTATGCATTAATTTATTGGCACATATATGATTGTGTTTCTTAAAATCAAGAGACTTTGTAGCAAACTATTCCCTCACTCATTATATTCATCAAATATTATATTTTATAACATACATGGTGTCCCGTAATTAGACCGACAAAATTTCTAGTGGACATTATAGTTCGTATTTTAGACAGATTCGACCCAAATTATATAATGCAAAATTGCTTCGTTAAGGAGCTAGTGCCCTTTGAAGATGACGTCCTGTCCACACTTTTTGCCACATATTCGCAAAACGGAGTTACATAAAGTGCTGAAAGTTTACACATTGGCTAATATCAATAATATGCATCGATAAGATTGAGTACATTTCTTCCTTGTCAAGCACAATCGTATCATTTGAGGGGGGGCGAAGGTTATTTTTAGTTGAAACTTTTTAACTTTCATTATTTCGCTAGATTCACATCATATTCATAAACTCTTATGTTTTTTCTCGAAAGAAGATGCTCTTGTATAATAACGCCCAGATGCACCATTTCTGAAAAAAATAGATTTGAAATTTTCTCTCTTTTCACTAAGTACTTAATGTTCACTTTTATTTTGAATTTATTTTCACTTGATAATGGGTAGGCTTCTTTTTTCAAGAGAAAACATCAGAGTTAATGAAGATGATGTTAATTTTTAATGAAAGTTAAAAAAGTTTCAACTAAAAATACCCTTCGCCCCCCAAATGATACGATTGTGCTTGACGTGAAAGAAATGTACTCAATCTAATCGATGCGTATTTTTCATATTGGCCAATGTGTAAACTTTCAGCACTTTGTCTGACTCCATTTTGCGAATATGTGGCAAAAAGTGTGGACAGGACGTCATCTTCAAAGGGCACTAGCTCGTTAACGAAGCAATTTTGCATTATATGATTTGGGTCGAATCTGTCTAAAATATGATCTATAATATCCACTAGAAGTTTGTCGGTCTAATAACGGGACACCCTGTATACATACATATAACTTTTTCACGAGTCTTCAGTAAACAAATTTAGCTATTTAAGAAAGTATCAGTAAGTTATTCCTCGTTTTTATAGAATTTTCAGTTTGAACCCAGTTTGTGCTCATTCGAAATATAAAACTATATTGAATATCTTCAAAGATATGCGGGATATCCTATATAAATGAAAAAAAAGGGCATATTTCTGGTGCAACAGAAAGTATATCTTTTATCAACCAAAATTGTACATCAAATGCATTTGCGCTATTGCACTTACCAGCAAAATTTCATGAAATTGATCTTCTCATTATTTTATGTCTATAAAATTATAAAAATATAATTTTGCACATAATTTTGGATAAATTCAAAGGCAATTAATATTTTTTTCTCTTTTTCAGTGCGTACTGTACCTGTGGGCTCTGAAGCTCTGTTATCCTACAACTCTTTTTCTTCTTCGTGGTAACCATGAGTGTCGTCATCTTACAGAATACTTCACATTTAAACAAGAATGTAAGTATAACTTTTGGAGCATAATATAATTAGAACATAATTTTGGTAAAACACAACAGTCTAGCTCGGTAAAATACTGTCAGTAACAGTTTAGTTGAGATGAAAAGCGAAACGAGATAACTTCACAACTACGAGTAGGTACTAGCAAAATTAATGGAAATTCTACATGTGGAAAACAACGCTCTAAATGATGTACTCATTCTAATAACTCTGATAATTAGCTTGGGTCTCAACGTGATCATAATTAATTCATGGTGAATTACGGTTACCGTGTGGTTCGAATGTAAACACAGTGGCGGGGTTTGAAATGAGGGCATACCTTGCCGTTGATGTAATTAAAAATTGAAGTTTTTGGGGGAATTTATTTTGCATGAATGGAAATGCAAATAAATCAGGTTTACGTAGTTCAGATTGTTGTTGCAGTTGGATTAAATCTTCCTTCAGATGAATCTGTTCGAATACCCTTCATGGTTGAATAAATTGATTTGGCATCATTCAGAAAATTAACCATTTATATTTGACGTTATTGCAGAAAGTTTTCAGTTTTCTTCGACAATTATGAGTCATTTTCGAATTAATCATTTGACAATCTGTTCAAATACGAGTTTAGGTTAGGTATCATCGATATTCATCGAGCAGACTTAAAGCTGCCAAACCTACCTCAAGAGGGTGTCTTCAGGCGTTCAACGGGTCCATTTAAAATGGTCTGAAGTGAATATTCCAAAAAGCGTACTATACAGATATGTTGTACAAGAAATGTTAGAATTGACACGAAAATGACGATTATGTGATTCACATATATTTGAAGGGGTTTCCTAGAAATCCATTTCGTCAAATTGTTGTTTAGAAACATAGGCATTCAAAATTTGGTATTTGAATCAGACTTTTTCTGCTAGACCAATTCTCTTGAAGCATTCTTAGAATCTAGCTTAGAACTCCTGGTTAGTTATATAATCTGCCTGGTCTATTACCCACACCCTCAAAATTTTCGAGGAATGTTCTGAAGCACTCACTAGCACTCACTCAAGTCTGGGAAAATTGATGAATTCCTCGTGATCTCCTTTCTTTGTGAAAGCTATTCCATGCCACAAAAGTATTCTGATCTGAAATCATTCTGTGCCCAGGTTATTTATTTGCTTCATCATGTTGCCTGGTGATTTGAAATTCGTAAGAAGAAGACCATATTCTTGCTTAAAATAGTTAACTCACTATTTTACTTCTAGATCATTTTGAAGCAGGCCATTCTGGAGTTTGAAGCTCTGTTAATCTTTCGCTGTCTAAGTATAACCCTTTGTTTCTTCTCTGAAAGAATATTTTTAGAGTGATAAGCTATGGTTTCTAATGAGGACTATATTATTCCACTCCTATTGCCATTTTCCTGCACCAAATCTGTAAATGATGTAAATTCAAACAGATGCAATGCGAGAATAATCCGAATAAATTTTTTTCCTTCGTAATTCGTTTATTTTGAATGAAGCTTAATGATGCATCATAGCTACCCTGTTTTGCTAATCCACGCGGGAATCACTAACAACAATTTATTCTCCAGCAGCAATTATAGCTGGCGCAACTATTCCCAAGTTCACCAACCATGGTGGCATTTTCGTACTCATTTGAAAACTTAGTGGCGCAAGTTCAAACTTGCGAATACAGTTCATAAGCTGGTCGTAACTTACGGCGACATGTTTAATTAGAAAGGTCTGCTACATCCCTCTCATTGTCAGGCCAATTCCAATGCAAAAGTATTCGTCCGTTGTTCATGCAAAATGTATACGAAGTCCTCATCAAGAACGAGTCTCTGCGGTTCCAGTTTTGGGAACCACCGCCGAATTCACCTCTAATCGAACGCGGAATGCGTGGAATGAATTACGTGAAGGTTTAATTTTGCATATCTTATCTTAGAATCTTAAGATCATTTTCCAGCTAGATTATTCAATTCATAATGTTCCCTGTTTATTGAAATCCGAACCAGAAAGACTCCATTCTTATTCAGATAAGTCAACTCACCAACATAGTCCCAGATTAACTTGAAGCTGACAATTTGAAGTTTGGAGGACCAATACTTTGTTACTTTTAGTTTAACCCTTTGTGTTATTCCAGAACTGATTTCTAAAATGATAAGCTATAATGAAAGAGCTCCACTACATAAAAAGTTTCTGATTAGGACTTTATTATTCAATCTTTGCCATTTTCCTGCACCAACGCTGTGAATGATGTGATTTATAAAAGATTTGATGCGAAAATCATCCGAGTGAACTTTTTTCCTTCGTAATTCGTTTATTTTGAATGAAGCTTAATGATGCATCATAGCTACTCTGTTTTGCTAATCCACGCGGGAATCACTAACAACAATTTATTTCCCAGCAGCAATTATAGCTGGCGCAACTATTCCCAAGTTCACCAACCATGGTGGCACTTTCGTACTCATTTGAAAACTTAGTGGCGCAAGTTCAAACTTGCGAATACACTTTATAAGCTGGTCGTAACTTACGGCGACATGTTTAATTAGAAGGTCTGCTACATCCCGCTCATTGTCAGGCCAATTCCAATGCAAAGAGAATTCGCCCGTTGTTCATGCAAAATGTATACAAAGTCCTCATCAAGGATGAGGTTCTGCCGTTCCAGTTTGGGAACCACCGCCGAATTCACCTCTAATCGAATTGTATTTCGGCCGAAATGCAGCCCGAACGCGGACGCGTGGAATGAATTAGGTGAACGGTTCAATTTTGCATGTCATAAGACCATTTTCCAGCCAGATTATTGGTTTCATAATGTTCCCTGGCGATTTGAAATCCGAATCAAAAAGATTCCATTCTTATTCAGATTAGTCAACTCACCAACATAGTCCTAGATCGATTTGGAACTGACTATTTTGAAGTGCGGGTGACCAATAGTCTTTGTTACTTTTAGTACTTTGAGCTTTTTCAAGAACTGATTTCTAAATTGATAAGCTATAAACAAAGAGCTTCACTGCATTGAAAGTTTCTAATTAGTACTTTATTATTCAATCTGTGCTATTTTCCTGCACCAACGTTGTGAATTATGTGATTTCTAACAGATTTGATGCGAGATTCATCCGAATTAACTTTTTCTTCGTAATTCGTTTATTCTGAATGAAGCTTAATGATGCATCATAGCTACCCTGTTTTGCTAATCCACGCGGGAATCATCAACAACAATTTATTCTCCAGCAGCAATTATAGCTGGCGCAACTATTCCCAAGTTCACCAACCATGGTGGCACTTTCTTACTCATTTGAAAACTTAGTGGCGCAAGTTCAAACTTGCGAATACAGTTTATAAGCTGGTCGTAACTTACGGCGACATGTTTAATTAGAAAGGTCTGCTACATCCCGGTCATTGTCAGGCCAATTCCAATGCAAAGAGAATTCGCCCGTTGTTCATGCAAAATGTATACAAAGTCCTCATCAAGGATGAAGCTCTGCGGTCCAGTTTGGGAACCACCGCCGAATTCACCTCTAATCGAACGCGGATGCGTGGAATGAATTACGTGAAAGGTTTAATTTTGTATATCTCAAGAATCTTAAGATCATTTTCCAGCTAGAATATTTAATTCATAATGTTCCCTGTTTATTAGAAATCCGAACCAGAAAGACTCCATTCTTATTCAGATAAGTCAACTCACCAACATAGTCCCAGATTAACTTGAAGCTGACAATTTTGAAGTTTGGAGGACCAATAGTCTTTGTTACTTTTAGTTTAACCCTTTGTGTCATTCCAGGAACTGATTTCTAAAATGATAAGCTATAATGAAAGAGCTCCACTACATTAAAAGTTTTTGATTAGGACTTTATTATTCAATCTTTGCCATTTTCCTGCACCAACGCTGTGAATGATGTGATTTCTAACAGATTTGATGCGAGAATCATCCGAGTGAACTTTTTTCCTTCGTAATTCGTTTATTTTGAATGAAGCTGAATGATGCATCATAGCTAGCCTGTTTTGCTAATCCACGTGGAAATCAATAACAACAGTTTATTCTTCAGCAGCAATTATAGCTTGCGCAACTATTCCCAAGTTCACCAACCATGGTGGCACTTTCGTACTCATTTGAAAACTTAGTGGCGCAAGTTCAAACTTGCGAATACAGTATATAAGCTGGTCGTAACTTACGGCGACATGTTTAATTAGAAAGGTCTGCTACATCCCGCTCATTGTCAGGCCAATTCCAATGCAAAGAGAATTCGCCCGTTGTTCATGCAAAATGTATACAAAGTCCTCATCAAGGATGAGGCTCTGCGGTTCCAGTTTGGGAACCACCGCCGAATTCACCTCTAATCGAATTGTATTTCGGCCGAAATGCGCCCGAACGCAGACGCGTGGAATGAATTAAGTGAAAGGTTTAATTTTGCATATCTAAAGATCATTTTTCAGCCAGATTATTTAATTCATAATGTTCTCTGGTTATTTGAAATCCGAACCAGAAAGACTCCATTCTTATTCAGATAAGTCAACTCACCAACATAGTCCCAGATTAACTTGAAGCTGACAATTTTGAAGTTTGGAGGACCAATAGTCTTTGTTACTTTTAGTTTAACCTTTTGTGTTTTTCCAGAAACTGATTTCTAAAATGAAAAGCTATAATGAAAGAGCTCCACTACATTAAAAGTTTTTGCTTAGGACTTTATTATTCAATCTTTGCTATTTTCCTGTAGCAACTCTGTAAATGATGTAAATTCAAACAGATGCAATGCGAGAATAATCTGAATGATCTTTTTTCCTTTCTTAATTCGTTTATTTTGAATGAAGCTTAATGATGCATCATAGCTACTCTGTTTTGCTAACCCACGCGGGAATCACTAACAACAATTTATTCTCCAGCAGCAATTATAGCTAGCGCAACTATTCCCAAGTTCACCAACCATGGTGGCACTTTCGTACTCATTTGAAAACTTAGTGGCGCAAGTTCAAACTTGCGAATACAGTATATAAGCTGGTCGTAACTTACGGCGACATGTTTAATTAGAAAGGTCTGCTACATCCCGCTCATTGTCAGGCCAATTCCAATGCAAAGAGAATTCGCCCGTTGTTCATGCAAAATGTATACAAAGTCCTCATCAAGGATGAGGCTCTGCGGTTCCAGTTTGGGAACCACCGCCGAATTCACCTCTAATCGAATTGTATTTCGGCCGAAATGCAGTCCGAACGCGGACGCGTGAAATGAATTATGTGAACGGTTTAATTTTGCATGTCATAAGATCATTTTCCAGCCAGATTATTGGCTTCATCATGTTCCCTGGTGATTTGAAATCCGAACCAAGAAGACTCCATTCTTATTCAGATTAGTCAACTCACCAACATACTCCCAGATCAACTTGGATCTGACTATTTTGAAGTCAGGAGTACCAATAGTCTTTGGTACTTTTAGTATATAACCCTTTGTGCTATTTCGGGAACGGATTTCTAAAATGATGAGCTATAATCAAAGTGCTCCACTACATTGAAAGTATTTAGTTAGGACTTAATTATTCAATCTCTGCTATTTTCCTGCATCAACGCTGTGAATGCGGTGATTTCTAACAGATTTGATGCGAGAATCATCCGAATGAACTTTTCCTTTGTAATTCGTTTTGTGATCGACTTTTCGGTTGATGGTATAAATATGAAATAGTGGCTGAGTGGTCCCGCACTTCAGTGGAGAGGAGGTAGGTTCTTTTGGAGAAATGTAAAAATGGGCGCCACGTGATTTAAATTCCACTCAGTAGGATTAATAATAATTATATCATTAAAATCACGAAAATGATATTTGAATACTTTAATTATCGGCAAACTAATAAAGTTGTCTTCTCCGTATATAGGCCTATATATGGCGCACAATTTATACACATAAATTATAATAGATGTTATGAATATATCAAAAACGGTAATCTCAATTCAATAATTTTATACAAATTGTAAAAGATAAACCCAACGGTAAGGAAACTAGGGAATATGGGAAAAGAATAATTACGAGGAAAGAGGTGTTAATATTATCAGCAGATAAGTAAAATTTTGTCACCACTTCCTGCTTTAGCGATACTGAATAAAAGAGTCCAATTCTGACCAAACGCAGCTTCAACTCTGGTTCTGTTGGGGTTGATGTTCTCTCAGTATCCGGTAAGGTAAAGGTTGCATACAGGAAGGTGAGCCAGGGGAAATTGTACTTATGGTGAATAGTACTATTGGTGCTGGGGGTACTACAAGCACCCTCTGTATGATGGAGAAGAGGGTAAAATCGGCTTCAGTGATCCCTGGGGATAATATGCTGAATGTATATCCGGGATGGTATGGATATGGACAATTTCCTTCTGGTTTCCAATGTCCAAAGTGGTGAGATTATGAAAAAGGCCAATTAATCCGTCTACTGACGTTGGAGATCTCAAATACGATACGAATTACGGTAATATTTGATGACATCCAAAATTTCCAATGAAAATAATCCCATAAATGGAAAGAATTATCACTTTCTTGAATTTTCAATTCGGAAACGTAATATCGCCTACATTCAGTGAATTCACCATAGAAGATGGAGGAAAAGGGACGTTTTTGGTGCCGTTATTTGAATCAATCAGAGCGCCGGAATTTATGGTTTCAGAATTGCCAATCATTTAAATAAATACCCTAAACATCATTTGTCCCATTTTGATATTAGTAAATCGACATATCATCATCTCATTCACCCCAGATATAGCGAAGGAAAATATGTTATTGTTTGAGTGCGTCACCTGGACAAGAGCATAGGCGGAGAAGACGTTGGGGTTTCGAAATTGTTACGGTGCATGAAATGAACACGTAACAGTTTATTTTGAATGAAGCTTAATGATGCATCATAGCTACCCTGTTTTGCTAATCCACGCGGGAATCACTAACAATAATTTATTTCCCAGCAGCAATTATAGCTTGCGCAACTATTCCCAAGTTCACCAACCATGGTGGCACTTTCGTACTCATTTGAAAACTTGAAAGTTGTGCAAGTTCAAACTGGCGAATACAGTTTATAAGCTGGTCGTAACTTACGGCGACATGTTTAATTAGAAAGGTCTGCTACATCCCGCTCATTGTCAGGCCAATTCCAATGCAAAGAGAATTCGCCCGTTGTTCATGCAAAATGTATACTAAGTCCTCATCAAGGATGAGGCTCTGCGGTTCCAGTTTGGGAACCACCGCCGAATTCACCTCTAATCGAATTGTATTTCGGCCGAAATGCGCCCGAACGCAGACGCGTGGAATGAATTATGTAAACGGTATAATGAACGAGTGACTGATAAAAGTTTCATGGGAAAATGGAGGCACGGACTTTTTGCCCGCGGAAGATTTACGCCACAACGATTTGGCGAGTTCCCTGGTTGGATTGTTTGGTAATTTGGACCCCTATTTCGGCTCGCCGCTCGTACAGTGTATTTACGAATGTGAGTCTGAAATATTCATTCAAGGCAAGAGTCACTGGAGCGTTTAATATCACCAAAATTCACTGCTATAAATTATTCAAGATGGCGTAAGATTTTCAATAGATAGATAATTCTCACAGTTTCAGCTGAAAAAAATCTCGTCAATTATATAAGGCTGTTAGGACAACTCAGTGCATGAAGAATCAAAACAGTGTGCATCAGTAAGGAACAACTGAGAATATGACTAATGGAGTCCGTGGTATTGATGAGAACCCTGCTCTTTCGATTCCTCATCGATCTCTAGAATAAAAGCTTCACAAGCTGCATTACACCATATTTCACATGAAGACATCTAGGAACTTATAAGCTGAATTATCCCATATAGAGCTGGGTTATTTCTCGAAAGGGTGATCAATATGCCATCAAAATTTTGTGATAACACCTTCAGACTTCTGTTTCTGAGAGCATATGGAAAAAATTGCTCATGGTTATGCCTCACAATCGATACAAGACGGCAATCAATTTGAAAGGCAAATGTACTGTCTGAATATTTTCAGTGATCTCTCTGAAAGTCTCAACAATTTTACAGTGATCAAAATCTCACCTATGAAATTGTATTCAAATATTGATGGATATTCTCTCCACGAGGGTAATCATTATATCAATGAATTCATTTTTTGCTGACGACTGAGTAAATGCAATGATAGTATTAACAGTTTGTTTAGGAATATTTCCACAAGTATTTTCGACACTTCGTCTCAATTCTTCAATGATTATAAGCTACCTGAGATGCGTAGGTACAAACTTATTAGTATATAACCTAAATCGAGATACTAGAAACCAATCAGACATGCACATACAGAATTATACATTCCAATGCTATGGGAATGCCTGGGCAAACTAAATGAACTAGAGGCACAACAAAGTTTCCTAAGTATAGATTCCTGGAATCAAGGAGAATGGGAAAGCAGAAACCTCGCCAGAAGAAGGTTATCAACCCTTTTTGAAGGGATCAGAACCTTTTGTGGCATAGGAAAAAACATTCCTAAAAGCATTATAGCAGAGCTTTAACATCCCAAAACACACTCCAAAAAAACCGCCTCAGAAATTTCACGACAGGAAGATCCAGTCTCTCAGAACTCAACAAGTATGTGCTGCACTTTGTCAATTGATTTTTTGAGAGTTACTCAGGAAATGCCTGATGAGATTCGATGTGATCGTCGACGATAAGTTTAGATTCTGTGGAGATGAAAGTTAAACTTCGGAACATCTTAAAACAGAATGTCTGACAATTGGTTTCTAATGAAGAGAGTGCCTGCCGCCTGGATCAGGAAATTATATGATGTCCAATGAATCCTCTTCTGAGTTCTATCAGAACTTTTGAGACCGGACCGCGAATACCGAAGACCGCTCTAGATGTGGATGACAAAATACAACCTAAAGTTGCAGTCCACAAACACTCCTGGGAAAGAATCTTGTATTTCATCTAAAAGAATTTATAAGGATGATTATTGTTATGACTTCCGCTAGATGTATTGAAAACTTCATGCCTTGCACGTAGAACAGATAAAATCTCATTTTCCAAATTAGGTTTTCCCTGCCTCCATTTCGAATGGGTCGATTAGTATGTTCCAGAGTTTCGCTCGAAACAATTTTCGCCCCGAAAATATGGGTATATAGCCAGCATAAGATACACATCCGAACCATAAGTGGAAGCATACCTGTAAATTCGTTCATTCGCCATGTTGTTTGATCTCCTCCGAAGTGGAACATAAATTAATTATCTTGGGCTCTGAATATACATTCTCGAGGGAGAACTTTCCAGAACTGACGGTGTTTTAGCAAGGTTTTATACAGTTGGGAAGTTTGTTTGAGACGCTTCTCGGTAGATTGAGCGATATTGGAGTGGTGATATAGAAAAGGAGATATCCGAAGTAGTTTGATGTTGATTTAATAAGGATTAATAAATAATTGATGTTTTGGAACTTTTGGAGTATGTTGAAGTTTATAAGATATTGGGGAGAGAAGAAAGTTGGCTAATTGGAGTGCAGTGTCGCGAGGAACTATATAATTCATAGAATTTGAGAGTGATTTTTGTGGTTGGGTCTTGGTGACTTCCAACTGGAAACAATCCGATTAATACAATATGCAGAAGGTATTCGGAGATTTTTTTTTCTTCAAAATGAAACGCATCGACAAAAACCATTTACGAGGTCCTTATTATCAAGCAGTTTTATCTTTGGATGTTTCTCGATCCTAGAAAGTTCACACATAAAAGGATTGCGCCGATTTTCCACTGTAAAACACCACATCTACTCGCCTTTTTATTCAATGTTTCCATTGAATTTCCTGATATTTTTCTTTTCTTGTACAGATCACACAAAAGTTAGGCATAGGGCGTCTAGTATTTTTTCAATGTTCAATGTCTTTCCAGAACTGTATTGACGGTGTTTTAGCAAGGGTTTATACAGTTAGGAAGTTTGTTTGAGGCGCTACTCGGAAGATCGAGCGATTTGAAGTGGTGATATAAAAAAGCAGATATTCGAAGTATGTAGTTTGATGTTGATTTAATAAGGATTAATAAATAATTGGTCTTTTAGAACTTTTGGAGTATGTTGAATTTTATGAGATATTGGGGAGAAGAGAAAGTTTTCTAATTGGGGTGCAGTGTCGCGAGGAACTATATATGTAATTCATAAAATTTGAGAGTGATTTTTGTGGCTGGGTCTTTGGTGACTTCAACTGGAAACAGTCCGATAAATGCTATCTGCAGAAGGTTTTCGGAGAATTTCCTTTCTTCAAAATGAAACGCATCGAAAAAAAACATTTCACGATGTCCTTATTATTAAGCAGTTCTATCTTCGGATGTTTCTCGATCCTGGAAATTTCACACATAAAGCGATTGAGCTGATTTTTCACTGCAGAGCCCCACATCTACTCGCATTTTTCTTCAAATCTTTCATTGAATTTCCTTATATTTTTCTCCTCTTGTACAGATCCACACGAGGGTGAAGTTACCCATAGGACGTCTGGTATTTTTTCAATGTTCAATATCTTTCCAGAACTGAACTGACGTTGTTTTAGCAAGGGTTTAATACAGTTGGGAAGTTTGTTTGAGGCGCTACTCGGAAGATTGAGCGATATTGAAGTGGTGATATAGAAAAAGGAGATTCCGAAGTAGTTTGATGTTGATTTAATAAGGATTAATAAATAATTGATGTGTTGGAACTTTTGGAGTATGTTGAAGTTTTATAAGATATTGGGGAGAGAAGAAAGTTGGCTAATTGGAGTGCAGTGTCGCGAGGAACTAGGTATATAATTCATAGAATTTGAGAGTGATTTTTGTGGTTGGGTCCTGGTGACTTCCAACTGGAAACAATCCGATCAATACAATATGCAGAAGGTATTCGGAGATTTTTCTTTCTTCAAAATGAAACGCATCGAAAAAAACCATTCACGAGGTCCTTATTATCAAGCAGTTTATCTTTGGATGTTTCTCGATCCTAGAAAGTTCACACATGAAAGGATTGCGCCGATTTTCCACTGAAAAACACCACATCTACTCGCCTTTGTATTCAATTTTTCCATTGAATTTCCTGATATTTTTCTCCTCTTGTACAGATCACACGAAAGTGAAGTTAGTCATAGGGCGTCTAGTATTTTTTCAATGTTCAATGTCTTTCCAGAACTAAACTGACGGTGTTTTAGCTAGGGTTTTATACAGTTCGGAAGTGTGTTTAAGGCGCTACTCGGAAGATTGGCGATATTGAAGTGGTGATATAGAAAAAAGAGATATTCGAAATAGTTTGATGTTGGTTTAATAAGGATTAATAAATAATTGATGTTTTAGAACTTTTGGAGTATGTTGAAGTTTATAAGATATTGAGGAGATAAGAAAGTTGGCTAGTTGGAGTGCAGTGTCGCGAGGAACCATATAATTCATAGAATTTCAAAGTGATTTTTGTGGTTGGGTTTTTGGTGACTTCCTTCTGAAAACAAACCGATTAATGCTATCTGCAGGAGGTTTTCGGATATTTTTCTCTCTTCGAAATGAAACGTATCGAAAAAAAAAATTTCACGAGGTTCTCATTATCAAGCAGTTCTATTTTTCGATGTTTCTCGGTCCTAGAAAACTCACACATGAAACGATTGAACTGATTTTTCACTGCAGAGCACGACAGTACTCGCCTTTTTATTCAATGTTTCTATTGAATTTATTGATATTTTCTGCTGTTTACCAGATCACACGAAAGTAAACTTAGGCATAGGGCGTCTAATATTTTTTCAATGTTCAATGTCTTTCCAGAACTGAACTGACGGTGTGGTGTTTTAGCAAGGGTTTTATACAGTTGGGAAGTTTGTTTGAGGCGCTACTCGGAAGATTGAGCGATATTGAAGTGGTGATATAGAAAAAGGAGATATCCGAAGTAGTTTGATGTTGAT
This sequence comes from Propylea japonica, assembly GCA_013421045.1. Lineage (NCBI taxonomy): Eukaryota > Metazoa > Arthropoda > Insecta > Coleoptera > Coccinellidae > Propylea > Propylea japonica. Next base: position 18,290,014 of record CM024244.1, read on the forward strand.
TTAATAAGGATTAATAAATAATCGATGTTTTGGAACTCTTGGAGTATGTTGAAGTTTATAAGATATTGGGGAGAGAAGAAAGTTGGCTAATTGGAGTGCAGTGTCGCGAGGAACTATATAATTCATGGAGTTTGAGAGTGATTTTTGTGGTTAGGTCTTTGGTGACTTCCAACTGGAAACAATACGATTAATGCTATATGTAGGAGGTTTTTCAGAGATTTTATGTCTTCAGAATGAAACGCATCGTAGAAAACCATTTCACTAGGTCCTTATTATCAAGCAGTTCTATCTTTTGACGTTTCTCGGTTCCCACATAAAACGATTGAGCCGAATTTTCACTGCAGAACCCCACATCTACTCGGATTTTTTTTCAATGTTTCCATTGAATTTCCTGATATTTTTTCCACTATTACAGATCACACGAAAGTGATATTAAGTATAGGGCGTCTGGTATTTTTTCAATGTTCAATGTCTTTCCAGAACTGAATTGACGGTATTTTAGCTAGGGTTTTATACAGTTGGGAAGTTTGTTGGAGGCGCTACTCGGACGATTGAGTGATATTGAAGTGGTGATATAGAAAAAGTAGATATCCGAAGTAGTTTGATGTTGATTTTATATGGATTAATAAATAATTGATGTTTTAGATTTTTTGGAGTATGTTGAAGTTTATAAGATATTAGGGAGAGAAGAAAGTTGGCTAATTGGAGTGCAGTGTCGCGAGGAACTATACAATTCATAGAATTTGAGAGTGATTTTTGGGGTTTTGTGTCTGGTGACCTCCACCTGAAAACAATCCGATTAATGAAATATGCAGGAGGTTTTCGGAGATTTTTCTTTCTTCAAAATGAAACGCATCGACAAAAACCATTCACGAGGTCCTTATTATCAAGCATATTATCTTGGATGTTTCTCGATCCTAGAAAGTTCACACATGAAAGGATGCGCCGATTTTTCACTGAAAAACACCACATCTACTGATATTCGAGATAGTTTGATGTTGGTTTAATAAGGATTAATAAATAATTGATGTTTTAGAACTTTTGGAGTATGTTGAAGTTTATAAGATATGGGCGAGAGAAAAGTTAGCTAATTGGAGTGCAGTGTTGCGAGAAACTATATAATTCATAGAATTTGAAAGTGATTTTTTGGTTGGGTCTTGGTGACTTCCACTGGAAACAATCCGATTGATACTATCAGCAGGAGAGTTTTTTTCTTCAAAATGAAACGCATCGAAATAAACCATTTCACGAAGTCCTAGTTATTCAGCAATTCTATCTTTCGATGTTTTTTGCTCCTAGAAAGTTCACACATGAAACGGTTGATCCGTTTTTTCACTGCAGAACCCTACATCTACTCGAATTTTTCTTCAATGTTTCTATTGAATTTCCTTATGTTTTTCTTTTTCTGTACAGATCACTCGAAAGTGAAGTTATGCATAGGGACTCTAGTAATTTTTCAATGTTCAATGTCTGTCCAGAACTGAACTGACGGTGTTTTAGCTAGGGTTTTATACAGTTGGGATGTTTGTTTAAGGCGCTACTAGGAAGTGGTGATATAAAAAAAGCAGAGTTTCGATATAATAAGAATTAATAAATAATTGATGTATTGAAACTTTTGGGGTATGTTGAAGCTTACAAGATATTGGGAAGAAAGGAAAGTTGGCTAATTGGAGTGCAGTGTCGCAAGGAACTATATAAGTACTTCATAGAATTTGTGAGTGATTCTTGTAGTTTGGTCCTAGGTGATTTCCAACCTGATTAATGCAATATGCATGGTGTTTTCAGAGATCATTCTTTCTTCAAGAGGAAAGGTATCGAAATGAATCATTTCACCACCAGGTGATGCTTACGAAGCAAAATGATCTTTTGAGTTAGATGCTAAACCATCAAGAATGCAGAAAATCCGATGTTTTTCTTCCATAGATTCCATAAATGGTTGAGCCATTTTTTACCTCATAGAGTATCTATTGGACAAGCTTCGACCCGTCAGTATCTTCAAGTTCTATGATTCGAACATTTAGTTTTTCCATAGCTTTCCGGTATCTCTCGATTTCATTACAGCACAAACTGTTCACGTATCCTTCTGGTTCAAATTATTTCTTTTATAGTGCTACATTCAAAACTTAACTCTGATTGGTCGATTCAAAATCAAATCTAGTAGAAGCCGTACCAAACCATTCTGTGCTCCGAAGCTTATGTCATAAACGGAATTGAAGATAAAAGTTATCCCATCTGTTCACTGTAGTCTGTGCCCTTTCATATATTGAAGATAATACTACTTGAAGGAAAAAGTAGAATTTATTCTTTTTTGCCATTGTAAACATTAATGAATTATTAACATCGAAGATCTGTATATTTTTGGGTCTGAAAACAGGTGCTGCAGCTGCGCAGTATTTTTTCTCGAAAATCTCTTTGCCTATGCCCCCTACTTTTGCCAATATACCTATTTCATAACATTGAAAGCAGAGAATCATATTAATTGATTAAAATCAACCAATATTAATCCCGTCAACGCACAAAGAACATGCATGGTGGTAATATCAAACACAGCATCCATAGATAGCTATTTCACCCTATTTGGGGCTCTTCAGTATGAAAGGCATTCTAGGTTCCCTTATTTGAAAAAATGTAGCCTATTTCTTAGAATAACGGAAACAGAACGCCATCTCCTGGTATCCTTACGAACACCTCCGATGCATGAATTTTGAACGAAGTGCGAGATGTTTATCTGTTTTTCATAAAAACTGGAGGTTGTCCAACTATGTGGAATTTACCTTCAGTGGACAAAGTGGAAACTCAGGAATAATATAAAACAATGAAAGCAGAGAATAATATTAATTTATTAAAATTAACCAATATTGAACCCATACTTTGGAACTTATCCTGTCAACGCACAAAGAACATGCATGGTGGTAATATCAAACAGAGCATCCACAGATAGCTATTTCGCCCTATTTACGGCTCTTCTATTTCATGCTCAGATTGTTGTTCGAAACAGAGAAATTCCATCACAATTTGACTAACTTAATGATTGTGACATCCCGGCACACTTAGTACATAAAATATAGGTTTGCTTACCTAACATAGATCAGATCAGATTTCTCATCGTATTCCTTAATATGCACTTTTTATGGTGATGCGTTTTATGAATTGTCGTTGAAAACAATATTATACCAACATGGATCGATTGTATGAATCAATATTTTTTCCATTTTTAGGTAAAATAAAATACTCGGAACGAGTTTACGATGCGTGTATGGAAGCTTTCGACTGTCTACCATTGGCGGCGCTCATGAACCAACAGTTTCTTTGCGTCCATGGCGGTCTCTCACCAGAAATTCACAATTTAGATGATATACGAAGGGTAAGTAGTTTTTTCGATCTACGTTACTGTAGAAATCTCAATTTGATCAGAATTCATGTTATTTTTATGAGCACTTGTTCATAGAGAAACAGCGTACCATAGTTTTGCCAAATGCTTTTGAGCTTCAAATTTTAAGCAGGGAGTGATTTCGAAGACCTATTTAAGAAGAATCGGGGATCAAAAATGGATTTATTTATTTTATCGACCCGTTTGTTATCACTCTGGCTTTCTTTTGATTATCTTTGTCAAGCAGTGAAATTTTTCTAACCGATCTCGAGTTACAACGATTTACAATAAATAATGCTGAATAATTTCAAAACTTCTGAATCTTATCGGAATATTCATATCCAATAACTGAATAACAGAGCTTCTTCGGTAAAATTTATCGAAAAACTTTGAAATAGAAGATCGGTTTAAATTCCTTGGAAAAATCTATATTCTCAACTTATTGATATAGGTAGTAGAACAATTCTCCGAAAATCCTGGAATAAAAGCTTCAATTCGAAAACGTCGAAACAAAAATTGATAAATTGATCCTAACAGAACAGTTATTTGCACCATTTTCAGTTAATATAAATAGACAACAAAAGATAGCTCATATGGTACTGTTAGACGACAATATTATTCTGAAGTTTCGAACTACAGGCCTTTTGAAAAGCCATATAAAAAAATAAAAAATCAACAAATCACTAACGAAATTGATCCAAATTATTCAAAGAAATTTTTCGTTTTATTGATGTGCACAATGTCTTGTTCGACATATAAATGATAAATTACATGTATAATTAATTCCTGTATGTATAGGAAATACGTGTCACAAGCTTTTTCAATGCGTTTTCTCAACTATGTATTCTAATACGGCGTTCCCACGAGGCGTTATTCACGACAGTGAACCACGCTTTCGTGAAATACACTTCTGTGTGAACGTATTCCTCACGAAAGCAAGTTAAACGACTATGCGTTCACACAGAAGTGTATTTCACGAAAGCGTGGTTCACTGTCGTGAGTAACGCCTCGTGGGAACGCCGCGTTATGCGGCGTTATTCACGACAGTGAACCACGTTTTAGTGAAATACACTTCTGTGTGAACGCATTCCTCACGAAAGCAAGTTAACGATTATGCGTTCACACAGAAGTGTATTTCACGAAAGCGTGGTTCACTGTCGTGAATAACGCCTCGTGGGAACGCCGCATTATAGATGGACAGCATGGTTTAAAATTAATCTCGTGAATAGTGGAACGACTTCAAGTAGCTGAAAAGTAGCTTGCTTCTTGAAATAATAGAGAATCACGAGAATCGGTGATAACTCCGTTTTTTCACATTGGGTTGATACTTCATACGTATAATTTTCAGAATAATGTCTTATTTCAATTAGTTGAATCATCTGTCAAAAAAGAAAGCTTCGAGGGACACCTTGTATAGCTGATAGTATGCCTATGTTACATAAATTGAGTTTACTGAACGATAACTTCACATTGTTCGCAACAAGATATTATTGTTTTATTCGGAAATAATTTCAGTTTGAAATAAAATTAAAAACATATTGTTATCTCATATAGTTTCAATTACAAATTAGTGAAAATCGATATTAAAGTTCGGAGGTATCTTATTGGCATCACCCACATAGATTCAGATTGTGAACAATTTATACAATTTAGAAGTTTCAATCGAACCAACCTTGAAAATTCCAATATTCCAAGTTGTTCCTTCGGGAAATTATTTCGAACTCTGAAGAAAATTGAAAGTTTTGAAACTTTAATGCAATGAGAGGATTTGAGGAGAAGTTATAATGTGAATTGGTTATCTAATCGTTATGATGTGTTCTATCAGATAAATGTTAGGAAATAAAAACTTCAAGACTCGTTTTTTGAATATTCGAAGACAATTTGTGAACAATATCCACATAGTGATTTCTAATCATTCTGAGTATTGTCTTTGTTAATTATTTTGAATATAAACCAATTTTTCGCTCCAATGGTTCGTCTGCATTATGTGCCAGTATTCCAGACATCTCAATCCACACTTACCTCTATTCCATCGACACCAAAACCCCTATCACATTCTGAAATGGCCCATTTCTTGCTCGCCTGCCATATGAATTTTCAACTTCGAGGGTATCGATTTTCACGCTTTCATAGCGAAATGTCCATTGAATTGGGGAATTGAATCCGTCTCGCCGAGGATTTTTCTAGAAAATATGAAACTTATTGGGGCTAAGAGCTTTATAAGAGCCAAGATATCGATAAAATGCCATCTATATAACTGAGATCTTCACGCCTCTTTGATCCGAAGACCTGAGTCGGTAGAAGGAATGAGAACAAGGTTCCTGGGATGAATCTTTCATGACTTCCATAACTGCTCATTCCGCGTATGGTTGGTTCAACCTGACAAACCTTTTGACTAGAAAATTTATTTGCTTCATGCATATATGTATGTGGAAAGTTTTTTTGAGTCAGGAAAGGAGTGAATTCTTGTTTTTACCACTTTTCCTTTCATTAGTTTCCGTTTCACTTACACTGAAGTTTTCAGTTGAGGTTTGCAGACAGTTGTTTCGAGCTCTCGGCACTCATCAGTGCAGAGGAACAACTCGAAATATTTTAGTATCGTTTGATGATTGTTTTGAACTGAAATAGCCAAAATTAAACTAGGCTAGCACCAACTCGATTGTGTTCCATAAAATTTGGCCATTAAAAATGTTTTTTCCTCAATATCTCACACAAAACGTAACCAGTCGAAATGAAATGTTGCAGCCACATGCAAGTTGCTCATAATTAGCCTCATGCAAAATTTAGTGGCCATAGTGTATACAGAACCATAGAAAATTCACTTGGAATATTGAAAAGAAGAAACTTCATATTTCCATGAAAAGATATCCGATTCGAGTGAAATTTATTTTGTGAATAAAGATTGATATACTGAATATTCATGCAATATTTTGTGCCATAATGTTGACAGCATCATAGAAAATTCTACTGGAATATTGAGAATAACAATTTTTATTTTTCCATAACAGGATATCCGATTCAACTGATTTTTTTTGTGAATGAAGACTGATATATTGAATTTGTATGCAAAATTTTGTGGCCATAGTGTTAACAGAATCATAGGAATTTCAACTGGAATATTGAAAGGAAGAATCCCTATATTTCCATATCAGAATATCCGATTCACGTGAAAATTATTTCGTTAATCAAGATTGATATACTGAATGTTTATGCAAGTTTTCAAGAAAATTGCATCATCAGAACCATAGAATTTAATTTTTTTCATTTATGATTCCCAGAATATTATTTCGATTGTGCTGAGATTTTGCATTTTTATATTTTGTATCAATCTCATCTCAAGTCCCATATATAAAATTTCGAAGTAATAGTAGGTACAATTGCTTCAGCAATGAAGAAGCGCTCAAAAGCTCCTGCTCTTCTTTTCTTAAATTTTTTCTGTATTTAAGCTTGAGCTGCATTACATAAATCTCGACTGATTCCAATAAGAAAAATGTCAGGCATTCATAATTTGTTATCTATAACGAGACCTGCCGAAGACATGTATATGGAATGTTGAGACAAGCAGTATTCCTCAATGAAAAACTTATTCGAAGTGTTGTGATATGTCCCGTGTAAATAATGGTGGCACCAATCCTATCAGAATCGATTTCATCAAATATTCACCGAGAATCAACAAGTGCGGATTGCATGCCTTCTAGTTGCTCTATAAATTCGACAGGTATTTGTACTATGAATGGCTATTAAAAGTCTCTAAATTAGGTTCTGAAATTTTAACTGAGGTTTTAAAAATAATATCTACGTATCAACAGTGACAGCTTTGGATTAGGAGTGTGTGTTCGATTTTTATTGTGGTGATTGGTTTTTACTTGATCTCAGGAGAACAAAGTGCTATAGTTTTTATTTATGGTCTGTAACGTGCCATAAATATAACCAATGATATCTTGATATCAAATTTTGTGCGAGAGTGATCTTAAACTACTCGACTCGACTGGAACTGATAATGAAAATTTCAAGTCTCTTTATCGTTTCTTCAAAAAGAGTCCTAATAAACACTGAGCCATAAAACTATACATAATATGATTCATTAAGTAGTTGTTACTCACACAATTTTTTGGATCCCATAACTTTATTATTAGTGGTTGAAAATAACAACCACTTATGATTTTCCTTCAAAAATTGTTTTCGTGGAACACGTTGTTATTTTGTTGTTATTTTCAACCCCTAATAATGAAGTTAGGAAATCTCAAAAATGTGTGTGAGTAACATCAACTTAGTGCTTCATATTATGTATAGTTTTATTACTCAGTGTTTTAAAAAGGCCGTAAAAAAATTAATACTGTCAACTCGACATGTCTCTTTGGAGGGGGGGTCGATTTCGAAAAAATTTATACCACTGTTTATTCTCTTCAAGGAATCATTTCCCGAAGTCCCCCGCATTTGTTCATCTACCAAAAAGTCCATATAAGTAATTTTTTCAAGAACAGCATGATTTCTTCAGGTAATACTCTCAGTTTGAGTGGAATAAGGATCTTACTGAAGGTCACTTATCTTTGCGGAACCAATTTTCATATCACAATTGAAAAGTTGATACCCTTCCAGTTGGAAAGCATAACATAATTCCTATTTATCCAAAATGTTTTTAAATTATAGAAATATCAATGACACTCGTCACTCCAGTTCGTCCAACTTTTCAGTCATCCCAACCTATAATTCATAGTTCAAATAGACACTGATGAATATTATATAGCAGTGGCAATAAAATTCAATTTCATTATTGCGCTCTTGTTGACAATCCGAACGGTCATTCAGATTTTATATCCATTGTTTTAGGAATTTTGAATAAAATGAATAATAATGCGTATGGTTGGAAGTATTCATTCGGAATGATTTCAAATGGAAAAAGTTTTACAGCAATAGGCTCTGAATAATTGATAATCGGAATATCACGTATTGAGAGGAGAATAATATGCATTGATTGAAATCAACTAATGTCAATTCTATTGTCCGAACCTAAAATGCTATCGAGATCTATAGATAAAATATCAATCTCTTCAGTGTTAAAGGGACCACTCTAAATTACATTTGATACTCTAAAATCTCTAATATACTCCTAACATCTAAAACTTATTTGTTTGTTCCTAGCAAATAAGATGTAGTACCTACCTTTTTATCTTGTTGTGAAATTATTACAAAAAAACTATGCTTAAAATAGATGGCAACAGAATAATACACCTAAATTAAGAGGATATTGGCAGAATTCCAGTCATGCCATTCATATCCAATTCTCTGCTAAGTGGTTGCAAAGTTGGCAGGTTTATTCATATGATGAATACAATTATCCTCTTTAGCTCATTTTTCAGGTATACAAATTTTTCAATGTTGTATCACCTGTTCATCATTTAATTTGAGGTAAACTCCTCTACTTTTGTCAAATTGGTGTTTATTTTTCATTTAAGTTATTAGATGTTATACAATGTATCTGTAAACAAATGCAGAGGAGTTTGGGAGATGATTCCTCGATGAAAATAAGCAGGGGTAGTTCATATCATTTTTTTTCGAAATCGACCCCCCTCCCAAAATGCAGCCTTTGGAATGCGATGACGAGTTGACAGTTTTTAATTTTTTTATGGTTTCTTGAAAACACTGGGTCATAAAACTACACATATATATGGAACAATAATATAATTATAAGATGATACTCACACACATTTTTTAGATCTCAGAACATTATTATTAGGGGTTGAATATAACAACCCCCTATGATTTTCGTGGATAGATTTTCGAAAAATAAAATTCTCTTATGGTTTTCCATTTAATTCTGTAGACAAAAATATGTTACAAAATTTCGATACAGTCAATAATTTTCTCTGAAAAAATTAAAACTTACAAGCAGTTATGATCACTGTTCATTTTATTTCATCGTTTGTTCCATAGAGATATTTTTTATGCTCAAAATTGATTTGCCATTTATACTAATCAATCGAGAAAAGTTTTATTGCTACTCAATGAATCATAATATTATGTATAGTTACATCACCCAGTGTTTAAAAAAATTAAAATCTGTCAACTAGTCCTCACCTTCCAAAGGTTGTATCTTGGAAGGGAGGTCGTTTTCGAAAATAATTTATATGAAATACCCCTGCTTATTTTCATCGAGGAATCATCTCCCCAAGTCCCTCGCATTTGTTTACATTGAAAAACAACTAACGGATGAAATGAACAGCTAATTTATTTCACCACTATCGAATGAGTGTTAGAAGAAACATTTATGTTTTGGATTTTCGCATTTCTCATCCTATATCCTCGATCATCTGAGTTTGTGAGAATCTCTCGAAGACTAATGCTCACAAAAATTATCCAGTAGATAATGTAAAGAAATTGCTCAAATAAAATTTGAATATGAATAAATATTCCAAAATGGCGAATTTCAGTGACAAGGAAAGACATCTACATTAATCGCACTTGATCATCCATTTCGTCAGAAACGTATCACGCAAATCTGTCGAATATATCACAGTTCGACTGAACGGCAAAGTTCTCCTTCCGATGTGAATTTCCATATCGGTATAATAGTAATAAACGTTATATTCGAGACTTCCGTTATATCCGAATGAATGATTTGTTTGCAATTGAATCAGTGAGTGACACTTGCACTGAAATATGTAGGTTGGCGACAATAATTGAAAATGTCGGGTCTGACAAGTGTGGGACAGATAATACAAAGAGGAAGTGGAAACGTTAAAATTAGAAATGTAACTGAAAACCGTTGAAGAATTTTATTTTCCTTGATGATATAACATTCTGAGTCGTTGATGAGTTGACAGAAATTCTTGCACTAGTCGTTTTGTTTTAAATTACTGTTGATGGTCGAGAAACATAAGAAAATTATCCTTTCGTAATGTATTGGCGTTTTCATTGCGGTATCTCCAAGTTGAAGAGCAATAAATATATAAATAATAAGTTATTATTTCGTTGAATCTTTTGTGCATATTCATATATTACAGGGTGTTTCTAAATTCATGCTACAAAATTCAGGAGGTTCATACTTCTATGCAATTATGATAGTTCTTTTCTGAAACAAAATCATCTTAGCCTATTCCTTCCCTAGATACCTCCCTTAAAAGGCTAATCAATCTTTGAACGTGTACGCAGTTTCACACAAGCATCAATCATCTTTTTAGTTTCGTCGCATAAATTTAGAAACAGTATAGTACCTGGTTCCGTATTCTCGACAAGTGATCTTTCAAAGCGGATACGAACTTCGTTGCGCGATGTGCATTTCTGCAGGCCAAAAAAAAAACTCGCGCAATGAAGTTCGTATACGCTTTGAAAGATTGCTTGTCCAGAATATGGAGCCTGGTTCTGAATGAAAGCGAGGGTTTTTAATTTTTGTTTTTTGACGGTGGACAGCGATTTTGAAGAATAAAATTTTATTTTGCTTTCGAAAAAGGCATTTGAAGAAAGGTTCATCATAGAATAAAAAGGAATAAATGGAAATGTGTGCCACTATTTCAGATGACGAATTACTGATATTATCCATTATCATTTACAGTTAGACAGATTCAAGGAACCTCCTGCATTTGGTCCTATGTGCGACCTGTTATGGTCGGACCCTCTGGAGGATTTCGGAAATGAAAACAACGCAGAACACTTTTCCCACAATTCAGTTAGAGGATGTTCTTACTTCTATAGGTGAGTAGTCATGAGCAGACGCAATTTTTCTGAGCGACTTCAAAGTACGCACGCTGATCGCTCGCTCACTGATCACGGTTGTTGGTTTACAGTTGTCAGCTGTTATGTGGTGTAAATTTGACATTTAATTTATGTGAGCATACTTGACGAGTTTATACCGTTCAGAAATCTTCCTACTGATCATTCAACGCTATGTGAGCTCTCAGTGATCAGATTTGCAACGGTTGTGTTCGCTGGACGCAACCATTGTCACCAAAATCTGATCAAAATCTACTAGACCCCAAATTTTAACTGATTACTCCCACCATCATTGATATCTTTTCTACAATATTTCCAAACCTGCCCACCCGGACCGTAACAAACACAACGAAGAATCGCACGTCGCAGATTCGAATCGGCGGCGAAGGGCGGAAGCTCGCATGGCCTGGTTTACAGTGCCAATAAAACATATCGCTTGCCGGCTACTCCTCAGGGTTAATGCAACACATCCATTATGTAAATGCCGCCTCCATGGCGTAACAACATCGGCAGCCACTTTGTGCGTTTCTGGCTCGTAATGTTCACTTGAGATATTCATTAGTTCATTCTGTCTTTACGGGGGTATTGGGGGGTGGCCTTCTTCTGAAAATGGGGTAATGCATAGGGCACTTCCGGCCAAGAAGTCTGCTCTGGGGAGCGAGTCTGGTGATTATCTCTGGAAGGAAAACGGAGATGCTTCTATGGAAAAACATTTTTTCACCAATGTGTCTGAATAACGATTTTTCCGCATTGTTGCTGCACTTGTGCCGAAAAGTGAATATCCTCTGAATTTATAGATTGAAATACCTCTAACATCGGTCCAGAACCTTTGGTTCTGAAAGTTGAGCAAACTCCAAACGAAAAAACAGACAGAATGATCTCCTGGGTAGAAAATAATCAACCAAACGCTGAGGATTTACCATAGATGAAAAATGTTTTGCTATTACTACGAAGTAATAACAAGAGCGCAGTAAAACTGATTAGAGAAATGAACTTTCCTCCCTGTCTCTAAACTTCAATTCGTCGAAATATTTTTTCTCACCGTATTTATATTCGCTTCGAATAATCAAGCAATCAACAAAAATTTCTAATACAAACCTTAACCAAAAATAAAACCATGTGATCAAATCCAGTGATCTGGCACTTCCATGCAGCCCAGTGTCATTCATAAACTTCTTGCCGCTAAATGTAGCTTCTAAATTTTTAGTGTTATTCACTTCATTCATTAGTAGCTTGAGTGTCGCTTTGGTATTTCGTTGTTCGGAGGCCGGACTTGGTTTATTAACAAACGAAATTGAAGCAGGAGTTCATTGGAGTAAACAGAGCGTCAGTGTTTCATTGGATTTCGGTCAACATGCAACCATATTTTAGGCTGAATTATTTGCCGATTACAACCTGCCCATGGAATGGCAACTCCTCCGCAGTCAAATCGAGGGAATCATAAACAATCAAGCAGAATACATATTCTTGATTTCTACATCAAGAACAGTATGGAACTGCGGAAAGGCACTTGAACTGACATTTAATCTACTCTGGATAGGTACCAAGTCACTTAAATTAACTAGGAAACGGAGAGACAAACCGGTTGGCGCACATTGGCATATCCTTGCCTCTTCTGGGTCTGGATATAGCCATACACTCAGATAGTTAAGCTGCTATTCAAGCACTGAGCTCTTACGTCATCGACTCAAAGATGATCTGGGAGTGCCGGAACAAACTCAATGAGGTAGGCAAGAAAAATAAGGTCTTTTTAATCTGGGTTCCCGGCCATTCGGGAATCAAAGGAAACGAAGAGGCCAATACGCTTGCCAAAGAGGGCGCACGAATGTCACTCATTGGCCCAGAACCCTTGTGTGGTATAGGTAAATGTACCAATAGAAGGAGTTTCTGGAGGTGGAAAAAGCCGAGAGGGAAAAACTCTGGCGGAATCTCCCAAGGATGGATCATTCCACTTAGTTACTTCGGAACTTTGAAACAGCAAGATCCAAAAGATTCTGGATCTTGGTAAAAAACAATTACACATTATTACCTAGTCACGAAAATGCTTTGGCATTGCGAGCCTAAGGAGAGAATACATCGGGCGAGAAATTGTAAGAGTGAGGAACTAGCCTCGTTGAAGCCTTCACAGATACTGGATTTCATCAAATCTCTGGAACTGGAAAGTAAGGGGGCATAATAGACCTTGAGGTCGCAGTGAACTGTAACCCCTTTTTAAACTTACTATAACTATGTGCGAGTCCACAATGGCGCACCGACCCTAACCCTCGCACCGTGATGTCATCAAATGACGTATTTACTTCGTAACAAACTTCAAATATCGACATCGCGGTGCGATGGGCTAAGGTCGGTGCGCCGTTGTGGACTCGCACTATGGGTCTGGACTCCTTCTGGCTGAGTCATCCAGGTTCAAAACATACGAAAACTTTCATCGGAAAACTTTGAACCATAAGCTGGCAAATCTTGTGCTAGGTCTGAGCAGATTTAGATTTGGAACACTTGTCGAAATGATGACATACCACTACGAACTAAAGAATTTATCCCAGAATGAAATTATCAGATAAATACAAAAACTATTTCGTAACTCAGTTTGAATTTTTGAAATATAGATAAATTGAAAATAGTAATCATCGAAATGAATACAATCTTCAATTCATTTATTATTTTTTTTATCTTAAAATCAGTTGAATTTACTTAATTATGCGATTTTGTTAATTTCAAATTGTTATTATAGTTAATTCATTTTTTTAATGATCGATGTTCAACAAAACCTTGGAGGATCACTTGTTTTATTTATTTCTTCAATTTTCCAATGCATGTTTGTGGAATTAATTTTCAAATGATTTTCATCGAACCGAAAAACAAGTTAGTGTTTTCATCTAATGTGGAGCTACCAGCACAATTTGGTCAGGTTCAGTTGAAAAAAACTAGTTTCTTATAATTCTGTTTTGTAGGTAATATAAATAGTAATGAATTTATTTTTTTCAGTTATGCCGCCTGCTGTGACTTCCTACAAAATAATAATTTACTTTCGATAATAAGGGCACATGAACCAGGATGCTGGGTAAGTAATCTTTATTCGTTCACAATGAGTTGATATCTCTTCTGTTGTTAATACACTGCGCAAAAAAATTAATGCACATTCTGAAAATCTCAATTTTAATGAAAGTTAACTGTACATCTCTACAATCTTATGTGAAAGAAGAAAATAAACGATTTTCAAAATACTGGAATGCTGATAAGTGATTTAATACTTGGTATTTCCTCCCCTTGCGTTAATTACAGCTCGGCAACGACGCCGACGGTTTATACTCACAATGCGTGATCTCAAAATGTTCTGATCTAATCCTTCCCAGCTTTCTCTGAGTTGGATTCCTAAGTCATTAAGAGTAGCTGAACTTCTCAGCCTTCTATTGAGGTTGTCCCAAACCTACTCAATCGGATTGAGATCTGGACTTCTTGCTGGAAGATTCCATTAGAGAGACTTCAACCTCTTCAAGGTACTCCTGAAGGATGCGCGCACGATGTGGTCTGGCATTATCGTCCATAAAAATGAAGTTTTCACCAATGTATGGGACAAATGGCACTACATGCTCTTCTTGAATGTTCCTTATATACCTATCAGCATTCATAGCTCCATTATCAACGACCACTAGGTATGTGCGCGCAGTCAAAGATATTCCACCCCATAACAAATCGATCCTCCCCGAACCCAGTACACAGTATACAAGGGAACGTCGATCACAATGGTAGAGGCAGAATCTAGACTCATCTGTGAAGAGAACTCTTTCCCAATCAGCCTCTTCCTAATGGATATGCTCTCTTGCAAAATCCAAACGCGCCCTTCGATGGGATGGAGGTAAGGGATGGGCCTCTTGCCGCGACACGAGGCCTTAAATCATATCCTCTGGAGCGATTTCTTATTGTCTGAGTGCTAATTTGCACTGCATGAGTTTGCTCAAAATGATTTTGAAGGAGGCGAGCGGTTGCAAACCGTTGTCTCAACGAAGAAACTCTCAAGTAACGTTATTGAATGGTAGTTCTTACCCGTGGTCTACCCTGTCCTGGTCTTCGGACATTCATACCTGTCTCCCTGAATCGCTGCCACATTCTGGACACACTTGTATGGGAAACTCCAAACCTTTCTGCAATTCTTGTGTATGTCCACCCTTCTTCTCGCAAAACTACCGCTTAGGCACATTCCTCTTGGGTCAAATTGCGTGTTTCGCGTTGCATATCGATCGAGTGTAGAAAGTCAAACGAAAGAAAACTATTGATCCCTAGAATTGATCGAGAACAACTAATTTCAGAATAGAGCCAATACATTCAAAATCTGATAATCTCATCTTTTTTATTCCTGCTGGGAAAAAACATCGGTATTGAAGAAAAACGTTGAACGTGGATAACATAATTATGCATGCATAATTCTGATAAAAATAATAATCATTGAGAACACCTTCAGTTGTAGAATAAATTTGAGATTTACATAATGTGCGTTGATTTTTTTGCGCAGTGTATTTCCTATACCCTGTTGGATTCACCGTCTGTTGATATGAAATTGAGTTTTGTGCTTATCATCTCTGTTCTGATAGTATTTGCACTTGACGTTTCGCCTACAGTTGGGGTGAATATCTTCAGATGTATGTAGGAGAGACGATTATTTTGAATTGATGTCAAACTAGAGAAATCAATCGAGCCCATGGACCCATGAAGTCCAACCCAGTATGTTCTTTATTGAGTCATCTCGGTTTACCTCGTCTGATAAATTCAGACGAAGTACCACCTACTTAATCTTCACATGCTCGAATAAATCTCCCAGTGATTTAATAAGTGCGAAATTTTTTTCTCATGCAATTCCTCCAAACATCCCATCCTAAACGAATAACTAAAACCGTAAATCCTCAAGATAACATCATTAACTTTCATCACATTCAACTCCCAAGGATTCCTCGGAGGGTAAACAAACGAGGGAGGGAATAAAAAATGCCGAGATAACAAATTCTACCTTCCAAATTATGTGCTACCCTCCTGGCCAGGAAATCAATATAACCTGGAGATTTTAATTCCTTCCGCAAAATTAAAATTTTCTACGTTTTTCTTATCTCTCCTCGAGGTTTTTCAGATGCGAATAATAACATGTATTATCTTGATCTGTCGTCGTAATACTGGGGTAGTCACGCTCTAAGCAGTTAGCGGACGAAGTAACAAGTACTGGCCTGAATAATGCCGTACAAAAATTGCCTTGTGGTGGTTTTTTATCAGGGTTATGCTATCTGATGCCGGATACTATTTCGAGGGTGCTAGCGACCCTGAGCATGCAACAAATTACGTGATTTAAACGGTTTTTCGACGTTTTCTTGCGAAAGTTTCAATTACAGCAAATACTGAAATATTCCTGAAAACTGTTTTTTTGAGCGCTCGTTCTACTTAAACGAGTGCTATATCGTCTTGCCCAAATGTCTGTAATTTTCCTCAATATCTCAGAAAAAGTTGCAGTTACAGCCACATAGAAGAAGCCATAATAAGACTCATGCAACATTTTTTGGTCATAGTGTACACGGGAACATGGAAAATTGAATTGAAATATTGAAAATAAGAAACTTCATTGTTCCATAAAGAAATATCCGATTCGAGTGAAATTTATTTTCTGTATGAAGATTGGTATACTTAATGTTAATGCAATTTGTAGCCAAAGTGTTGACAGAACCATAGAAAATTCATTTGGAACGTTGAAAAGAAGAATCTTCATATTTCCATAACAGGATATTCGATTCGGGTGAAATTTCTTTTATGCAATAATACTGACATACCGAATGTTCATGCAAAATTATGTGGTCATAGTGTCAACAGAAGCTCAGAAAATTCAATTGAATTATTGAAAAGAAAATCTTAATATCTTCATAAGAGGATATCTGATTGGGGTGAAATTCATTTTGAGAATGTAGACTGATATACTGAATGTTCATGCAAAATGAAAGAAGGATCGCTACTTCAGAACCACAGAATGAAATTTTTTTAATTATTCATTTTCTGAATAATTTACAGAACATAATTTCGATAGTACTTCTTCATTTATGTAGTCAATCTCAAGTCCCATATAAAATTTTTAGGTAATGGTCATGCTCAGTGCTTTCATTAAATTTTTTTGTGATGGCACTTCTGCATATAATTTGAACTAGTCATTTTCTGTTGAGCCAATTCTCATCATATGCTTTCTAAGGCGATAATATCCTGTTAAAAAGCCAGAGAGGAGGTAACTTATTTTTACTGAGATCCGAATACTTTGGGGACTTTGTACTTTTTTTGGAATGATCCATTTCTAGAAGATTTTTCAGAGTGCTCCTCTTTCAGTTTTTTCCATCTACAAAAGCTCTTTCCTATAGGCACGACATAAGAGTTCTGAGGCAGTAAGTGGCGTATGTGCTTCCTTCATGGTTAGTGTGTCAACCTCTTCATTTGTTTTGATGCCTGAAGAACACAGACATCAGAGACCTTTTTGTTCTTGCTTACTTCATTGAGTTCTTTTCGGTACTCTCTTATTAGCTTTTAGTCGATGACATAAGAGTTCAGTTTTCTACTAGCAACTTGTATAACTTGACTGTCATAATGAATTACTATGTCACCCTTGATAATTTCTTTTCAGGAAATATGCATAAAAAGTGCATTAGAAACTTTATCCCACTGCACATTCAACAGAATTTCCTACGAATAACTCTTCAACCTTTCAACGTCTTATCCATTTCCCCTCTTTCAAATCTAATTTACCAGGCACCGAAAATATCCATATTCATAATATACAGTATGGAACAACCAAATGGAATAAATTCGATAACGAATAAATGAGAGGGTGTTGGAAAAAACACTTGGACACGTCGATTTGTATTTTCAGATGCGCATTCTTTTCAAACAGAAATAATTATATAGGGTGTGTCGTGTGACAGTGGCCGATACCAACTTTCTCATTTTAAATACAACCCTCTGTATATTATTAGTTTTTTGGATTCTGCAGAAAATTTAAGACATAATTCATCTGAAAACACTTAATATTTCCCAAAGAGTTGAAGATAAGTATGGGACATTGTACTAGAATTATGTATCGAATTTTCTGAAGAATCCAAAAATAAACAGGAGATTGTATTTTAAATAAGAAAGTTAGTATCGACCACTGTCACATGACACACCCTATATAATTATTTTTGTTTGAAAAAATGCGCATCTAAAAATACAAATCGACGTGTCCAAGCGTTTTTCCCAACACGCTCTCATTTATTTGTTATCGCATTTGGTTGTTCCACATTGTATAACATTACTTTGTGATGAAAAACATAGTAATCACAAAATCGTTATCAAATTATGATCAACTACCAAATATCAAACATAGAAAAAGCTACGCATTTCAAAATAAACTATATATCTCTTTCAACGTGAAATTATCTCCCAACACTGAAAGCAATAGTAAATCATGTATCAACCAGCAGGTATCGTATATCGACATCATTTCCAATAATGCTGTCATAATAACATCATAAACGAATGAATATTCTATATGGAAATACATGGATGCTCGAGTGTCATAACTGGGTGTTTCCTTTCAGATATCGAATGTACAGAAAGAGCCAACGACGGATTCCCATCACTAATCACGATATTCTCAGCCCCAAACTACCTTGACGTATATAACAATAAGGTATGTAAAATTTTTGTAATCTAGATATCAAATGACCCTTGACATTCTAGAAAGCCTCCTGCTCTCAACTTAAAATATGATCCTTGGCTTTCTCGTTTGCTCAAGTTCATTATCGATTTTCGCCGAGAAAGGCAGAAGTAAGGAACACTTTTCACTTAAATTCCCGGTCTTTGAATTCGTCCGCTTACTCCGAAAAAATATCATGTATACAATTCGCTCGAACAGGAAAACGTAAGAGTGCAACATCTTTGAACTCCTAAGAAGATTTCTGTTGGGTTTGAATAATGAAATGAATAGGATTGGTAGAAAAAATGCTATCGTTCAACGCTTTTGATTTGTCACAACGTATTCAAATTGTGGGGTAAGAAGAATTTGTATTATATAAATTTTTTTCATTTGGAATGTTGGCTAGAAAGAAATCGAGTAGGTTTTCTATTGTTTAGCGGATAGTGTTTAGTGAAGATGATTTTCAATCTCATTTAATGTGCCATGTTCCATTTGGTCTGAAAAATAGTTATTTAGGAAAAAATTATTAGATTTCAGTTCGAGAGCTACAATCTAATATTTTTCCCGTGTATAATACACTATTTTTTTCTGTGAGAGGAAAAAAGTGAGTACTTGTTTCCCGGATACATAGAGACTCATTTTTTTGACAGGAAAAAAAGTAATTTCGTAAAAAATAGTATATTATATTATAAGGATTAAAAGTGCATATTTTTTTTACGAGCAATATTTGCAGTTGCGAGGCGCAGCCGAGCGAATGCAGAATTGCGAGTTAGAATAGGCACTTTTAATCCGAATAATATATACTATTTTTTCTCCAACAAAGTCAAAATTACAATAAATTGGTTTTAGTGAAAAATCGTTCATAATTTGGTTATGAATTTGAACACAGAATCATGACAGTGATTGTCAAGTAGACTTCAAATGCATTTACTTTTAATCCAAGGATTAAAAGTAGCGTTTTTAATCCTAGGATTAAAGTGTTGATAAGTAACGAGCAAATTTTTGTACGGTAAGGGAATTTATGACTTTTGCACCTGAAAATAGTACAAAAAAGTCAACATTTTTTGATGGTTGGAGAAAAATATTTATTTATTATACAAGGGAAAAAAGTATCAGATTTTAGCTCGAGGTTGGGTTGTCTCCCGACGCGTAGCGGAGGGAGACAAAAGCCGAGAGCTAAAATCTAATATTTTTCCCGTGTATAATACACTATTTTTTTCTGTGACATTTAAAAAGAACGCCATTAATGTGAGAATTATAACTGTCTACGAAATTACTTTTTTTCCCCGGGAAAAAAGTGAGTACTTTTTTCCCGCTACATAGAGAATCATTTTTTTGACAGGGAAAAAAGAATTTCGTAAAAGTTATATTTTGTAACCTGTCAAGAGATATAAAATGTCAATTTTTTTCCCGTCACAGAAAAAAACTAATTATTCACGTCGATCTCCACTTTCAAGACTTTGAAGTGAAACGTCGTGGGTGATCTATAAAAAGTTGCACCCTGTATAATGCACTACAGTGGAGGGAAATAAGTGAGTACGCCGAATAGGCTGCAAGAGCAGGGTCGCTAATTTTGAAAACCGAAATATATTGAAGTAGAATTAAACCAATTGAAAAAGGCAGAGAATACTGTGTTAATGAAAGAATAAACTGAGTTGAGGGTGATGTGAGGTCGAGAAGTGGTAAGAGTTGAGTTTTCAAGGTTAAAAAACGGTTTATTTTTATTTTCAGCAAAACTACAATTCCTTTTGAGCTCTCGTTCTACTTGAACCAGTGCTTTATCGTTTTGCACAAATGTCTGTAGTTTTCAAATTTTGAACCGAAAATGGCCTCAAACGATAGGGTTCGACTCCCTGATGACGAATCCGTGGTCAGTCCGTGGGACCGCCCGGCCGGCCGTAAACACGATAACTGTCCGAGGGATTGTCCTAGAGACTTGAGATTTTCAGGGTCAATTCTGTTAACCAGCCAAATCGTAAAGTGTGTTTCATAAAATATGGCCATTCAACATTTGTATTCCTCAATATCTCAGACAGAACAAAAACAATCTAAATACAATTTTGCGGCCACATGCAAGATGCTCTTATAAGCCTCATGCAGAATTTGAGTGTTAACAGAACCTTAGAAAATTCAGTTGGAATATTCAATGAAAGAATCTTTATATTTCCTTTACAAGATATCCGATTCAAATGAAATTTATTCTGAAAATGAAGATTTATATACTGAATGTTCATGCAAAATTTCATCGCAACCATGGAATTTAATTCTTTTGAATTATTTTCAGAATATTATTCCGATCGTGTCTCGATTTTGCATTTATATATTTAGTATCAATCTCAAGTCCTATACAAACTTTTGAGGTAACAGCTTCATTGCTCCACCAATGTACGAGCGCTTAGAAGCACCTGCCAGGCTTTCTTGAATTTTTGATATTTGAGATTCATAGACGACAATTTCCAATGTCCCCTCTTCTTCTGAAACTTAAATAGAAAGAAATGACTTTCCTCATTGCTATACCACAACGATACGATTCAAGAATTGTAATGAGCCTCATCATTACCAAAAAGTATGGAACATCAGCTAGAGAAAATGTGCTGATAGGGAATATCGAAGCGCAGTTTAGTCATTAGATTGATAGTCGTTCAATATTTCTCGTAGTAAAATCGATTTATTGCGCAGCAAATAAGCTGCAGAATATTACCCTCGACTGATATGTTATTTAGTATCCATAAAAATCCGAGTGTCTCATGTCGGTTTTGTCGTTGGCTTTTTTCAACAAAACCATAAAAAGTGTTACGGCTCAATTAAGTTCGTGGTATTATCGATTTGATGATAGTAATACGATCTTGGTTAATTAAATTGTCTATATTTACTGCACACGTGTTAATTCATTCCCCCTTTATCTACATTAGGTATTCAATGTAGAATGCAACGTTTGTACAGGTGGTCGAAATGGTGATATCCAAAATATTGGATTCATACCACAGAAAAAGAATCGTCTATATTTTTATATTTCAATAACTTCCATTTGTAATGGTATGATATTGACAGGTAAAATCAGAATATTTAAATGTTGACCCTACAAATTACGTGCCGAATTTCGAATGAGAAACAAACAGGAAGATTATCCAGGAATACGATTTTCCAGAAATTATCGACTTAAATGGCTGTAACTTGGGCTGATCATACTGATTTTCGATTAAAGCTTTACTCAATTTTCGAGAGCTCGTTCCACTTATACGAGTGCTTTATCATTTTGCCCAAATGTCTATAATTTTAGAATCTTGGGCCGAAAATTGTCGATTTGTGTTCGACTTCCTGGAGACCTCCGTCCGAAACACAATAGCTCTCGAAACGATTGTCCTAGGGACTTGAAGTTT
>CM024244.1:18312263-18613017 GCA_013421045.1 Propylea japonica
GTTTAGTCCAGTCAATTTGTGCTCAAAAGAACCCCTAGCTGGAAAGTTCTGGGGTAGTTTTGATTTTTTCGATTTTTTATGTTTTTTGGGGTGCTGAATCCGAATCTGAGGTTTGCTAACAAAATTTCGTGAGGGAACATTGAAAAAAATACAAAATAGGGAAAAAATCTCATTTTTTGCAGTTTTCTGCTTATAACTCAGAAACTATCAACTTTTCGTGAAAAACCTCTCAATACAAAATGAAAGTACTAAATTTCCTACAAATTGTATTACCACAGCTTGTTCTGCGACCACCTGTTCTAGCTCAAATTATAGTTTTAAATGAGGTATTTTCTATGACTCAATAAATGAAAAAAACTTATTCTATGGTTCCGATGATGCGATTCTCTTGAAATTTGCATGAACATTCAGCATATCAGTCTCGATTCATAAAAATTCACTTGAATCAGATATCTTGTTATGGAAATATAAAGATTCTTCTTTTCAATATTCCAATTGAATTTTCTATGGTTCTGCTCACACTATGGTCACACAATTTTGCATGAAGCTTATTATGAGCATCTTGAATTGGCCGCAACATTTCATTTCGACTGGTTTTTATTTTTGTCTGAGATATTGAGAAACAAACATTTGAATGGCCGTATTTTGTTTCATAAAACAAGGCCATTCTAAATTTTTGTTATCATATAAATCATTGAACATGTTTTATGATCTTCTTGGTTCACCTTGTACTAGAATCCAGTTCATCCATATAACGAGAAATTGAAGGTAAAAAATTAATTCGAGTTATTAATACAGATACCGAAATCTCAATTAACAACTTCGGAAAACAGGCAATTTATTCTTGTAATATTAAAAGCAAGAGACGATCTTCCTTTAGGTCTAATAATTATCAGTAGAGGCTGAAGACTACAAAGCAGAATATTGTAAGAAGGCGACGGCTCCATCCGAGGAATTGTTTTATTAAATTTTTATGAGAACTCTGAAACATTTGAATTAACTTTTCCAAGTGATGTCATTCGCCGAAAGACAAAGTTAGTTACACCCCGTAGGAAAAAATTTAAACTTCAACATTTTTTCGAACATATTTTCGAATATTATCAGCTAAACGATACTGCAGACTCCATAATTTGGAATATAGGACATTTTTATATGGTTGAAGGTATTCGAGAAAAGTTATAATGAATGCTCAAAAATTTTTATTGTGTGAGCATAACAGATCCAATTGAATAAACACAACAATATAAAAGAAACAATTAGAATAAGAAAATATGAGATAAATGAAATATTTGTTTAATTTCATTTATTTTTTATTGATTCATTCTATTTATTTGTTTATATTTGTTGTGTTTATTCACTTGAATCTGTTATGTTCACACTATAAAACATTTTCACCCTTGATGAAGACACGAATGGTGTCAAACGTTGGTGAACGTTTATATGTGAAAACCTGAAGAATAAAAGAAATAGTCTACTTGCCTGATAATTTTCTTATTATACAACACACTGTTTTCCTAAGATGAAGCGGGCAAAACTGTCCATCGAAATCAGAATCAAAAAATGTTACAAATCTGCAGTGCTATTGAGACAACTCGAGGTTGCCACCCAAAAATCCACAGTTTTTATAATATTTTTAACTGAAATGACTCCAAGGATTACAAATCTGCAAATTTAGCATTTTTGGTAACAGATGGCGAGAAATTTTCGTACCATCTGCTCAAATTGTCTGCTCCTCTACACAGAATTAACAATCAGGCCATCAGGCGTATCTATCGCACCAAGGTTCACAAAGTGCTGCCTGAAGCGACAGTGGTCGGTAAGAAAACCTACAGGACCTGTCTGTCCTTAAGGAGCTCTGAGATCTCTGATCATTTATGTTCCTGAATAATTCTGTAGAGAGATTCAGCCTTCGGAAAACTGAAGATTATTTACATTTCCCTTTAATTCCTTCATCACCAAACGCTTCTCTGATTCCATGAATAATTTGAGGACAGTTATCGTTTTCAGGTTTTCTCGTTTCAACTTGTTCCAAATTTCCTAGAATCCACATCTGGAAGACCACATGTTTGAGGTTTACTCTCGGTGTACTACGCTCTGGTTATCTGAGATATGGCATTTTGCTGTGTGGTGGCTGCGCTATTCGGAAATAAGAATTCTTGAGGCCAGTGTTATCGAGATTGCTGCAAAAATACCTTCAGAGTCATGGGTATCCTCACGTTTCCGTCTCTGTTTATCTTTGATCTTTATTTATATACATAACACAAGGAGAAGTACACCCTTACATTCAGACGTACATGCCTATAATACCAGAAATAAATGCGCTCATTAGGAAGGACTTTTTTAGACTTGGTAAATCCCAGCAGGCCCCTGGATTCCGTGCGGTGTCTTTGTACAATAAGCTTCCTGGTGGTGAGAACTCTACCGATGAACATTTTCAAAAATAGAAAAAAGAGAATGTTGGCAGTTAATGTATTTTATCCACTCCCAAGGGCGTAGCCAGGGGGGGGGGGGGTTGGGTGTTCAAACCCCCCCCCGAATGTTTCAGAGTTTTTTGTTGCAAAAATAATCATTCATTTTGCACTTAAACCACTTATCTCCGGAAATCTAGTTTGAAATTATCAATTTATATCAGCAATATGGATGATATTAAAGTTTTGAGAATAAGATGGATGATGAGTTTTCAACTGCTTTATGACGAAACCAAGTGTTACTAGAAGCAAACGGAGGTACATTACAGATGCCACGTATTGTCAGCAGGCAGAAGAACCGTCAAATGCTCCAGCCTTAGATACAACAACGTATTTTAAAATTAATTTCTTCATTCCATTTCTAGAACATACTATCCAACATTAACTGATAGATTTTCGAAACACCGAAAATTAATATCAGCCTTATCTGGTCTGCTACCCCAGAATTTTAACAGAGAATATGAATTAGAAGACGCATTATCGATGTATTCTTCACTTCACTACTCCCAGAAAAAAATAAAAACGTAATTAAAGCGAATTTGAAATATGGAAAATGTCAATGAACTGCATTTCAAATCGCATTAGAATGCTTAGATGAGTGCAATCAAATATGTATCCGAACATCTACATCGTACTACAATTTTTAGCTACGATTCCAGTATCTACTGCTACTCCAGAAAGAAGTTTTTCCAGCTTGAGGAGAATTAAAATTACCTGCGCAATTCTTCTAGCGAAACTAGATTGAATGGGTTGGCGCTTATGAATATTCATTATAGTGTGAAAATTGATGAAAATGAAGTGGTTGACCAATTCGCTATAGAAAAAAAAAGGATAGACTTTAACTGAAGGAATTCACCATAAAAATATTGTTTTGTGTTTTCTCACTGTTTCATTTTTAATACCTATTCATAGTTGTTGGCACTATTTTGGAGTAAAACATTAAAAAACTCTATTTAGTTTCAATGAAAGCATACATCCACACTAATTTCATATTGATTCATCCTGTAAGTATTGTTTGGGAAATAAATATTGTTTTTTAAGTTTTTGTTTGAGTGAATAAAATTAAATTCTGAAGCATATTTGAAAAATAGGTTTACCTAACCTAACCAGGAATATCTATGTTGAATATTGTTTCCGAAGTAGGAAAAGGATTATTGAATTCTTAAAAACAACAAATACTTGCTACAGAAAGCGACCCTCACAATTCCCGGCACCTACAAAGTCAATTGCCAAAATGTCAAACCCCCCCGAAATTAATTCCTGGCTACGCCCTTGTCCACTCCTATAGAGTAATATGTCAATTATAAAACTAATTTCTATGTGTAATAGTAGCTATAACACAACCGTAGACATGTCTATAAACCGAAAAGCGAGTGTTATAATAACACTCGCCCATAACACCCGCTAATGAAAATACCTAGGAGAAATAAATTGCTCACATCTCACAAAGAATAAAAAGTAGGATCGATCCGAAAATCTATTTCACCATCAAGATAACGTTCTAGCGATTCATTCAGATTTATTTTGGAAAACGCAGGTGCCGACATCTTCAGTGGATATTTCACTTGCGCTGAGGAGGAGCACTCAGAAAAAAATAGCAAGAGATGACGCTATAAGAACGACATCCTATAAAAAGCATAGTAAACTCGTTCTTGTTGGAACAAACTTGCATACTTTTCACAATTCTTCGTGTACTAAACAGATCCTTCTAGTTTTTGTTCCATTATAATACTCTCCAGAGAATCAACCAGAATTTCTATTCGTTCATTTTAGTTACAGTAAGTATATGAAGTTGGTTACGGAATGGTTTTTCATGTATTGTGGGTTAATTCATATACAATCTCGTCCAAAACTATTTTTGCTTTGCCTTTGAGAGCCTAAGGAAAGAATGCTTTGGGCGCGAAACTTGTAGAAGTGAGGAACTAGCTTCATTGGAGCCTTCGCAGATATTGGATTTCATCAGATCTCTAAAACTGAATGTGAGCTGTAAAGGATGTGATTAGAACTCCTCTGTAAGGGGGCACAATAGACCTGGAGGTCGCCGTGAACATTAACCCCTTTTAAATTATAACTATCATTGAAATTAATACAGTCTACTTAGTAAGAACTATTTGACCTGCTTTTATAAGTCATCTTCTGCAATTTGTGTATAAACTTTCTACAGACTAATGCCAAAGAATTCAATCCATGAAGTTGTCAACGAATTAGAATGCTCTTGTTTGTCTAGATTTTTACTACGTCTCCTGATTCTTGTGATGTAATAAATACTACACACTATATTGTGCATATAGATTAGTACCGCGATTTCATTCTATGTAGATATAGAATTCAATTTTGGAATGATGATGAAAGTTAAGACTCTATAACGTTTTTGAGTGTGTAATGAGAATGTATAGACCAAGCAATAGAGCTATCGAAAGGTCGATTTCCTGACAAAATAATACCTGAAATCTGACTATGCAGTTATGCAATAGGTAGTTTCTACATGGTTTTCATGATAAATTCCACTCCCGAATCGTCTTAGGTTTTTTTTGAGAAGCGAAAAATAGCCAAAAAAATCCAAAATTTTGCTTTTTCGCTTATAATACGTGAAGTATTGATCTGAGCGAAAAGCTGTTAGGGCATTTTTTGTAGGGAATTCAAAACAAAAAAATGAGAGGTGACATGAATCAAGCGGATAATTAATTAGTTTTCGAGAAAAGTCCAAAAAACTGGAAAAAAAAACATCAATTTTCGAAAATTCATAACTTGGTCAATTTCTGAGATGAAGCGTAGTTGCTCTGAATTTAAGTAGTTATCACATATACTTTATTGGTGCACAATTACAAAGCTGTCGGATAAATAGTTTTTGCACAATCGCAGTTTTCCGAATTCGACGTACTTTTTTCAAGAAGGTCGTGATACTCGGCTACTTGTCGGATTTGAATTTTACAAAAAGCATTTTAAAGAAGAAATAAAATTCTTCAAATCTTTTATTCTCTCGATACCGACCGATAATGTTAAATGGGTGAAAAACGGCGTCAAACAGGAGCAAAAAAGCTTGAATGCATCAAACTAGTCGCGGAGTGGGAGTCGGATGAACAGAGACCGATTTATTTTCATTAATAGATGAAAAAATGTCATTTTCCATCTCCTCCCAAGTTTATTCGATATATTTTCAAAACGGTAGGTTGTGGAAAAAAGTGGTCAATAGAGCGTTCGTACAGAATTAATTTACCTATAAAATGAGGTATTAATCATTCTGATCGGTTGAACAGAGACCCGATTTATTTTCATTAATAGATGAAAAAATGTCATTTTCCATCTCCTCCCAAGTTTATTCGATATATTTCAAAACGGTAGGTTATGGAAAAACGTGGTCAAAAGGGCGTTTGTAGAGAATTAATTTACCTATAAAATGAGGTATTAACCATTCTGATCGGATGAACGGAGACCGATTTATTTTCATTATTAGATGAAAAAATGTCATTTTCCATCTCCTCCCAAGTTTATTCGATATATATTTTCAAAACGGTAGGTTATGGAAAAACGTGGTCAAAGGGCGTTTGTAGAGAATTAATTTACCTATAAAATGAGGTATTAACCATTCTGATCGGATGAACGGAGACCGATTTATTTTCATTAATAGATGAAAAAATGTCATTTTCCATCTCCTCCCAAGTTTATTCGATATATTTATATATATTACTCTGACAAGAGCTTAGCTGATGTATTTTTCTGCATTTTCTAGAGAACTTTATGAATAGTTCGTTGATATGCCAAATCGGTCTGATAAATCTTGAGGCAAATATTTCCGAATCGACTATTGAATATTCATATAACAAACAGACAATTACAATGAAATTTTATTCATCTGTCAAATTCGACAGACAACAATGTTCCGACTGATTTTTTATTGTTGTTTTAGCCAATGAGCATACAATTAGGCGATAATTTTGCATTAGTGCAAATTATCGATAATTCGCACTGTCAAAATTATCAGGTCCTTTAAAATAAATGCAGACGTAATTATGAACGTTTATTACTTATTAGAGTACCATGAAAACTGTTGAACAACTTACAGCGACACAATACGATTTGATGGATTCACAAAATTTTCTTATTAAATTTAACTCTTGCAATGAAAATGAATCGATAATTTTTGACAATCTGCTCTCATGCAAGTTAAACTGTAAAAGGCACTCGAGCGCTCCGCGCACTCGTGCTCTTTTTCAGCTTAACTTGCATTCGAGCATATTTCCCAAAAATTTTCGATAATTTTCATTGCACAGTTAATACAATTGATATTTTCCAGAAAACTCCATGAAAGAGTAAAATATGGTTTTGGTATATACCGGCGCATTCGCCATTTGCAAACGAAATGATTCTTCGTGGTTTAAACATACAGGTCCTAAAGATTATATATAGAAAGGCGTTTCAGAAAAATGTAACCTTTAAAAACGAGTAAAAATAATTTCCAATCGGACAAGCAAGAACATAAACGATTTTTTTTTAACTGCTCCCCTGTTTATTGCATATTCCGAAACGGGGGTTCTACACTGTTGGAAATTAGTTGCAGAATTAACTCCAAATTTTAGTCCCAGATGATCCACTCCATTTTATAGTTAAAATAGCAAGTGCGTTTGAAGTGAAACATCAACTCAAAAGTTATTGTTCTTTTCAACAAAATAACGTTGTTACTTCTAATATTCTTAGGGTCAAAACATCAGGAATATGTTCCGAAACGGAAATACTTTTATTGTCACTTCAACAAAATATCTTGATCTGTTACTCCAATGCAACCAGTTTCAAAGAACTAAATGACATTCACCTTTTGTATAATTGATATATCTTAGTGGTTAGTCTGCTATTGTAAGTTGTTAATTCAACTACAATATATGGTTGTTTTGAAAATATATCCCATATAAATTTGCTACTTGAAGATGCGGTATTCAAAATAGCTTATAGTGAAATGTACCCGTTAACCATGATGAAACATCTATATTTTGTTGTTAATTTCACTGCAACTCAAATTATTCGATTCAACTTAACGTTGATATAGTGACTATTGTATTTTGTTGAATATTCAACAGCTTTTAGTATTTTTGTGGTCTTCTTGAAGTTATTTCAGCAATCATTTACTGCGGATCTATTGCCAAGTAATTGCTCATTTTATCAACTCTCTGTTGATACAATTACTCTTTGTGAAATAATTATTGCCCTCACCTTCTTGCTATTTTAAGTACAATTACTTGCTATTACTTTTACTGTTTCTCGTTGTTACAACCACCACCTTTTAGTGGTAACGAGTAACCAAGAAATTTGAAATTTCATTCTCAATTAAAATATTTTCGTTTCAACTATGTTTAATTGTTTTGCCTAAAACCACCTTATGATGCAACCCCCCAATGATGAACCAAAAGTTATGGTATTCAACTCAATTCAGTGGATTTCATTCGCTAGGGCTAGGCCAAAGTTGATTGTCAGTTTATCCAACCTTTATCGTTTTGTTATCATTCTTCACTTCTTTGAATTATCTGCATATTTTCTTGGACTAATGAAAACATATTTGCACTAGGATGCCAAGATAGTTTCTCGCTGAAATAAAATTCGTCTTACAATTAAAAATCTAGATTTTGTGAAACAAACTTTATTATCTAATAAAAAAATAAATGTTATAACAAAAAATTAAAATGCCATTTGAAAACTAGATAAAAAAATATAGAATTACAAAATATAGAAAATAAATATCAACAGAATATTCTTTAGATAGAGATACTATACATTTTCTTCATTTACCTACATACAAGTATGCAGTATACATAATCCGGTGAAAACATCAAGCCCTGAATAGCGCCAACGGAACATATCACAAATGAATTATTTCATAACTATGTCAAATTTTGGGACGATACATTTGAAATTATTTAGATATGGGGAACTCAAATCATATGAAACCTTATGCGATATTGTT
The DNA here is from genome assembly GCA_013421045.1 of Propylea japonica. Lineage (NCBI taxonomy): Eukaryota > Metazoa > Arthropoda > Insecta > Coleoptera > Coccinellidae > Propylea > Propylea japonica. The sequence goes on from CM024244.1 coordinate 18,320,685, forward strand.
TTCAAAGCAATAATATCATAATTCTTGTCGTTTGTTATTGGTTCAACTATGTAAGTTTGGGATTTTGTGTCGAAACATTTTGTTGTCCATGGTTCGCATAAGAATACTACATCGGAATTGTGTACACAAATAGCGAAAATTCTGGAAAATATGGGACACAAGTGGTTATCTATGCGGTTTGTAATAAAATTACCAATTCTAAAAACACATCCAGAAAATCTTATCATACTTGTGAATTTTATATGATTCAATGAGACATTCAGCATAATTCTCAAATCTTGAGCATACCTCTCGTTTTGTATATTCTTCAAGTAGCATTTTCCGAATATAGGCTTTAAGGATAAGTCTATATTTTTCCAATGATTCCACATATGTGTTTGATGTCTTAAGGCAAGTGTTTTACAAACAGTTTTAAAATTTTTCAAACTATGTATCAAATTTTTAAAATAGGCATGTTTAGCCTCGAACCTCATACTCCACAAACCAACAAGAGGTCCCATTTTTCTTATTACCCCTGGGTAATGTGTCATCATATGATGCTTCGGTATCAAACTATGATTCATTCGGGATGTAAATAACTTATGGTGAGTTTCAATGAGGGTCTCTAATTTTGTTGCCAAGCCAGGACTACAAATCGGGTTGAACACAATACTTGTTATTTCTATCAGCAAAAGTATAACTTCATATTTTTCACATTGCTGTACATTGAAAACTGTGACAAGATCATAAATAATCAAGGGAAAAAATTTTATCAGACACCAGGATTGAGCTGCACGTTGACCTATAGAATTTCCTGTCTTATCTAATAGAATTGGACTAGGTTGATTTGAACTGTTATTTAGTCCAAAATCAAATGACTTAAGTCTACTATTGAAACTTTCGATTGTAATTAAATTTTCAGATACCAGGAATTTCAAAAATAACTTCAGTTCTAGTTGTATGGTGCCTTCTAACATGTCGTGCATTATATCGACAGATGGGTTTTCACAAAGTTTAAAATATTCTAGATTATTGAGAGAACTCCTAAATTTGATGCCGTAGCTATTGAAGTCTCTGCTTAAGTTGCTGTCTAACAAAATACAATGATTTTCGTATAATTCATTTGTTCTCAATAGTGCTTTGTTTTCCGTACACAATATTTTGGATGTTTGTTTATCAACTAAGCAAATCCGGCAGAAATGAGTTGCAGAGAATGATTCTACCATTCCGAATAGTTGGTTTCCGCCCAAGTTGTCATGGCTAATTGCAACTAAAGTTCCCTTCACATTACATCCAAGTTTCTTCACGAAAACTCCGTTTTCTTCTAGTATTTTCAAATCCGAGACGATAACATCCAAAATCTTATTGAAACCAAACTCTTTGATGTCGTTACTGTAGAACAAAGCAACTAAGTGAATATTTTGAATTGCGGAGTTGAATTCAGATGGAATGTTTTTAATGATCATATAAAAGGCACCTATTTTGTGACCACCTGTTTTCGATCCTAAAGGATTCACCGTCTCGAATTCATCATAATACAAGTGAATTTGGAATGAAAATATATTTTCTTTGAATAGTGCATTTCTTCTGAAACATAACCCATCAGAAGAATCTACCATTAGAGACGATTTTTCTCTAGATTGTCTCATCAACAATAGAGCAGAATCATTATCCGCAATGAAACTTAGAGTATCTAATATCGATACATATGAAAATTTGCAGGAAACTGGAACTTGAATATGAGAATTAATATTTTTATTCCATTGTTTATCATAGCGAATGCCAATCACAACTTCTTTGGGAAGGACTATTTTGTTTTTCAAATATTGTGTTCGTCTGAATTTGGTGCAAAAATTTTCAGAATTGAGCAATCTTAACTCTTTTCCGCACGGATGCGCTTCAACATAAGCTAATAATTCATCAGTGGATTCCAAAATTACTTGTATGGTTGTTTCAGGAAGATTCAGGGAGTATAGTTTCGATACATAACTACAAAGGTAATCATTAGCGGCCTTCTTTTCGTTGCATTTAATTGATTTACTGAAATCTGGAACGGGAATTTGTTCTATGTTAGCGGGTTCGATTATCGCGTCCGGAACAACACTTGGCACAATATTATTTATATTTATGCATTTCTGAATGTGCTTTTTGAATCCGCAAAAGGTTTTATAAGTTTTTGAACAGTTTGTGTTAGTGCATTTGAGCTCCAAAGTTTCGCCTTCATAAAGCGCATGGTTTTTTCTCAAGTGCCTTACATAATCATTTAATTTTATCGAAGTATCTTTACACAAAAAACAAGAGAACATTTTGAAGCCTTTTTTTGTTTTCACCGAATTTTGCCTACTTTATACTAAAAAAAATATCACTCTTTATATTGTACTTATATGAGAATATTAATACTCAAATATGACTATTATTGTACAAGAGTACAAAATCTAAATTATTAATGTCTTGAAAAGATTCAAGACATCAATAATTTAGTTTTTAACTCGCGTGCCCTACTACTTATGTCGTTAGGAGCAATTTCATAGAAAAACAAAGAAATAAAATTGAAAAATTGATCGAGTGCCTGGTAATATTTCATATCAAACACAAAATGGCACTTAAATAGAAAGTCAAAGCTTTCTGTTATGGTTACACCGGCTTTTAATATGTTGTTGTCAAAAACAACATAAAATACAGAAATATCACTTTCCTTTGTTCCAACGGCTAGCAAAAATGGCTGTGTGGAAGGTTTCTCGTTAAGAATATTCTTTAAAGGTACCTGAATATTCTGAAATTTTAGAAGCTTCTGCAAGGCATCACTCACTGTTTCCCTCCTCACAGTATTTTTCTTTCCTCCAGCAGTTGGTGGTAGTAACTCCAATAGAGCAAATAAACATCTTGTTTCTTTATCCCAATCTGAAAATTATTTTATTATTACTTTGATGTAAGAGAATTTTGAGATGCTTTCTACGAAATTTATTTTATTTTGTAAATTCACATAGGTACCTATCGAGAAATTATTTATTCCAATTTGTGTGTAATCTTTTAAAAATATTTTTTTATCCGATGGATTTATCAATTCATACTACAAATATCAAGAAATACTTTTCAGCTTACGAATTGCGAAATTTTCAACAAAAATTGAAATTGAAAATACGGAACAAAACACATAGTGTTTACTCACAATCTGAATCTTTGAACAGAGTTTCATTCACTTTGGATACAGAAATTCTGTATACTTCAAAAATTTTGTCCACATATCCAGGGAATTTTTTCAAAAAAATATCTTCATCCTTGCCAGTCTTCAGGAAGAATTCATAAGATATCTAAAAAACATTCGCAATAAATTAGAATAAGAGTTATTCTATTCGTAGAGTGCCTTACCAAACCATCTGTGTCCAGAAACCTAGGAAATTCTTCAAGTATCTTGAAGCGGCAGGTATTTCTTATTTTGAAGGTTTGATGAGTTTTTTCGAAAATATCATTGCGCTGTGCATTAGGGTCAGCATTCTTCAATAACAGTTTTTGAGTTTCGTACTCTTCCTGCTGAGTTAGTTCTTGGAAATCAAAAGTCTGCGGTTTGGAAGACGGTTTTTTTCGACCTCTACTCAGAGTTCGGATTCTATTTGTCAAAAAACCCTTTTTAGACACTGGGTCAAAGAAAGCTTCCTGTAAATGAAAGATTGCATCATCGAAGATTCCCCATAAAAAACGGAACTTACAAATCCGTCTTCCGTAGTTTTGTCCTTTAGACCAGGAAATAGTTGGACGATTGCTGATGCATATGTCGCTTTTGTGTGATTAGAAGGCAATACGTCAAGGGTATCTTGTAGCATATGATTCACTACAATGTTTACTAATCTCTTCCTATGTTTATCGTCCAGGGTCCTGTTATTCCTGTAGAAAAAGACAACTTCTTTTCCTCCTGGAGCCTTCAATATATACTCTTTCAATTCCTGAAATATTTGAAAATGAAAGAATGGGTTTCTGTTTTGTTAGTTTCGTACTACAGTGAAAATTTGAAAATAATTCAGGTCAATGAATACCGCAAAGCACTTGGAGAAAAAATTTACCTGCACGTTTACTTCTCTTTCTCTCAACTCAGTTCTAGCTCTTTTCCTCGGGTAATCTTCATTAGTTACGTCTGATAGGCAACTGACATTAGTGTCGAAACTACATAAAGTACTTGAATCCGAAAAAGTAGAAGGACTAAGCAGAGTTGGGTATCCTTCAATTTCTAGGAGTGTGTCTAAAAGTGATAATATGATATAACTTTTCATCCTGAGCAATCATTCTAAGATTCTAATAGAAAAATAATTGTTGATTTTTTATCAAACAATTCTATGTGGAAAAATTATTTTGTTGATTCATTATGAAATTTTCTTCTTATATCTATTGGAGTAAGTATGTATATTAAAAAATTTGATAGGTAATATCGAAAAGAACCTAAAATTTGTACATCCTGAGAAATTACCAAATCACCTTTGTGCTCGCTTTTGTGTTCATATGGGGGTGTCCTAAAGTAGATGGTAAAGAAAAAACAAGAACAGTAGGACTGCATATTATATCCTTTCAAAAAATGTGATATCAGGTTATAAAGAATCCATTTTTTTCGTGAGTGAGGAGGGCCGCAATAATAGACGAAGGGGGCCGCATGCGGCCCGCGGGCTGCGAGTTTGACATCCCTGCTCTACAGGGTGTCAACGGAATATTGAAACATGCTCGAGTTTGAATCATCCTTAGAGTTGTCGAATTAGATTTTTTCATTTCTTCATTACGAATACAACGATATGTCACTTGTCAAATTTTGGCATATTATGTGAATAATTTGAACATTTCATTCTTTTATCTACACCCTAGATGGCTGAGAATGGCTTCAATCGTTCAATTGTCAGTACAGCATGAGACTCATGAGAGTGAAATACATCTCTTCACTAAATATCCAAAATTTCGTATTTTTCTCTCATGATGAACTGAAAATTGAACGATTGAATACATTTTTAGTCATCTAGGTAAAAGAATGCAATGTTCAAAATAATTCACATGATATATCAAAAATTGACAAGTTACATATTGTGGCACTCGTAATGACCTGTACATATGGAAAAATATACTTAGTGTGCTATTTAAAAATAAAAAATCTCTTTCGTTTCGGGTCTTCCCAGAAGAACTTCTGCCATTTTTTCTCAGTAGAATTATGCTAATTTCACATCACAAAAATATCGACGTCGATAACCCTAAGGATATTCAAACGCGAGCATGTTATTTTCATATTCTGTTGACACCCTGTATAGTATTGAATACATCAAAGAATAATATTTCCACGAAAAAAATCGTAATTAGCACTCAGTGATATAAGTATCGTTTTTACAACAAACAATTTTTCAATTTACTTACCCTTCTGCACTGAAACTTGAATAATTACACCTCTTTCTGAAAATCCGAGAAAAATTGGAAAAAACTCTGGAGAAAGTATGGCTCCTGCCGAATCCGATAGAACCAATTCTTGATGTTCCAACTCAGGATACCTTTTTTTCACTGTAAATTAATTTTACCTCAATTTTGTTATTCATTTATTAGGTACGTAAATAGGTTTTGATGATGAACTTAGTTTCTATGAAAATCAGGAATAGAATTCATTAAAAAAGCCTACATAATGAACAACTGAAAATTATTCAGAGTTGTGTATATTACTGACCAAATGAATTGATTAAAGAGAATTGAAAGATGCCTAACCTGTTTCAATCATACTTGCATAGGATTGACTTGCAAGTGCAACCCATTCCAATGAATCCTTATATTTCAATTTTATGAAATAGTTTGCAATCGTCTGATTGAAAAAATCGTACTGATTGTTAGTAGCAGCGCCGGAATTTTCAAATTGTTCCTAAACAAACAACACTCAGTATAAATATAATTCAGTTGTGATCACCTAATGTGTAACGACTATATATTATTACATTAAATAGGCGTGTAAGCCAAAAATTAAAAGAGAAGTTTTTAATCGTAAATCGATTTTATTCAATTGTACTCACCTGCATCATCTTTCCCAGGTAACACAAAAATAATAACAGTCAAGCTCTATATCACAACACATATACCTAATCACTACTATACCCTTAAGAGCGAACAGACTGGATAATGCGGAATAGTGGATACTTTGATACTCAATCGTCTGAATTCTGAATCTCAATGTGATACGATATCATTTCCATTTGAACAATCCAACCCCAGTGATTCGGATTCACGAAAAGAATCGAGAAATAGCGAATGTTTACGAGAATGAGTGTAACTAAAAAATTTTCACAAAGGGTGTTTTACTGTTGTTAATATAGCAAGAAGATGTTGTTGAATCTTCATCAGTGTGTCACGAGCCGACAAAGGCGCGATGTTTTTATTACAACCAGATGCTTATATTCCTGCTTCAACGATTTGGTTGACGACAGGGTGGTTCTTTTTTTTAACGTAGATACATGCTAGAACACATCGGCAATTCGCGCCAAATTCCTCCTTACTGAGAGGGCTTTGCTTTATAAAGTTTCGATAGGTATTCATAGACAATAAACGAAAACTAAAATCATTTCATTTCGGCTGACAATTATTATTTGACCAAGATATAAAAAATACCGGAATTGATTCGGTTGTTTTACCATAGAATGACAAATTTAATGTTCTAGAGAGTTTCAAAATGGGCGTAAATCATTTCAACGAGAAATTTTTCCTGTACCTACCCTACCTACTTCAGAAAACAAGTCGAAATGATCAATAAATTAACGAAACCCTTCTATTGTTGCTACGAACATGCCAGAGGCCTAGAGTGTTATCGTTTCCATTCGAAGATTTTGTGTGAAAAACTCTTTTCTGGGGAGAGAGGGGGTAATTACCCCCAGTACCCCCCGTAAATACGCCCCTGAAGACCAATGTTGAAATCGCTCAAATTTTAATTTCGGCCAATAACTCGAAAACAAAAAAGATGAAGGAATGCAGTTAATAGAAATATCAGTTTCCGTAAAAAGATAACCCTAATGTGCCTTTCATTTTTTTCTATATTTTCGGATCAAAAAATTGTTATTCAGGTATCACCAAATTTTTTCACCTACTATAAGAATGGTATGAGAACATATGAGTTTTTTTGAATTATTTCCACGTGTACAATACGATGCCTGGAGTTTGGTCCGTTCCTCCTGACTCACCCTGTATACATGTAGGTACCTTATATCTGAATAAAAAATGTTCATGAACAATAGAAATATTCGAATTTTTTCAGTTTGTGTCGAATATTTAACATTATAATTCTATTATAAATGATAATATTAAAATTTTACACAAACTGAAAAAATTCGAATCTTTCTATTGTTCATGGAAAATGGCGCCTCGCATGTTAATAAAAAAATAGCAACAGCAATAGTGGAGTTTGAAATGAAATAGATAGGTATGTATTTACGCTGCATATAGTTTGTAAAATGCAGATATTTGTAATAATTTCAAATTTTACATACGAACTAGAAAGTCTGTAATGAACGCATCATTTACCTATCCACTGCCAGACAAGGCGTCATATGAAATTTATTCCTATGTATGACTAATAGGTATTCTGGTTGGTACTTTTAATGAAGTAAATGCCATGAAAGAAGTAATTGTGAAAAATTCAATCAATTACTGAAATCATAGAGGATATCATTTGCCGATCATGGGTCTCACAATCTATGATATATTACCGATAATTTTTTTCTCGACTTGAGCTGATGGTATACTTCAAAATATATATTATGTGAATAAATTGTGCTGATTTTCTATCGAAGTACCTAAGTCTAAGTGAATTCACTAATCCTTACAGAATTAGTTCCAATAACAATGAAATATTATCATAATACCCTTAACTTTTGTTTAAACACGATCACCATTCAAACGAATTCAATAGTATATTTTGTACTTTGGACAACTTCGCTGAAGATGGAAGTACAAAATTACTGTAGATGTAGTAACAGTTGGTTTTTGTTAAGACTTAAACTTTATTGTGTTATTTTATCAACAACATAAAGTGATTAGCTTATGACATCTACCTGGTGCTATATCTACAACTGTAGTAGTGAATTTAACAACGCAATGAATTAACAACTACATCGAAAATGTTAGTTGTTAAAATAAGTCAAAAATAATGTCAGATTCAACTACAACTTTTCAACAAAATAAGAAGTTGTTGAAAATAGCAACTAATTTCTAACAGTGTAGAAGATAGTGATCCATGAAGAGATTTAATTTACCCAAAAAATGAGTCTTCCTGACAACATTTTTGTCACGTAAAAAACCTCTATTGCTTGGCCTATAAAGAACTGGTAATTTGAAACATGGGACATAATAATAATAATAGTATATGAAGTTGGTTACGGAATGGTTTTTTATGTATTGTGAGTCAATTCACATACAATCTCGTCCAAAACTATCTGAATTAGAGGACTAACTCACTTCGAGATGACCATCAATCAGCCACTTTGACCATTTGAACATAAGCCGTCTGAGGAAATAATGCTATCACGTTATTCTTCACCTAACTGATTTCGTCTCTGGAAAAGACCAGCGCAGTGGCGGCTTGTCTTATGAGGCAGGTGAGGCAGTGCCTCACCAAATAAATTACGGAAATCACAAATAATATCAAGCGAATTAATCCAATATTTTATTAATCAATTTCATCATCCCATTATTTCTTCAGTCTCAATTTTTGTACGATACTGCACTCGTCTTCCATAATATCCGAGCTCAATCTCAAGCCGGGTACAGCTACAGACGTCTGTAACATTACACGTTACTGACGTTACGATGAATGCACAAAAATCGGACCGTAACGTTACATTTTACAGGCGTTAAAAGGTCCGATTTTTGTACATTCATCTCACTTCCTCTTCAAGGCGTAAACGGTGAGGTGAGGCTTGCCTCACGCGCTTCCTTGTCTAGCGCGTTATTCACATCGACTTGACGAGATCATGAACCTCCCCTTCGTTGTTTATCTATTGCGGCTTCTAAGTTGAATTTGAGGCTAGCCTCAGTAACAACTTTTAGAATATTTGAAGCGTTTTATCTCAGAAACGGTGCCTCGTAGGAAGAAAGTATTGATACATTTTTTGAAGATAATTTTAAACATCTACATTTTTGTCTTGATTACTTTTTTGATGAAACTCACCGTTTTGCTGAAAATCGCGAAAAACTCATTTTTCGACCTTTGAACTTCAATAAATTTTTGTCCATCCACGGGAATGATTGGGAACTTTTATATATTATTTATTATTATGTTTTGAACAATTTTATCGATTTTCAGCTTGTTGGGATTTTATGTAACTTCACCCTAATTTCTTGGTCTGGATTGACCGGACTATCTACGCTTGATCCGTGATCGTTTCGTTTCCTTTCATCGGCAAACTGCACATATTCGGGTTAATCGTGAAGCGGAAGATAGTGAAATTTCAATCTGGTTTTGGTTTATTGGGTTTTGCAGTACTCGTGATATTGCAGAGTTTTCAAAAAACAAAAACAGTTTTGAGTCACTCCTATGAGTATAAAATATGTACAATTGAAGAAGTTATACAACCTATTCCAAATCTTGACTATCGGTGCGGTAGGAAAATCGAATCGGAGGTTTCAAAATGAGACCACTACTGGCCTACTGGCAGTGTAACTCTAATCAAATTTTTTTTGGCAGTGTTAATAATACATATTCCGATAGGGTTTAGTGAAAAACTGGTTGAAGCGAGTTGAAAAACTTATCTCAGGGCAATTACCACCCAATAAAACGCTATAGAATCATTGGAGCATTAATACCGAAGGATTTTTCATAATGATAAGTATGCAGCTGACAAAAAAGAGTTTATAAGATTAATATTTTTTTTGATGTGCCTCATCACTTTATTCTGTCACAACCCGCCACTGTCTTCAACTAACTGATTTCGTCTCTGGAAAAGACCAGCGAAGTGCTGTCGAGAAAACAACTCTCCTCTACGACTGACTACTCTTTGTCCTTTCCGATTGAATACAGTTTTCTTTCACGAGAAAAGAAAATCTATGGAGTGACTACAAACGAATAAGATCTTTATTTCTTTTTACCCCTAATCTCAACCCACTGTTCTCAAAAAACCATTAGAGAAAGTCGATATTTGCGAATAGGCTGGCAGCATAATAAAAAAAAAGTAATCTGAGGAGGAGTGAGAATTGGATAATTTACGAACTTTTCAAAGGAGAGTGAAGGTTGAGGAAAGATAAAATGTCTATCCTCAATTCGATTTCGCTTTTTTGCCCGAAGGCTTTATAGCTTGATTAGATTCAGGGATCAACAGGAAAACTTCGGCAAATACTGCGTCTACCCAATTTCATTCTTTTTGGGGCCCAACTCGCTTCATTGTGCTTGCCTGAGATACGGACGATATAAGCAAATGAGGCTACCAATCTTCTATTTCGTTATATCCTTATTGCCTTTCCGGAAGCCACCGGGGTTATCGGGTGGCAGCATTGGGGCAAATATTTCTATTAGCATAGCCGAAATTTATTGAACAAGAATATTCGATCCATTTTCCTTATTTCCATCTGAATGCGACCCGTGAAATATTAGGGTTTCCATTTTTTGGAATGCGGAGTAATTTAGTAGAATCGGGGAAGACTTTTCGATGGAATAAAGAGATAAATATTTGTTATCTATCGATTCTTTTCAGTTTGAAACAAAGAGGGTCCTATAGCACCAAAATACTTCGCATATTTTCACTTTTCTTTTGCATTCTGATAAAGGGGTGTAAAATACTGATCTAATCTCGTCAAATTATAAAGTGTGATTTTTTGATATTATCTTCAGAGTATCATTAAAAATCACGTCATGAATTGCCAGACACTTACTATAGTGGCAACCCCTTGCCAGACACCCTTAATGTTCATTAAATTATATGTAATTCTACTTACGTTATAGTATAAAAGCTGATTTTTATATATAATACTTGGGTAATAATTAAATAATGTTTCCTCATTAGCCAGACATTTTTTATAGTGCCAACCCTTTGCCAGACAAGCTTGTGGTTTAGCTGCAGGTGCAAGCGCGAGACAGTATATATGAGTGGGTGCGAGTGAGACGGCATGATTATAATGACTTATGCAAATAAATTTTTTGGTACAGATTTATATAACTATAATCTCAAAAACATCTGAAGAAAAGACATTCGATGCTACAACTAAATAAAATTGTTGAAAATTTAAATTCATTCTATTAACAATTAATTTAGTTGTAGCATCGAATATCTTCAGATGTTTTTGAAATTATAATTATATAAATCTGTACCAAAAAATGTATTTGCATAAGTCATTATAATCATGCCGTCTCACTCTCACCCACTCATATATACTGTCTCGCGCTTGCACCTACAGCTAAACACAAGCTTGTCTGGCAAAGGGTTGGCACTATAAAAATGTCTGGCTAATGAGGAAACATTATTTAATTATTACCCAAGTATTATATATTAAAATCAGCTTTTATATTATAACGTAAGTAGAATTACATATAATTTAATCAACATTAAGGGTGTCTGGCAAGGGGTTGCCACTATAGTAAGTGTCTGGCAATAATTTGACGAAATTAGATCAGTATTTTACACCCCTTTAATAACGTTTACCTGCCAAAGCCAGGGTAACCCAAACTTCATAATGGTCCATCGTTCTTACCTGTGTTGGAAGCATGCGTAGACAAGTTTTCAGCTTTTATAAAATAACGAAGGTCTGGCGTTCACGGGCTCTTAGACTATTTGTGTAAGGTTTGAGGATCATACATTATTCTCGAAAATTCCAAAAATATTCACGCATCAACCTGGACTCAGATCCATTGAATTAAATACAGTAAGTTATTTCTTTATGAGCGTTCCTATTCATATTAACAATATCCGAATTTATGAAAGAACTTTCGCCTCATTTTTTCAGCATTATGCTCGAATAGAATAGCCGGACTGAAAGGAAACTGTAATTTCACTGTTATGCTACTCGCCCCAATTCCACAGGGTTCTCTGCAAGCTCATTGCGTTAGTGCCACACACATCTCATAAACAAAACCAATTTCTACATTAATATATCCAATGCTTCCTCCACAGGGTCACTGGAGTTCTCTCGACTAAGAGCTTTTGACATTATACACCCGTAATAAATGCCACACAGATATGTGGCCTGCTGAAATAAATTCGCCAAGTTCATAGCAACTGTTAGTTCTCACAACGGGTTCTTGTGTGGAGATTTCATTATTCTGCAGGGTTGTTAGGGGAGAGGAAACTGAACAAAATTGTTGCGGGGTACTGGATAACTTACGTCACTTTCAGTGTTACATATCTTCGTTTATTACTTGAGTTGTGAACATAATCAAGGAACAGAAATGTCACTTCTTAATTAGACCGTGTTTCAATGTTACATGAAAGTTATAAGGAGCACAACATTGTTAATCTGAATATTTTTGTTCGTTCACGGTTAGTGCACCTCACTAGCTTTAGAAGCGTTACATCGAAAAGGATTGACAGAAATTGAAAGACTTGACATGAAATCAAAATACTATAATTCGTACGGAAATAGCCCGAAACTATTGGTCTTATTTTATTAAGTCAACATCTCGTGAACGTAGCTTTATGGAGAGAAAGGTTTTCCTGTATTCAAGAACCAAATCGAACACATTTTGTTTATACTGACTACGGCTGGGTTTCACAAAAACCCTAATCACCTTGATCGATGAAATGTCATTATCATAGACTAACTAAACGGAGAATAGATGAGACACTAGTAGAACAAGCTTCAGCGCCATCTGTTTTTGTACAACATTACTAATTCGTCAAAAAGGCTCAATTGAAAAAGGAATCTGTATCGTAAAGCTGCCTCAAAAAAAAATTCTGTAGTGCACCTTTTGAATAGGTAGGTACACCTATACAAAGAGGCAAAAAGTTTTTTGAAATTCAATTTCCAAAAGGAAATCAGAAATGGATTCGTGCAAGTTATCGATGAGTGAGGAAATTTATTTTCATGAAAATAATACCTGCAACGAACTTTCATCTGATTTTCTTCTGGAATCGAGAAATGGGGATCAATAATCAAATTCTGGATAGAATAAAAATTTATTGAATGAAATAGGTATCACCAATTGAAAATACAGATTTATTTCATAAATATCTAATCAAAACTAAGAATTGCATTGGAAACATTTTCAAAAACTAACAATAATGAATTCAATAATACAAAATATGAGTATTTACCTACTAAACTTATTCAATACATGAAAAACTTTTTTGAAAACTACGAGTATCTCAATTCTTATAGGTAACAGAATATACATATAAATTTTATAATTACCTTCTTGCATCTCGATTTTCACATCCAATAACACAGCACGTCTTCACTCTTGCAGGCATATCGAAATTTATCATATTTCAGAAAGAACGTGTCAAACCACTCCTTGTGTCAGTTGACAATTCAAAGGTTTTTGATAATAATGATTTTACATACTTACTATTTTCTCGATAGGATTTCCATGAATGCAACGACATCTAACTCTCAAATTGAAAATAATTTTTTCGTGTATTAGTCTCCTCCTCCGACAGATGGCGCGGAATATACGAGTGGCTCATCTAATTTTTTAGTTTGTCTATGTATTCAAGAACCAAATCGAACACATTTTGTTTATACTGACTACGGCTGGGTTTCACAAAAACCCTAATCACCCTGATCGATGAAATGTCATTATTTAGTGTTGACGACATAACTGTACAGTTTTCAATTACAGAATAGTATATTATTCAATGAGCGGTAATGCAGGTCAAAACACACGCAGATGAATTTCATCAAGTGTGTTTTGAGCATTACCGCGAATTGAATACTATACTTTATCCACGACTTCTTCAGTAAAATTCGAATTAATCTGCATTTAAGAAATTTTGAACAGTGGTCAAAAGCATTGACAACATTTCGTCAAACCTCTGTACTCTGTGGTCGGGAATCAAATCAGAATCTCTAATCAAATCAAGTACTTTCGCAACTTCAAAAGTTTACGTTTTCCAAAATAAATCTGGAATGAATCGCTAGAACGTTATCTTGATGGCTGAAATAGAGTTCCGAATCGATCCTACTTTTTTTCCATTTTTTTTGTAAGCAATTTCATTTTTCCTAGGTATTTTTATTAGCGGGTGTTATGGGCAGGTGTTATTATAACACTCGCTTTTCGGTTCATAGACATGTCTACGGTTGTGTTATAGCTACTTTTACACATAGAAATTAGTTTAATAATTGACATATTACTCTAAAGGAGTGGATAAAGTTATATATGCGATAGCATTCTATTGGCCCATTATAACAACATACTCGTTTTCCCACACTCAATAGTCCGCCTTGTTTTGGGAAAACCTCCGAAAAACTGGGGTCGTGAAAGTTATACGTGACTTGAAAAACAAGAAAATTCCGGCTTCGAGATAACATCGAAGCAAAACGGTCGGGAATTAGAGCAGATGAAATATCTACGTCATTGTTTTATTTGGAAAATTGGTTCTTTCGAGGGGATCTGGACCTCTGAAGGAAACCGTTTTGATTACGGTCTACAAAGGCGGCTGCGGAAAATAACTGCGAATTTCGATTCCTTTCCTTTTGATGGAGAAAATTAGCTCGGCACGCAATCTGTTTTTTCCGCTAATCGCTCGGATACGGTAACTTTTGAAGGTGAACGATACTGAAACTTTATCCCGCAGAAGATCAAATGGAGTATTGATTGTAAATAGAATGAACATTTTACATGGTAGTTTCTGAACAATAGTTGTTCTGTCCTTATTACACCATGCCTTTTTCATGATGTGTGTGAAGTTGGCCCAGCACTTTTTGATTCTCGAAAAAATTTTTGTTGTGCTGAATTGTGCTAGTTTTGTGCTGCTTTGTGCCGATAATTTTTTTTTCTTAATTCCAAGTGGTTTTCGAAATATTTCCAAAACCGAAAAAATGAGCCAGCTCAGCACTTTTCGAAAAATGGGATTTAAATGATTGATAAAAATTGTGCTACACATGTACTGAGTTGTGCCGTTCGAATTTAGGGTTGCAAACCCCTGTCTTTCCGTAGTCCAGGGGGTGATTTGACACAACATGAAATAAATTTATTTTGAAAGTATTTTATGCAAAGATAATATTTTTTCATATGCCGTACATTTCCGTTGGTTCAAAGGGGAAAAAAAGAAAAAATCCATTTATTTGTACTAATTTTCATAGTCTTTTCGTGATTCTAGGTTCCTAGTTAGAAACTATGTTGAATATGGGTTTGTATTCTATCCATTTATACCAAAATATAGACATATTGTCACTGATAATTCCAAAATACACATATTTTGAGAAGTACTTATGACACTGAAGTTTGCAGTACAAAATCATGCTACAAGGGGGTCTGCTAACTTCAGTGTCATGGATACTTCTCAAAAATATGTTGTATTTTGGAACGGAAAGAGAGGGGATTGCAACCCTAGATTTTTTCCCTTGTCGCATGATTTTTGTACGGCGTTGCGGAATAATGAATTAGAAGCAGCATTGAAATAGTATGACACAGATGCCGTACAAAATCAAATAATAATAATAATAATTCATTTATTTGCCCCAAAAAAAAAATCCAATACATGCTTATATTCTCAAAATCAGGCAAAAGGGAGGTTGAAAGGCAATTCAGAAAAGATACAAGTTCACCCCCCACATTAACACTATAAATGATATAACATAAAATGTGCATCCGCCAATGCAGCCACCACATGCCTTACGTGGAAAATAATTAATTATGTCTCTGAATGAAGTGAAATAAAAAAAAAACATATAATATAAACTGTCCAAAGTTTTCAACTACCCAACAATAGAAATTTCTGTAGTGTACTTTAAATTTTTCTATGAGTAACATCTTAAATCTCACCGGAATGCTATTGTAGATCATATACACGCTATAAGAAAAAGATCGCCTGAAAAATGATGTCTTATGTAAAGGTGGTGTAATAAGACCTCGATGACGCAGGTTCAGCGAATGGACATCAGTTCTGTAACGAATTTTTTTTGTCAAGTATGGAGGACGATCAGATTTTATAATGGTATGATACAAACAGGCGGCATGTAATCTACGTCGATTCTCCATTGAAAGCCACTCAGCATCCACCAGTTTATAACTTATAGGTTCATAGCGCGATATTCCATAAATAAACCTCAAGCACGATTTCTGAACCCTTTGAATCCTGCCTTTATCCATTGAATCTAAACAAGGTCCATAGAGAACATCCCCATAATTGAAGTGAGACAACACCAGGGAATCGGTCAATATTCTTTTTGATTTACAGATAATATATGTCTATGGGGAACAATCTTTTCAGATTACCATATGCTGATTGTATGCATTTATTCACATGTAGTTTGAAACGTAAATCTGAGTCGATGATTAAGCCTAAATTACGAGAACTCCTACAGTAAACTAGTTCGTCCGAAGAAATTTTAAGCCTCATATATTCGTGTAGGTTCTCGTGTTTCTTTCCAAATATCATGAAAACTGACTTAGAAGAATTTATCTCCAAATTGTGTTTTTTGGAGTATTCAATAAGATTATTTAAATCAACATTTATTCTCATCTCGGCAGTTACAACCTCCTCAGGCGAAAATGACATGTACAACTGCGTATCATCTGCGTATAAATGAGCTCTACAGTTTCTTAGACAGGATGTTAGATTGCAGGTGTAGATACAAAATAGTAGCGGGCCAAGTACTGAACCCTGAGGTACTCCACTCCTCTGGGTATTTGTAGCCGAAATTCCCTTTGAAGTCTGGACAAACTGGGTCCTATCCCTCAAATAGCTCTCAAGAAATTTTATCGCGTCACAATCAAAACCAATATAGCCCAATATGGCGAGAAGTAAATCATGATTGATACGATCAAAGGCTTTACTGTAGTCAATTAATATAAGTGCCGTTGCCTTGCCGCTATCCGCCGCTCTAATTATATCGTCAGTCACGCTCAAAAGTGCAGTTGTGCAGCTAAATCCAGGTCTAAATCCCGATTGGAACTCTGGCAAAATATTACCCAGGTAATTGTCGAAAATAAAAAAAAAATTTTGACTTTGTGGCTCCACATTTTTTTACGGCGCTACGCGTTTTCTTATTATTTTTCACGGATCAATCGATGGTAAGAATGCCGTACAAAAATATGTGACCAAAATTTACCCACTCTACCTGTACTTTCGAATTCTCACCTGCACTCAGTTGGATAGCTTACAAGTGACGGCATAGTGCTGAATCTTATTATTTTATGCTCTTATATAGTTCGAGATGGGTCACCTGGTGGTTCAAATGACCCATAATTTTTTCAACACGGGCCTGTAGTCTATGAGAAGAAACGAGCCTATTAGGCCCGTTTACACGAACAGTTTTCCTGGCAGTTTTGGAGCGTTCGCTCCATTCCTTAACTCCAATCTTGTGCGTGTGAATGCTAGACCATCGTGAGACCAAAAGTGTCGATTTGATGCGACGTGCCAGATGTGCTGGTTTGTGATATCAACGTCGTATTCACAGACACACTCCGATCTACCGAGATATGTAGCAAAAGATGCTTATCGTTCTCTCGAATTTCTGCAGTTGGAAATGTTTATTTATATTTATAAACTTGAATTCGGCTCATTTTCACCACTACATACATACACAATGAGGAATAGGGATAAATCAGAATTATTCATGAACATGTACAAAAGCTTTCCGTGTTTATGGAAAATAAAAAGTTATGTCATCCATTCTTAAGTAATTTCTTTAGTCTTCTGGATAATTTTCTCGGAGTTCCCTTAATAGAGGTATATGACCAAAACGCTCTCTATTCAACCTCCACTGCTCAACCCAAATTTTCCGAGGAGTTTTCTTCTCATCTTCATTGATGACATACAGGCCTAAACAAGCAATAGCCTTTCTTTTTCTCGAATTCATGTTGACCACACTGTCCACTTACGGGTATTCGAGTCAACTGACAGGTATTTAAGAGAGCACGGAACGTGGAGTTTCCGCCACAGCGGAAATTCCACGCTCCACTCCAAAACTGTTGTATTTTGCATTCACACGGAGAGTTTTGGAGCGTACAGTAAAATCTGCCGCATCGATGCGCGATCCAAAAGTGTTGCTCCATTTGACGACCACGCATCAATCCTCACGCTCCTGGAACGCCGTTCCGGAGTGCCGCATCGGAGCGACGCTACAGGAGCGTCGGTTCGGAGTGTACGTGTAAACGGGGCTATTCACACGCACAAGATTGGAGTTAAGAAATGGAGCGAACGCTCCAAAACTGCCAGGAAAACTGTTCGTGTAAACGGGCCTATTGGGTCTCAAGCGGCCTACAGACGATCAACCTAGTTGAAGACTAAGTTGTAAACACGGCATGTTGACGACCAAGTTGAACGTCTGTAGGCTGGTTGGTGGTTGATATTCCAGGTTGAAGACTAAGTTGATGCGAGATCAAATCGGTTTGATATTTGGTGGGCGGAGCCCGATGTTGACGACTATGTTGGAGCGTCTGTATGGTAGTCATCAACTAGGTTGACAACACCAGTTGGAATTCTACCTTGTAGAGTGAACATCTCATAGCGTATTCAAAATCCGTCGTAAATATTCGAGGAAAGGTAGTAATTTAACTAGAAAATATGAGCAAAATTCCAAACATTCAAGTTTGGGTAGATTTATTTGATTGGGTGAAAGATCTTCCTGAATTATGGAGAGTAAAATCCGAGATATATAAAAAAACCTTAAGCAGATGCTTTGAGCGAACATTCATTGGTGGAGCAGTAATGCTATTACCTCAAAATTTTGTATAGTACTTGAGATTCATGCTTAGTAAATGAATGCAAAATCTCAGGATGATCAGACTGATATTATGGAAATTATTAAAAAATGAAATATGTAAAAATCATAATTAAAAGAAAATTGAACTATATGCTTCTGATGATGCGATTCCTGGATATCTTGTGATGACATATAATGATTCTTTCTTTCAATATTTCGCATGAGGCTTACTGTGAGAATTTTGCATGCGGTCGAGAAATTCTATTCCAATTGGTTTCGTTTTGTCTGAAATATTAAGCAACAAAAATTCGGAATGGTCATATTTTATGGGACACCTCATATGTTTTGACTGATTAACGAACTTAATTGTGGCATTTGGAAACCAAACTCGCCCTGAAAATCTCAAGTCTCAAGGACAATTCCTTAGAAAGTTATCGTGTTTATGGCCGGACGGTCCCACGGACCGGATTGAATTTGACCACGGATTCGTCATCAGGGAGCGGAACCCTATCGTTGGAGACCAATTTCGGCTCAAAATTCGAAAAGTTCTTTCATTAAACCGAAATGGCAAAAATAAGACCGATTGTGGTACCAATCCTTGGTCCAAATTCTTTCATTCAAGAACTGTGCTGCACCACAGTGTCGCATATATCGTTTATAATAACATATAACGAAAGATCTCTCTCCATGTTTCGATAATTTCTCCTAATCAGCCGACTAGTTCACTCGACGGAAACCACCGCTGAAATGATGTTTTCAACTTGGCTGACAACCGCTATTTTCACTTTCATTTGGTTTACAACCTAGTTGACAACATAGTCTTCAACTAAGTTGATCGTCTGTAGGCCGCTTCATACCTAAAAACGTTCTCAAAGGATTTAACTAACTGGAAACACAGAAGAAGAGATCAACAGAAAAAACATACACAGTAGGTTGAAGCCTTTTCTTTCGTTCCAATAAATAAAACAATCATTTTTGGATTGATTTCAACATTCATTAACCATAATATCTCACGAACTTCAAATTGTTACAGTTATCAGTAGTGCAAACTTCACATTGTGTATAAGCCGGTTGTAATCCGAACCTTTTTTCACATTCATCTTTATCATTGTGACATCCCCTGACGTATATCGGAACTCCAACAGTCATAGGATTGTAGGCAAGCGAAACACAATATTTCTTATCTTCAGAGCACTCCTGCGTACCTGGGTTTTCACATTTGTCAAACTGCCCACACCTGTTGCAACTCAAAGATGATGCTGGAAAAAAAAAGCATTTTAAATATTTTAAAGCATGAAGAAAGGAAACCTTATACACTTATTACACCGTGCCTTTTTTCATGTCTATATTCGAGCCTTTTTTCAGGGCTATTTGTTCGATAAATTTCCCTCAAAAGAGTGCAATTGTAGACCATGTCTTTTCAAGAATTGTTTCAAGGGGTTTCAGGTAGTAATTGCAAAATTGCAAACATTGAACGAATTGATATTTTACATTAAGCTTGTGTTCTGTTGGTTTTCGAAAGAATACCATGGCATCTGTATTGTTGTGAAAAATAATGATGCAAACAATAGAAGATGAAACTGAATTTGAAAAAATAACTGTCATTCTGAAAGATAACAAAAAAGGATTATGTGAGTGTGAAAGGGGTTACAGTTCACTGCGATCTCAAGGTCTATTGTGCCCCGTTACAGAGCTGTTCAGATCATATCCTCACAGCTCGCCTTCCAGGTCAAGAGATCTGATAAAATCCAATATCTGTGAAGGCTTCAACGAGGCTAGTTCCTCACTCTTACAAGTTTCTCGCCCAAAGCAATCTCTCCTTAGGCTTTCAATGCCGAAGCATTCCGTGACTAGGTGAATGGGGGTTTCTTCCTATTCCCCACAGAACCTACACTCGTCAGTGTCCGATAATCCCATTCTCAACAGGTGCTTCCTGGGGTGACAGTATCCTGTAAGGAAGTCAGTGAGGAGGTGTAATTGTTTCTTATTAAGATCCAGAAATCTTTTGGATCTTGCTGTTTCAAAGTTCCCAAGGAACTTAGTGGAATGATACATCCCTGGGAGATTACGCCAGAGTTTTCCCTCTCGGCTTTCTCCTTCTCCAAAAATTCCTTCTTATAGATACATTTACCTATACCACCGAAGGGTTCTGAGACAATGAGTGACATTCGTGCTCCCTCTTTGGCAAGTTTATTGTCCTCTTCGTTTCCTTTGATTCCCGAATGGCCGGGAACCCAAATTAAGAAGTCGTTATTTTTCTTACCTATCTCATTGGGTTTGTTCCGGCACTCCCAGATCATTTTTGAGTCGATGACGTAGGAGCCAAATGCTTGAATAGCTTGAATATCTAGCGTTTTTCAATAGCTAAGATTTCCGCCTGAAAGAGGCTCATACAGGAACCTATCAACAGTGCACACGTGGTACTTAGCTCGTATATCCAAGCGCCAGCTCCTGTAGAGGTTTTGGAACCATCTGTATACCATTTTACGGTATTTCTTTGAGGTTATAGTCGGTGTATTCCCGTTCCTATTTCTCTCTTTTACTCAGCAATGACCTGAAGTTTTTCTCAGTGCTTACTTTCTTTATTGAGATGTAGTTGTTCTGAGAGGACCAGACTCTCTGATTCTTTATTCTCTCATTACCTGTACCTTCCTCAATATTCTGAGGATAGCCTAGCCTTGCATGTAACGGAATGGTCTAGTTGAGAAGAAGAAGAAGAGTGTCAAATTACAGACTGAAGTATTCTGCTGCGTCTACTGGCGAAACAACAAAAGTATAGAAGAGCTTAGTTCCCTACATAATCATAGACAAACTAAAAAATTAGATGAGCCACTCGTATATTCCGCGCCATCTGTCGGAGGAGGAGACTAATACACGAAAAATTATTTTCAGTTTGAGAGTTAGATGTCGTTGCATTCATGGAAATCCTATCGAGAAAATAGAAAGTATGTAAAATCATTATTATCGAAAAACCTTTGAATTGTCAACTGACACAAGGAGTGGTTTGACACGTTCTTTTTGAAATATAATAAATTTCGATATGCCTGCAAGGGTGAAGACGTGCTGTGTTATTGGATGTGAAAATCGAGATGCAAGAAGGTACTCATAAAATTTAATGTATATTCCGTTACCTATAAGAATTAAGATAGTTTTCAAAAAAGTTTTTCATGTATTGAATAAGTTTAGTCGGTAAATACTCATATTTTGTATTATTGAATTCATTATTGTTAGTTTTTGAATATGTTTTCAATGCGATTATTAGTTATTGATTAGATATTTATGAAATAAATCTGTATTTTCAATTGGTGATACCTATTTCAGTTAATAAATTTTTATTCTATCCAGAATTATTGATTATTGATCCTCATTTCTCGATTCCAAAAGAAAATCAGATGAAAGTTCGTTGCAGGTATTATTTTCATGAAAATAAATTTCCTCACTCATCGATAACTTGCACGAATCCGTTTCTGATTTCCTTTTGGAAATTGAATTTCAAAAAACTTTTTGCCTCTTGTATATGGGTGTACTTACCTATTCAAAAGGTGCACTACAGAATTCTTTTGAGGCAACTTTACGATACAGATTCCTTTTTCAATTGAGCTTTTTTCACGAATTAGTAATGTTGTACAAAAACAGATGGCGTTGAAGCTTGTTCTACTAGTGTCTCATCTATTCTCCGTTTAGTTAGTCTATGTACATAATAAGCAGCCGATGGCTGCCACAGGAATCAAGGATGCTAAACCTTAATACCGAAACCAGCTGGCTACATAGGCAGTAGCGACGCCAGCTTTGTTTGCAGGGGGGCCGAGGAAGAGCCATGATCTTAAGTGAGCGTCATAATGAATGAATCTGTATAGTTTCTTGTAGCATAGACCAGATTTCAGGGGGGCAACAAAAATTTAGGGGGAGGACAGGCAGGCCACCCCTCGCTCCCTAGCTCCGCGTCGCCACTGAACACGGGTATAATTTAAAGTCACTAGAGGTGGTGTCAAATACGAAAAAAAATCAACAAAAAGATGTAGATGTTAGATCTTATGAGAAGTAAAATTCAGGAGGCACTTCAGTATATTATATAGCCAGTATTACATTGTATACAATGGTAGTACATACACATACATTCCTCTATTTTATACAGACATTAGTTTCAGTTCTTCTGTGCAACTTTGATATACAGGTCTCGAAAATGCAGTAAAAATTATGAAATTTGAGTTGAAGTTTCACTCACCTAGAGCAGCAAAATATAAAACTGTTATCAATATAATTACTTTGGCCATAGTTATTGTATTAACTGAAACTTAAAAGAATTTGGAACTCGAATGAAGAAATCCTTATCATTTTTTGGCGTTTTTATATTCTCCTTTTATGCATTTATTGATAATTTTTAGAGATAAAATTATCAGAAAAGCTGTAAATTGGTTTTTTTTCATTGTTAACTTTTTAAATAATAAGTATTCATTTTCTTCAAATTATCAGAGTAGGTTATCATTTTCACGTTACCTAACCTACTTATGCCGGGTTTCACAAAACTCCAATCAGCTTGATTTTTGAACTGTCATCATTTCTGTGCAATTTTCAGTTCATTTTTGACATAAACCATCGACTTAATTCTAAATCAACGATTTGATTGCCCAATCAAGCTTTGTGAAACCCACGGTTAGTGTGGTATTAAATCGACTGAACCTCTAGTTCAAATGATACATTATGTTCGAATCTAAGTTTTTCGACGTATTCTATTGAAGAAAAAATTATGATCTACTGCATTTGCTTCATGCGATGGAAGTGCAATAAGTCAAGCATGTTGGCCAAGTTGTTGACATGAGATTGTTGATGATGAAACATTAAAGGATATATTTTTAGGACTTTTCCCTCAAAGAGTGGCGAAAGGTGTATTCTGAGAATTGAGTATAAAGTGTTTTCCTGACGACGACTGGCGGATGCTGGCCGAAACTTGAACAGAAGAGGTGAAAAGGACAAAAATTACAAAAATAATGTATGAATAAGTTGTGACTTATCAGTTTCTCCAGGCTGAAGTAATGTTGTTGTTCTTCGAATAGAACTTTTAAAGAGCATTGGGTAGGAACCATAGAATTAAAATTTAAGAAAATGCTGAGCAGGTGCTTTTAAGCCCTCGAATATACAGGGTGTCCTAAAAATACCACGCGAAAGTGACACTGGAGATAGATTGGCATTAGGTCTTTCAGATAGCATCAACATGACCTCAGTAAAAGTCCGCTGGTTTTCGAGATATCACCACTTTTGCAAACAAAAAATGAAAGAGAAAGTGAGATAAAAGAGAAAGAAGAGCAAAAATAATGGTTGTTTGCTTGTAGCTTGTAGTTTAGCTGCAAGTGCGAGCGCGAGACAGTATATATGAGTGGGTGCGAGTGAGACGGCATGATTATAATGACTTATGCAAATACATTTTTTAGTACAGATTTATATAACTTATCATTTAAGTGAATCTCAAAAACATCTGAAGAAAAGACATTCGATACTACAACTAAATAAAATTGTTAAAAATTTTAATTTATTCTATTAACAATTTAATTTAGTTTTAGCATCGAATGTCTTTTCTTCAGATGTTTTTGGGATTCACTTAAATGATAAGTTATATAAATCTGTACCAAAAAATGTATTTGCATAAGTCATCATAATCATGCCGTCTCACTCGGACCCTCTCATATATACTGTCTCGAGCTCGCACTTGCAGCTAAACTACAAGCTTGTCTGGCAAAGGGTTGGCACTATCGAAAATGTCTGGCTAATGAGGAAACATTATCTAATTATTACCCAAGTATTATATATAAATCTCAGCCTTTATACTATAACGTAAGTAGAATTACATATAATTTAATGAACATTAAGGGTGTCTGGCAAGGGGTTGCCACTATAGTAAGTGTCTGGCAATTAATGACGTGATTTTTAATGATATTCTGAAGGTAATATCAAAAAATCACACTTTATAATTTGACGAAATTAGATCAGTATTTTACACCCCTTTAATACCGTTTACCTGCCAAAGCCAGGGTAACCCGAACTTCATAATGGTCCATCGTTCTTACCTATGTTGGGAGCATGCGTAGACAAGTTTTCAGCTTTTATAAAATAACGAAGGTCTGGGGTTCACGGGTTCTTAGACTATTATAAATTGCTTGCATGCGTTTCGTTTTTAATCGAGAGCTGAGCAATTTCAGATATGTCATTATCATAGCAACTGCGATACGAATCTATCGAACGAATTCGTTTGATTATTCGAAACTAATAAAACACGATTCTTTCCAATCACAAATTTCAAACGAGAACGATCCCGAATTCCCCTACACTCCGATGATCAAACGGGCTATTATACGCCAAGCAACAGAGCTACAAATGATTAGTTTTTTGACAAAAATACTACCTGTACGCCACCTGTGCCATTCCGTGCAGGACAGTCCGTAGTTTATTCCCACCATGTTTTCAACACGAAAATGCCATTTTTTTATTTGTCATTAACAAAAAACAACAAAAATACGCGTTCTTTTTAGTTTTTTCGTTGCAGAATGGAAACTATTGATGCAGTGATAACGTTGCAATGGGATGAATTGTAGAGAATTACATTGTGAAGAGAATGATGGGTCAAACGATCCGATCGAATAATTAAAACTGGAGTAAAGCGGAAAAAACCGGAAAATTGCGTGTTTTTTCTTTTAACTCATAACTCTGCCATTTTGCAATATTAAGAACTGAAACTTCACACGATAGTAGCTATTGACGTGCAATTCATGTGTGCCAAAATTGGATTCGGTCGGATAAATCGTATTCACATAATTCCCATTTGAATTTTTTTTTACATATTTTCGCGGGGAGCTGGATGCGTTTGAGGTCGTCCGATTGAAATTAAAAAAATTGATTTGGAAAGAAGACGTGATCAGTAACAAAACGTCTATTCTGATTTTTCAATAAAACGCGTTTAAGTGTGTTAAAAACTAGTGAGAACATGAGGGAAAACGGCCGACCGAGCGAGAGCGGTCGAGTGGAGAGGAAATAAGCGAATCGAGGGGAAACGTATATGTGTACAAAATTTGTTGCGCTCTCCGCGCAACAATTCTTATACTCGGCGACCGTTGGCTTTCGCGGCGTTTCCCCCCGATTCGCTCATTCCCTCACCACTCGACCACTCTCGCTTGGTCGGTCGTTTTCCCTCATGTTCTCACTAGTTTTTAACACATTTAAACGCGTTTTATTGAAAAATCAGAATAGACGTTTTGTTACTGATCACGTCTTCTTTCCAAATCAATTTTTTCAATTTCAATCGGACGACCTCAAACGCATCCAGCTCTCCGCGAAAATATGTCCAAATAAAATTCAAATGGGAATTATGTGAAAACTATTTATCCGACCGAATCCAATTTTGGCACACATGAATTGCACGTCAATAGCTACTATCGTGTGAAGTTCTTAATATTGCAAAATGGCAAAGTTATGAGTTAAAAGAAAAAACACGCAATTTTCCGGTTTTTTCCGCTTTTCTCCAGTTTTCATTATTCGATCGGATCGTTTGACCCACCATTCTCTTCACAATGTAATTCTCTACAATTCATCCCATTGCAACGTTATCACTGCATCAATAGTTTCCATTTAGCAACGAAAAAACTAAATAGAACGGGAAATTTCGTTGTTTTTTCTTAATAACAAATAAAAAATGGCATTTTCGTGTTGAAAACATGGTGGGAATAAACTACGGACTGTCCTGTACGGAATGGCACAGGTGGCATCCAGGTAGTATTTTTGTCAAAAAACTAATCATTTGTAGCTCTGTTGCTTGGCGTATAGCAACTGCGATACGAATCTATCGCACGAATTCGTTTGATTATTCGAAACTAATAAAACACGATTCTTTCCAATCACAAATTTCGATCCCGAATTCCCCTACACTCCGATGATCAAACGGGCTATTAATTGAACCCTAATTGAAAACAACGTAACAAATGGAATTTTTATCGATCTTTCGAAACATATGGCCATTGCATTCCAGCGTACGATTAAATGCAAGTCATGCACAATAAATTTTCACGGAATTTTCCGGATATTCCATTCGGACACACACCGGTTCACGAATGGCGTGTTCTAGAGCGTTTAGTTCCAATAATTTATTTAAATGACTACGATTTGTGGTTCTGTTGGCACCCGCTTTTCCGAATCAATCATTTATAGGAGTGCCTACCGATTTGAATAAAATATTTTCATGAGGTCCGTTAAAATGAGCCAAAATGAGGGGACTGAATTGGTTATACAGGCTGTTCAGCTGGTCAGCCATAGTTCACTGGACCTACCTAGTGGACTTTGCCATCGAAAATATTTTGGAGCTGAAGTCAACCTTTTCAGAGATTCTGGATGATTCGGCTATTTCTGATAACTTCTGATTGGTTATACACAGGGTGATTTTTTTAAGTGTTTCATTAGACGTTTTCGAGGAAGGAATTGTAATACAGATTCAAGATTTTGGAGTTTCGTTTTAGAGTACATTACCTTTAATTGTAAAATATTTTCAAGAGAAATCTACTTCCGGTTTCACCGGAAACGAATGTAACTTCGTTATTTCAAATTCAACACCCTGTATATTTATACATATTCGAATTTTTCGTTCAGTTCTACACTGATTTGATGTATGATATGTGCAACCACTCAAGCGGTTCTTGAATTATAGCCTGATAATCAAATTTTTTGAAGAAAAGGTTGTCACAAATTAGTGTCCATATCTTCAAAATCCCTCATTACAAGAATTTCTTTTTGCGAAAGTGGAACGAAAGAAAGTACGCTGATACTGTTTCTTGTATAACTAATGAGGAAATATTATACAGGATGTCTGAAAAAAGGCCCCAAAGTGAGCCTCAATAAAACTATAAAATCTCACTTTTTTCAAATGGCAACCCTATAATTTTGTAATTCCAATCGATGGGTCGTCAAAAACTAGTTAGGGTGTCCCGAACATTTCATGCTTCTAAAATCAGTAGTTTTGCCGTTATTGAATAAAATTCGAATTTCAGGATTGAATCAAGATTTCTTAGTCTAACCATGGATTTATTACGATAGAAATTTTCAAGAAGGCTATGTCTGTTGATTTATATGCATTTTAGAGAACTGCCATTTATACTATGCAAAATATGAATTACAGTAACAGTGATGTATTGAATATGTTCTTCATTTATGGTGAATGTAACAAAATATTAGAAAGGGCAGTCAGAACTTTTAACGAAAGATATCCACATTTACCACCTTTAACAAAATCGCAGTTCAGGAAGTATCAAAACAATTTTCTCCGTAGTGGAAGCATTAACCCAAAACGGAATCGTGTGAATACAGTAACAGATCATTCATTATCTATTACTGTATTCACTCGAGTCCGTTTAGGGCTAAGGCTTCCAGTACGGAGATAATTTTTTTGATACCTCCTGAACTTTGATTCTTAAAGTCAGTAAATGTGAATTTCGTTCGTTGAATTTCTAATTACCTGTTCTAGGATTTTGTTACATTTGCCGCAAATAAAAAACATACCCTTGATATATCATTCCAGTGAAATTATTATTGCATGTTATGCTTAGTGCTTGATCTGTAAGAAATAGTAAGAATGACAGTTCCTAACATAGCCTACTTCAAAAATGCAAGCTTACAAACTGTGCGAAACCTGTCTTTAATCGTGAAATTCGAATTTTATTGAATAACGACCAAAATAGTGATTTTAGAGGCATGAAACGTTCGGGACACTATAACTGGTTTTTGACGAGCAATCGATTGGAATTACAAAATTATAGGGTTGCCATTTGAAAAAAGTGAGATTTCATAGTTTTATTGAGGCTCATTTTGAGGCCCTTTTTCAGACACCGTGTATAATATTTCCTCATAAGTTATACAAGAAACAGTATCAGCGTACTTTCTTTTATTCCACTTTCGCAAAAAAAAATTCTTGTAATCAGGGATTTTGAAGATATGGACACTAATTTGTGATAACCTTTTTTTCAAAAATTTGATAATCAGGCTATAATTCAAGAACCGCTTGAGTGGTTGCAC
Source organism: Propylea japonica (assembly GCA_013421045.1). Taxonomy (NCBI): domain Eukaryota; kingdom Metazoa; phylum Arthropoda; class Insecta; order Coleoptera; family Coccinellidae; genus Propylea; species Propylea japonica. The sequence continues at coordinate 18,349,503 of CM024244.1, forward strand.
ATATCATACATCAAATCAGTGTAAAATTGAACGAAGAATTCGAATATGTATAAATATATAGGGTGTTGCATTTGAAAAAACGAAGTTACATTCGTTTCCGGTAGATTTCTCTTGAAAATATTTTACAATTAAAGTTCATGTACTCTAAAACGAAAATCCAAAATCTTGAATATGTATTACAATTCCTTCCTCAAAAACGTCTAATGAAACACTCAAAAAAATCACCCTGTATACACCTTAATTCGAAACTGCAGTTAAATGTAGTAGGTCCTTGTTTTTCGACTCGATATTCAGGTCTCAAATGAACTCTGTAAGTTTTAGTACTTCTGAATGAGCATTTCAAAAAACAATAGAGCTGCAGTTCCCTTGAAAGACCGTGCAAAAAAGGTAAACTCAAACACGAACCTCTGCGGTGTCTGAACACCTTCAAATTGCGTATTATATTTAGATTGATTAATTTCTAAGTGTCCTCGAAGGAGTGGACATCGGACACCGACGCTATGACGCCTCTTAATCAGCGCTTTTTGTTCATCGAGTGCCACTTTATGGGGGGTTGTTTGTGAGTGAAATGCACGCCCTGTTTACACTTTAATTTGTTTATTTTGTTACGGGTGATGGCCTCTGATATCTTTATTAAAACCCATGTTGATGGTTGCTTTCATGAAAACAAGCCTTAGGTGGTAGCGATGTGATACAAACAGTGCCGACAAAACAAACTATGATTTGATAGAATATCAGTTAGTTAATGAATAGCTATGGCGATTATTTCAGTCTGTAATTTTTTAATTGTGAGACGGGAATGGTCTCAAACTCAGAGTAAGAAGTATAGGGGCATAAAGATGACCCTACGCGTGGATTAGATTAGATTAGATAGTGGTCGATCGGCACGTTGATTACCCTTCTACACTGCGACCAATAAGGTCTTTTGTGCGTTACCATACTAAAACTTCGTTTTTCCCAGGAATCTAACCTTCTTAGCAAAGCTGGTTACTTCCTTAGGAGACTTCGCTCCAGCTTGGTCAATTTCTGAGATGAAGCGTAGCTGCTCTGAATTTAAGTAGTTAACATATACTTTATTGGTGCACAATTACAAAGCTGTCGGATAAATAGTTTTTTGCACAATCGCAGTTTTTCGAATTCGACGTACTTTTTTCAAGAAGGTCGTGATACTCGGCTACTTGCCGGATTTGAATTTTACAAAAAGCATTTCGAAAAAGAAATAAAATTCTTCAAATTGTTTATTCTCTCGATACCAACCGATAATGTTTAGTGGGTGATAAACGGCGTCAAACAGGAGCAAAAAGGCTCGAATGCATCAAACTAGTCGCGGAGTGGGAGTCGCCCGCAACGCGACGCGCGTAAGTATACAATTTTCCCCTCGCTTAGCGGGCGACTCACACTCCGCGACTAGTTTGATGCATTCGAGCCTTTTTGCTCCTGTTTGACGCCGTTTTTCACCCATTAAACATTATCAGTCTGTATCGAGAGAATAAACGATTTGAAGAATTTTATTTCTTCTTTAAATTTTTTTTGTAAAATTCAAATCCGACAAGTAGCCGAGTATCACGACCTTCCTGAAAGAAGTACGTCGAATTCGGAAAACTGCGATTGTGCCAAAACTATTTATGCGACAGCTTTGTAATTGTGCACCAATAAAGTATATGTTAATAACTACTTAAATTCAGAGCAACTACGCTTCATCTCAGAAATTGACCAAGTTATGAATTTTCGAAAATTGATGTTTTTTCCAGTTTTTTGGACTTTTCTCGGAAACTAATCATCCGCTTGAGACGTGTCACCTCTCATTTTTTAGTTCTTGAATTCTCTACAAAAAGTGTCTGTACAGCTTTTCGATCAGATCCATACTTCACGTTTTATAAGCGAAAAAGCAAAATTTTGGATTTTTTTTGGCTATTTATCGCTTTTCAAAAAAAACCTAAGACGATTCAGGAGTGGAATTTATCATGAAAAACATGTAGAAACTACCTATTGCATGACTGCACAGTCAGATTTCAGGTAGTATTTTCGTCACGAAATCGACCTTTCGATAGCTCTATTGCTTGGTCTAATAATAAACATGGGATCAAAATGAAAAAAATAATTTCATAAATCTTCATTAACGACTTCGTTTCAAGCTACTGACCAGATAAACAAAAACTTTTCCTCAAGAAAAATATCAAAATGGCTGATAGGGATATGCCCTTTGTTTTCTCCCGCAAACTTTTCAGCAGTAGGTGGAGATATCCTACTGAGTCTGGCACTTGTTTGACGTTCATGGTCCAAACTCGTTTTATCTTGTAACGAAATAACTTTTTTCCCTCAGGGTTTCGTTGTCCCGAATTTTCTTCGGATGTAGGATTCAGCTCTGAAACTTATTATCGAGAATAGGGATAAGATTTAAAGTTGAAACAAAGGGGAAAATTCATAAAACTCTTTGATATCCTTTATGGGATCCTTCTTGTCTGGACAAACAGATGCTAACAACGAATTTATCATTGGACTCAAGGACAGACTTTTCAAAGAAATAGAACAGAAAATGTGTTTGTGAATGTAAGTCAAGTCTTTACCTAGATGTACAGGGTGATTCACTTATCCTGGTAACCTTGTTTTTTCGAAAAGGGATGAATATTTTTTTATTCAGTTGACGGTGTGTGGTACACGTCAATGTTGAGATTTGCGTAGAAGTAAGAGAGCTTTTTATCAAACTATTTCTCGGTCATTATTTATTAGATAATATATAGAATAAACATAAAACACGCTGCAGGTCGCTGACGGTAAGAAATAGAAAAAATTGGTATTTAGAAGAAACATTCAGAATTGAATTATCTTTCGAATGACACGATAAAAAAGTATGCTCCTGAAGAAAATAGAACATGATATACAGGGTGTTCCTAAATTGAACGTACAAACGAAAACGGAAGATTCCTTAAGTGGATTTAAGAAAAAGAAGTCCCATAAACATGGGGTTGCAAACGTTTCGTTTTCGAGATACAGAGTGTTGAAGTTTGAATTTTTTTCAAGTTTTTTTCTCATAGTATCTACACTTCACAAGATATTCAACTGAAATTTGGCATAGATATTACATTTGAGAGTTCTCACTACGTGACATGGCAATTTCGATAGAAGATCTACAGGGTGATATTTTTTCTGGAACACTGCCACCTGTTCTTCTGCAGAACTTTTTTTGGGGAGCAACTGTTAATTTGGAAAAATGTAAAAAGAAGCTTTGTTCTTATACTAAACTTTTCGGTCTCTTGTAGTTTTGTCGTATCTACCAACGATTTCGAGAAAAAAAATGTTGAACGATTCTCTCGAAATCCTCGTGAAAATCCAAATTATGATGGGAAGGCCACTGTAAGCTGTGGTGAATGAATTCAGTGTCAGTTTTTATGGAAATTTTCCTGATATGTAGCGATGATTCATAAAGATTCGATAAACTCGTATAATCAACACATGTTTTTGATTAAAACTTTAATAACACCCTGTGTCTCGAAAATGAAACGTTTGCGACCCCATGTTTATGGGACTTTTTTTTCTTAAACTCACTTAAGGAATCCCCCCTTTTCGTTTGTACGTTCAATTTAGGAACACCCTGTATATGATATATTTTTCTACTGGAAATGGATTTTTTCATCCTTATATTAGTTTCATGGTACCAAATTGCTCTTCTATGCATATTATTGGATCAAATTTTAACGACAGAACTCCGTTTGAATTTCTGAGTCGATACTATTCGAATATACCGAAGTAATAATTCACAGCAGGTGGATACAAATAAACACATATTAATCTATTTCTGGAGCAGAACATGCACTGGAAAATCCAATTCGATATGTAATATGCAGAGGTTATTTCTGAATTTGATGGCCTTACCAGCTGAAGCGCGATATAATTAAAAGAGAACATACAGAGCCGAACCACGCTACGTGTGTCTTTGACAACGCAGTGCAGTGCGGTGGTTAGTGATCAGGATAATGATAACATAATATCTTCGTCATAGATGATAAAGTATCGATTAATGATTCAATGAGACTTTCATTTTCATCAATTAGCTTCAGCTAACTTTTATCCTACCAGTAACAATACTTATAGAGCAAGAGCCCGCGAACCCCAGTTTTTGAGATTCACTTAAATGATTAGTTATATAAATCTTTACCAGAAAATGTATTTGCATAAGTCATTATAATCATAATTTCATAGAATCCCATGTTGAAGTGTTGATGATACTCAGGAAGGAAAGGGTCATTATAATCATGCCGTCTTACTCGCACTCACTGATATATACTGTCTCGCGCTCGCACCTGCAGCTAAACTACAAGCTTGTCTGTCAAAGGGTTGTCACTATCAAAAATGTCTGTCTAGTGAGAAAACATCTAATTATTACCCAAGTATTATATATAAAAATCAGCTTTTATACTATAACGTAAGTAGAATTACATATAATTTAATGAACAGAAAGGGTGTCTGGCAAGGGGTTGCCACTATAGTAAGTGTCTGGCAATTAATGACGTGAATTATAATGATTTTCTGAAGGTAATATCAAAAAATCACACTTTATAAAATGACGAAACTAGATCAGTATTTTACACCTCTTTAATACCGTTTACCTGCCAAAGCCAGGGTAACCCAAACTTCATAATGGTCCATCGTTCTTACCTGTGTTGGGAGCATGCGTAGACAAGTTTTCAGCTTTTATAAAATAACGAAGGTCTGGGGTTCACGGGCTCTTAGACTATGAATATAGAGATCTTGTCCTCAGTTTTGCTTCTGTTAACATCTGACAGGGCCTATCCAGTATCCATATTTTTTATTGATCTGAGATTCATACCCTGTAAAACCCCTGTATCAAAGATTGATCTTTGCCTTAAATCAAAGAGCTTTGGAACCGCTGTACTTCACTATGTGGGAGTTGAAAACGACACGTGACTTCGACGAAACCAGCTTGCCCATCTCTATCTATCTGCGCGAAATCCCTAACAACTCTGGGCCCATCTCGTCTCAAGAAATTGCTGAAACTGTTTTTCTGAATGAGTATATCAAAAGTTTTCGTCGGAGGGATATTCGTATCGTCTTATTACTTTTCCTGTCATTTTCAATTCCAGCCGTTAAAATTTATGAAAATTCTCTCTTCGAATTTACATAATGCAATTCGTTGCTCAGACAACCTTTCATGGAATGAAATTTTATGTTTAGTTGTTCAGTGAAATGCCTACTCGGGTAGCTTATCTGTTAACTTTTATGTATTCCTTCAAGGGTGAATTTGAAATTTCATTTTACGTTATGAGCGTCCTGCATTCAGTGAAGTTTTCGTGGAGTCTAAGTCTATATGATCCACTGAATAGGCCAAGCAATAGAGGTTTTTTACGTGACAAAATACTACCTGAAATCTGACTGTGCAGTCATGCAATAGGTAGTTTTTACATGTTTTTCATGATAAATTCCACTCCTGAATCGTCTTAGTTTTTTTTTGAGAAGCGAAAAATAGCCAAAAAAATCCAAAATTTTGCTTTTTCGCTTATAAGACGTGAAGTAGTGATCTGATCGAAAAGCTGTTAAGGCACTTTTTGTAGAGAATTCAAAAACACAAAAAATTAGAGATGACACGTCTCAAGCGGATAATTAGTTTCCGAGAAAAGTCCAAAAAACTGAAAAAAAAACATCAATTTTTCGAAAATTCATAACTTGGTCAATTACTGAAATGAAGAGTAGTTGCTCTGAATTTAAGTAGCTATTAACATATGCTTTATTGGTGCACAATTACAAAGCTGTCGGATAAATAGTTTTCGCACAATCGCAGTTCTCCGAATTCGATGTACTTTTTTCAAGAAGGTCGTGATACTCGGCTACTTGTCGGATTTGAATTTTACAAAAAGCATTTTAAAGAAGAAATAAAATTCTTCAAATCGTTTATTCTCTCGATATCGACCGATAATGTTTAGTGGGTGAAAAACGACGTCAAACAGGAGCAAAAAGGCTCGAATGCATCAAACTAGTCGCGGAGTGGGAGTCGCCCGCTACGCGAGGGGAAAACTGTATACCTTGTATCTTTCGCGCGTCGCGTACCGGGCGACTCCCACTCCGCGACTAGTTTGATGCAATCGAGCCTTTCTGCTCCTGTTTGACGCCGTTTTTCACCCATTAAACATTATCGGTCGGTATCGAGAGAATAAACGATTTGAAGAATTTTATTTCTTCTTTAAAATGCTTTTTGTAAAATTCAAATCCGACAAGTAGCCGAGTATCACGACCTTCTTGAAAAAAGTACGTCGAATTCGGAAAATTGCGATTGTGCGAAAACTATTTATCCGACAGCTTTGTAATTGTGCACCAATAAAGTATATGTTAATAGCTACTTAAATTCAGGGCAACTACGCTTCATTTCAGTAATTGACCAAGTTATGAATTTTCGAAAAATTGATGTTTTTTCCAGTTTTTTGGACTTTTCTCGGAAACTAATTACCCGCTTGAGACGTGTCACCCCTCATTTTTTTTTGTTTTTGAATTCTCTACAAAAAGTGCCTAAACAGCTTTTCGATCAGATCAATACTTCACGTTTTATAAGCGCAAAAGCAAAATTTTGGATTTTTTTTGGCAATTTTTCGCTTCTCAAAAAAAACCTAAGACGATTCAGGAGTGGAATTTATCATGAAAAACATGTAGAAACTACCTATTGCATGACTGCACACTCAGATTTCAGGTAGTATTTTTGTCACGAAATCGACCTTTCGATAGCTCTATTGCTTGGTCTATTTGTATTTCAATCAGGATGAAACTGTGTCCTTTGAAATTCATTCATTCAAACCAGCGGAACTGTGAGATCTCTTCGGCTTTTTCTGTTTCCAGAATCAACTCTGTAAAAACGTGTTTCAGAATCCTGTTATATAAACACCGTCCCATCTTTACTTTCTACCCCAAACAGTGTCAAAATCCCGCGAGGATAAAAAGAATTCGACAGAGAATCTCCCATAAAAAATTATGTTCCGCCAGGCCGCGTCCGTATATCCTCTTTATATCAGAGTTTCTTCGGAATGTTGAATGCTTGCAATGAAAAACATTCGCACACTCCTTCATGCATCAGTTGGTGCGAAGGGCTATTTTATCATCACAACTGTTAAAACTACTTCTTCTTTTTCAACAGCCTTATCCAGATGCGTATGAACGTTTTTCTGTAAAAACGGAATAACTCAACAGCTGATTCAGAAGAGAGTAAGGTGACTTAAATACACACATCGTCAAAACTCTCTGAAGGTTTCTCTAGAAATAAAAAATGTATGTTCTGGAAATGAGATTAATATTTTTCCCTTTTTCAACTGCAACAAAATTGTCATATATAGGGTGACTACTTTTAAAGTGAACAAACTTCAAGGGGCTATTATACAAGTGACTTGCCACAGAAAATGTCAAAAAACACATCGTCGAAATGCTGTCGGTTATTCTTCAATTCGACATTTCTTGATTTCATGAAAAATTTCAAGTTTTTCTTCTCAAAAGATCAATATTCAGTTTTCTTGTAGACACATCTAATTTGACCACATATTCGGAAAGGGCAATAAATTTGCTACAAGATGATAGAGTCTATGAAATATTAATAATTATAAACAATGCAAGCGGAATATAATATTAATCGATTTAAAATCAACCAATATTAAACCCACATTTCGGAACTAATCCCGTCAACGAACAAAGAACATGCATAGGGGTAATATCAAACAGAGCATCCGTAGATAGCTATTTCGCCCTATTTGGGGCTCATCAGTATGGAGGAGCTCCGTTTGAAAGGCATTCTAGGTTCCCTTACTTGAAGAAATGTCTCCTAGCTCTGAGTATAACAGAACCAAAACACCATCTCTTGGGATCCTTACGAACACCTACCTCCGATGCATGAACTCTGAACGAAGTGCGAGATGTTTATCCGTTTTCATACAAACTGGTGGTAGACCAACTTTGTGGACTTAACCTCCAGTCGATGAAGTGGAAACGCTCGTTTCTTCGTCGTAAACCAGACGTGGTGATAATGGTAATGAATGAAATTTCATGCGTTTAACAGTAACGCGGGCATAATATAAACAATGAAAACGGAGAATAATATTGATCGATTTAAAATCAACCAATATTAAACCCACACTTCGGAACTAATCCCGTCAACGAACAAAGAACATGCATAGAGGTAATATCAAACAGAGCATCCATAGATAGCTATTTTGCCCTTTTTGGGGTTCATCAGTATGGAGGAGCTCCGTTTGAAAGGCATTCTAGGTTCCCTTACTTGAAGAAATGTCGCCTAGCTCTGAGTATAACAGAACCAAAACGCCATCTCTTGGGATCCTTACGAACACCTACCTCCTTACCTCCTCCACATCGTTCAGAGTTCATGCATCGGAGGTAGGTGTTCGTAAGGATCCCAAGAGATGCGATTTACAAAGTAAAGTCGACGAGAAAGGGTTGGAATATCTAGGCAGACTAGAGTGAATGAATTTCGAGCCAAGGCGTATTGGGCAGTTGAAAAAAAGGGTGGTAATACGAACTATACTCCGTTCACGAAAGGTTGAGCCGTCGGTTGGCCATGGAAATTTGGCATATTCCACTGTGTATATTAAAATTTTAGGTTGTGTTCTTTATTTTCTTGTCAGATTGATACGCAATGTTGTCAATATTGCATAGAGTTCTCTGATAACTCGCAAGCTCGTCGGTCGAGACCGAGTACATTCGGCAACGTTGACTTTGTTTTACTTTATGACAGTAAATACTGCCAACAGATAATTAAAGAAACGCCTACTATGTGCTCAACCTTTCGTGAACGGACTATACTGAATTCGACCTCAGTTGTGGAATAACAATATGGTGAATCAAAAATAAATAACCGGTACATTTAAATTTTTTTCATTCATTCATTTTTTTGTATCATTCTGTATAAGGCAAAGATTTTCTATCAAATATATTGCAGTTGAAAGATAGGCACATATGCATCTCATTTCAAAAAATAGATTCTTTGTTTCTTGAAAAAAGCCGAATCTTTTGACGATGCGTGTATTTTAATATACCTTCATATTTTAATGCTTCACATATTAATAATAAAATGAAAATAAATGATGATGTGTTTTAATAGAATGAATTCTTTATTGAAATCTCAGACTGAAAGTACACAGAAAGCAAAATGAAACAATATAAAGTTAGTCATGGAAAAAACTTTTTGTAAATAGATAATAATTTCTGTATTTCTCCAATATTTTATTTACAATCTGAATATTCAAGCTGTTCTGGAAATATTCAGCCATTGAATGTCCATCAGAATTCAATTCAGGTTACTTCACGAAGTCTATCTATCGGTAAAAAGTTCGTCAGAACTTATTCATTGATTTTTACAGAGTATCTTTTCAAATTGCCAGTTGAGCTTCGAACGGCACATCATTAATGGTCTTTTCAGCGAAAAGTCCATGTATGGGATCCAATTGCTTCGTTTTAGCGGGCCAACCTGTAGAAATTGCAACGGTGAATTTTTGAGTGCTTTTTACCACTACTCTATATAAGGTTTTTCAGATCTTAAATGAAAGGAAGTTTGAACTCTCTTCCAAGAGCGAAGGACATTCAATCATGAACGCCTACTGGTAGCAAATTATCGGTTTCTTCTCTCCCTTCTTCTTATATCTGGAAAAAATTTCTCTGAAATAGTTTTTTATGATACAGGTGCAAAATGCATTTATATTTTTTAATTTTTATAAATATATGAGTCTTTTATACGAGTGATACATATTATAATTAATGTTTAATAATAATAATTATAATAAAAAAATTATAATAATACTATTCAGCCAGGTTTAGGTTGAATGGTTTTGGCTAGCACAACTGTTTTCTGTATCAATTAATATTCACAAAACTAATATATGTAGCTTTTGGTTAACTATTCCGGAGGGTATTATAAAGCGAACCAAAAAAGTAAATAACTCGTCAATAATAACTCTACGGATTATTATTAAGGAAAATCCTAGCACCAATCGAATTCAGATATCAAAAGCAGTCTACTTAATTTTTTCAAATTGGAATTTATGTTTCAGAGACTGGGAGTGAAAATCTGTATGTCATTTCAAGATAGAAATAAATATTTTTATCTTAAATAATAAGTTTTCATCTTGTCACACTTTCATTCTCAATATTGTTTCGAATTTATCTTGAAAAATTCTGGCCTTATACTTGAGAAGCCTCATTGTTTTTTATGAAACGAAACCCGAAGAAGAATGATAGTGTGAGGAAATTTAATATCAATGCAAATTCAGAGCACTGTTATCATTTTCTACTTCCAATGTTCCTCATTTACATAATTTCCCTCTGTCCAATAATCACACCCCTCTAGTTCCTCTCAACATTTGCATTTATATGTTGTCTACTAATAAGGCGCATTATATGAACATTTTAACATTTGGCGACCGCGACAAGATCTTTCTATGACAAATGTAGAAAAAGACAAGTTGACACATGGGAAATTTTTGGAGAACTGGTCATTGTATATTTGTAATAAAAAAAGCTTCAATTGATATAACGAAAGTAGATTTGGCCCTCGATTGACAAGGTATGCACATATTTGTTAGTTGGAGTACTTCACAATACTGAAGAAATAGTCCTCCGAGCAAAAATAGGAGTATTTCCGACGAAGATTTTTTATGCTACACGAAGAGCAAGAAAACTGCTCAGTGAAACTGAAAAATAATTCTGAATTCAGAAATTCATGATGTTGAAAAAATTATAGGTCTCACACATTGGTGAGATATATTTTATATCTATGATGAAAAGCCCGGAAACTTTCAGTTATTATTGTGAAACCAGAAATGAAGCTACGACTATACTTTCAGGGCCTACTTCTTTGTCAATCATTCTCAGATGGACTCTATAGATTTTTCATTTCAAATTATATCCCGAGAGTAGAAAATAATCAGGCGGATAATTATCCTGAAAATGGAACGCCCTTAAAAATCCCTTTGTCATAAATTCGTTCTGAAGTCGACAAAGCAGTGGTAAAATTCCCCATTATGAGTGTTGAAATAATGATGAAAATAACTGCTCCCGGAAATTCCAACGTATTTTCTTTGAGCAGTCAGTTTTCAATATTTCAATGTTTTCAGACCGGAGTCAGGTGAAAATGGAGGACATTTTAATTAAAGGAACTGGGGAAAAAGCGAGAATCCGTCTGTAGCAGAAATAAACGAAGGAAGGTCTAATTAGAGAATTCAGAAAAAAATGCAATTTGTTCTAGGAGGAATTACGGTGGATTATCACGATTTCTGTAATTATCCTTAGAAGTACTGTGAATGTTGAAGAGGCTGCTTCGAGCTAGTCCGTAAGACCAGGCTGTGTTATAATAGCCAGCTGGTTGATAATGAAATCTACTCCAGGGGAAGTAGTCCTGGCTAAGTTGTCGACAAATGATGAAGATTTCCTGCTGAATGATTACTGAAGAATGGCTCGTTCATTATGAATGTCTTTTACACAAAGAACAGAATTATAGGATTAACAAATGTCTTTTTATACTTTCTGAGAAATAATTCACTGAATATTCGGTATTATATTCGTCTGTAATTGAAATGAACGAAGGAAGGTCTGCAATTTACTCTAGAAGGAATTACTGTGGATTATCACGATTTCTGTGATCATCCTTTTAGAAGTACTGAATGAGTAAAATGTTGAAGAGCTGCTACTAGCTTATCCGTAAGATCAGGATGTGCTATAATAGCCAGCTGCCTGATAATGAAATTTACTTAACAGGAAGTAGTCCTGTCGACAAATAGTATCGACAAGTGATGAGAATTTCCTGCGAAATGATTATTGCAGAAACGATCGTTCATTGAAGATGCCTTAACAAAAAAAAGCATTTCTAGGATTAACAAAATTCACTGAATTTCTCATTATGTTAACTTATACTTTCTGAGAAATAAATCACTGCTATATTTGGTGTCATATCCGTCTGTATCTGAAATAAACGAAGGACGGTCTAATTAGAGAATTCAGAAAAAAATGCAATTTGTTCTAGAAGGAATTAGGGTGGATTATCACGATTTCTGTAATTATCCTTAGAAGTACTGCGAATGTTGAAGAGGCTGCTTCGAGCTAGTCCGTAAGACCAGGCTGTGTTATAATAGCCAGCTGGTTGATAATGAAATCTACTCCACGGAAAGTAGTCCTGGCTATGTTGTCGACAAATGATGAAGATTTCCTGCTGAATTATTACTGCAGAGAGGCTCGTTCATTATGAATGTCTCTTACACAAAGAATAGAATGATAGGATTAACAAATGTCTTTTTATACTTTCTGAGAAATAATTCACTGGAATATTTGGTATTATATTCCATCTACTCCACGGAAAGTAGTCCTGGCTATTGTTCTCTAAAAATTCTGTTTGAAAAAAATTTCGGTAAGGTGGACCGTTTTCGAGATAGAGGGCGGAGAGCGCGCGGTCACAGCATCACTTCAGGTCAACTGGTGCCTCCGGTCAAAAACGCGCAATATTCAGTTGATGAATTATCGATAAATCAATTATTATGAATATTTGTCAATTTTCATTAAGTATTATATTATATTTTATCATTTTTTTCCTAACCTATCCAACTTTTATTCAGTATCAATTTATTTAACAACACTTACCTGTCCATGTAATTGTAGAAATGTTAATGAAATTATAGGAATTATATTTGAACTTTAACCTAATTGATAGTAATAACTTCTCACATGATGAAAAAAAACCAAATAAATTAGGAACTAATCTTTTTGTTAATAAATATCATTCTATACATTTATTTTTATTGAAAGTAAAAAAATGGAATAAAGGGTACAAAAACTACAATTTATAAATTTAATTATATTCTTAATCTTCATCGTCATCTTCTGGTGTCTGGTGAATTTTAAAATGGTCTTCATTATTGTTATCTTTGCGGTGATTTTTGCGGAAATTTATGTTAATATTACTGTACAAAGTTGATATAAAAAATTAACCTCGCAGTATTATAAAGTTTTTCAATGTATTGATGTTCTGAATACTCTTATTATTATTATAAAGGGTTTTCCAATAAGAGGTATTATTTCGAATAGCCCGCTATTTCGGTAGATGTCACGTTTGAAGCTGTCATTTTTGGACATTTGAGAAGTAGAAACTACGCCATTAATAAAAATGGAACGATACACGCTTCAAGAACGCATTGAAATTACTAAAATTCACTAAAAAAATGGTGAAAATTTGACAGAGAAGTTTCGGTGAACACGAACATTTTTGGGTCGTCGTGAAGCACCTCGTCGGACCGCAATAAAAAAATTGTTGGAAATATTGTGTGAAGAATGAAACTCGTGCACGTCGCTCAGGAACAGACGGGAATCTTGCTGCTGTAGCCGAAAGTGTTGAAGAAAACCCAGGTTTGTCCATTTCACAAACGTTATTACACCGTAATTTGCAGAAAGGTTTGGGTATTAAGGCTTATAAAGTTCAGTTAACACAAGAACTCAAGTGTCTTGTCAACAAAGTCGTGTCTTGGCTGATTGGGGCCATTGAAATAATCCGAAATTCTATCGAAAAATCATCTTGAGTGATGAGGCCCAGTTCCACCTTGGTGGCTCCGTTAACAAGTAAAATTGTCGCATCTGAGGCTCGGAAAACCCAAGACTTATTGTTGAAAAAGCTTCCCCACCCTCAACGTGTGACTGTTTGATGCGGTTTATGGTCCGGCGTAGGCATTGGAGCTCACTTTTTCGAAAATGAAGCTTGAGCAACAGTTACGGTGAATGGATTGTGCTATCGACAGGTGATTAATGATTTTTTTTGGCTGAAATTAGATAGTATTGATCTGGACAAAGTTTACTTTCAACAAGACGGCGCTACTTGCTACACAGGCAACAAAACCATTGATATTTTGCAGTTAAAGATTCCGGACCGTATTATCTCACGAAGTGGTGATCAAACTTGGCCACCGAGATCTTGTGATTTAACATCTTGCGACTTCTTCCTTTGGGGTCACGTGAAAGAGAAATTCTACGCCAATAGCCCAGCGTCGATTCAAGAACCCTAAGATGGAATTCGTGAGGCTATCGAGGACATAGGGCAGCCACTTTGCGATTTTATTATGGAAAATTTCATTGAAAGGATATGGTCCTGTAAGCGTGGTCGTGGTGGTCATTTGCCTGATGTTTTTGTCCACTATTAACGGCATAGCTTCTTCTTTATAATGAAATAAACATTAGATCATTTCTATTGAAAATGGCATTGTTCTTTGAATATCAAAATAACACCTCTAATTAGAAAATCCTTTATTTAGTACGTTTTCATGGAGAATCCAATACGATTTGAATACGATTTCTGTACTGAATACGTCATGAAAACGGGTATTGAAATCGTACCGAGCTTTAGTTCCGATACGGCTTTTTTCGGGAGCGTATCGAAATTTCAATCCAAATGCTGCACATGAAAACGGGTATCGAATTGGAGCATGCTCATTGCGAGCAATATTGTGATGTTTGACATATTTCAAAATCAAAATGCAATCGAACGAGGAAAGTGTTAAGGCTGGACCTAGTAAAAACAGAAATATATGGAAAGAGGCTGAAGTAATAGGCGTTCCTCGCGTTCCCGCTGATAGATATGACATTTGACAAGTGACAGATAAAGCTTCAAATCGAAAAGATTTCAAAACGATTTGAATCCCATTTAAATGTGCATCATGAAAACGGATATGAGTATTGAACTCAAACCGAATTGAATATTCCATGAAAACGTAGTAATTATTTTACTAGCTCAAATGTCTGCTGTGTATAACGGTGGTAGAAAAAACACATTTCCAAACAGAAAAATCGTCTACTCAGCCGATGCCCAATTCTATCGGAACCATTTTATTCAACCAATCCGCTAGCAAATATCCAGATTGAATCCCTATATCGTTAAGAATGAATTGATAGATAGATCCATCAATCAAGTCGGATTTCTCCACCATTCGTAACCATGTTAAGTCATTCAATTTGTTACGAGGCGGGACCGCATTGTGAAATTTTCGCGACAGAGATTAATTTTTTTCACTTCATATCCCTACGGATTTATTCATCACCCCGAAGAATAATGAGCTCGTGCATTCAAATGGAAGGTCGTTCTCCTCATGCAATTCAAACGAATTGAAATACGTATGTTAAATATGCCACTTAGCGTTTTTTGATTTCACGGGATCAATAATCGAATAAAATGTAGTGGATGTGACGAAGGAGTTATGAATAAGTCGTTGTTCTTTTATCGATATTAGTTTATTCATTTCTGAGATCGGTAACCTGAACCTGAAAGGATGAAGATGACTTTTTAGCATGTATATTCGGGAAGCAATGCCCATAGGAGATGCCATTAAAAAGCTTACAGTAGTTTCATACAATAATATTAAAAAAACATAAGAAAAGTCCTGAGCAGGAGCTTTTGAGCACTCGTTCATTGGTGGGGCAATAATACTATCACCTCAAAATTTAATATGGGACTTGAGATTGATACCTTATACAGGGTGTCCCAAAAAAAAAGAGAACTAGAACAAAATCCTTCAAAAAATGTCTAACTTGTTGTATTTTATGACGAAGTTTAAACGTTAACTTAAGTTTGACTGACTGATGTGAAAAAAAATCATATCAGACTGAATTGACAAATGATCGTAAAAACTGGTCCATTTCCTGCACTTTTCAAAATGATATAACACTACCAATTTTTTCAAGTCAAAACCTTAGAAGTTATAATTTTGTCGCGAGAGATGTGTTTAAGCCGAAATATTTAAAAATTAGCAAAAATGCACAAGTATCACCTGTTGCCAAATTACATGTTGATTGATATTCTTTCCTCGCTACCGTTTCAAACAACCATTATTTTTGCTCTTCTTTCTCTTTTATCTCACTTTCTCTTTCATTTTTTGTTTGCAAAAGTGGTGATATCTCGAAAACCAGCGGACTTTCACTGAGGTCATGTTGATGCTATCTGATAGACCTAATGCCAATCTATTTCCAGTGTCACTTTCGCGTGGTATTTTTGGGATACCCTGTATACAGGGTGTTTCCTAAACATGCGGCAAAAATTCAGGGGGTTGTTCCTTGGACTATTTTAAGCATGTTTTGTCCTTTGATGATTTTTGAAAAACTTCTTTGTTTCGAAGATACAAGACGAACAACATTTTTCATATTTTCAAAATTAATAATAGTTTAAATAGAAATGCGTACCGCACTGTGTTTACTTAGTAGGTACAATTTATTTTTAAATTTGTTCAACAACATTCCAATTACTAAAAACGGCCAGTTTTTTGACTTAAAATTGATAAGTTCAGATGGTAAAGGAATACAGATTAAACACGGTTTTCATTTGAATTCGTTTTGTGATGTATTAGCAATTAACATTTTATCTTTGACTATTATGAATCGCTATACACTGGCTAGAGGTGGTCATTTTCAACAGTTTTTGTAGGTTAAGTTAAATTTTCATGTAATTTTTCATAATAAAATGTTATTATCTAAAATTTTGTTTCCCCTGTATCTTCGAAACAAAGAGGTTTTTCAAAAATCATCAAAGGACAGAATATTCTTAGAATAGTCCAAGGAACAATCCCCTGAATTTTTGCCGCATGTTTAGGAAACACCCTGTATAAAAGCAGAATCTCAGCACAATAGGAATTATATATTGGAAATTATTCAGAAAAAGAGGTATTTAACTAATATAAAAAAATTGAATCTATATTTTTTACATATTTCATTTTTCGAATGATTTTCAGAATATAATTCCGATTGTGCTGGGATTCTGCATTTATACAGGGTGTCCCAAAAATACCACGCGAAAGTGACACTGGAGATAGATTGGCATTAGGTCTTTCAGATAGCATCAACATGACCTCAGTAAAAGTCCGCTGGTTTTCGAGATATCACCACTTTTGTGTATTTTTTGAAAATCTCCAATTTTCGGTCTTCAAACACATGTTTTTTTTTAACCTAGGCTACCCTGAATAGTTGCTTTAAACAATGAAGTGATAACTTCACCGAGAACTAGAACAAAATCCTTAAAAAAATGTCTAACTTGTTGTATTTTATGACGAAGTTAAAACGTTAACTTAAGTTTGACTGACTGATGTGAAAAAAAATTATATCAGACTGAATTGACGAATAATCGTAAAAACTGGTCCATTTCCTGCACTTTTCAAAATGATACAACACTACCAATTTTTTTAATTCAAAACCTTAGAAATTATAATTTTGTCGCGAGAGATGTGTTTAAGCCGAAATAATTAAAAATTAGGAAAAATGCACAAGTATCACCTGTTGCCAAATTACATGTTGCTTGATATTCTTTCCTCGCTACCGTTTCAAACAACCATTATTTTTGCTCTTCTTTCTCTTTTATCTCACTTTCTCTTTCATTTTTTGTTTGCAAAAGTGGTGATATCTCGAAAACCAACGGACTTTTACTAAGGTCATGTTGATGCTATCTGATAGACCTAATGCTAATCTATCTCCAGTGTCACTTTCGCGTGGTATTTTTGGGACACCCTGTATATAAGGTATCAATCTCAAGTCCCATATTGAAGTTACGAGCGCTCAAAAGCTCCTGCTCAGGGCTTTTCTCAATTTTTTTCTTGACGTTTTACCCTAGAATTACAGCGGCTTTGATCGGTTTCACAAGCGTTTCTTACATTGTGCTATCGATATCGAAGTCTCAGACGACTCCACATTTTCACTAGACGTCGCATAACAGCTCAATTTGAAATCATTTCCGGACCATATTTTGGCTTCTTCGGACCACTAGTTGAGAACCAATGATTTAATGCATAAGACCGTTCATTCACTGTGTAGAAGGTTCACACACGAGCCTCATTCTGCAAGCACTCCTATGTCGACAACACCACAAAGGACTTATGCAAATTTCTTATGAATATTAAGTTGTTGAATTGCTCTAAAGAGCATTTGTGAAACGTATATTATTAGAATATTATAGCCTTTCATCTTCTCCCTAAGTAGCAATTCGTATGCCTTCGAACTCATGAATATAATAACTTGCAACTTGAGGTTTGGTTCGCGAATTTCTTCCATTTATGGCTGAGCATGTGGCATTATAGTATTTCAAGAAATTATGTGGGTATTTCCTTTCTTCGATTGCCTCTCCATCATACTGAAACCGAAATGTAAATGTGATATAATTCCTAGTTTCAAATCTCCGCCTTACCTCTCAAGACTCAGATAGTTAAATATGGATTTAGGAATTTATAAAAGTTTTCCTGGCATTTTCCTACAAATCTTCGTTGATACTGTTTTAAAAAAGGGTATAGTCGGGTTTCAATGGTAAATCTGCCCCCCGCGGCTTTTCCGATTCATATTGAGGGGATCGATTAGGCATTGAATGAAAATAATTCAGCCAACTTTTCAGCTTTTTATCTCTTGCCATTTTCGAGATTTCTGTGAAAATCTCTTTTTTCGTTTTTATTTTTTTTTCTCTTGTTGTATCCAGAATTTTTGAATGGGGATTTTTTCTATTGATTCTTTGCTATTAAAGGAATAGACGTATAATTTTTTATGAATTTCAGCCGAAAAATCTATTTTCAGAAGAAAAATAAAGTTATTGTCATTTGTTTTTCGGTGTTCTCAAAAAGTGTCCACCGCCATTTTTTGACATAAAATGTCTTTTTTGGCCCTTTATACCCTGGAATTTTTTCACATTTTTAAAATTTAAAAATGTGAAACATTTTGCAAAAAAATTAAAACTGTTTGAATTTTAGGATTCAACAGATATCCATCAAATCTTGGTGCCGTTGTATTCATATTGGCCCCCTGAACAATATTAGCGAAAAAAACTATTGGCGATTTGTTAGTTTGGGAGATATGGGCCCCCAAAGTCCGAAAAATATTTCACCTAAAAGTCACTTTTCTCACTACAGAAACACTGAATTACCGCTTTATTAAATTTAAAGCCTCTCTGAACATTTTAACATGAAGATTTGATTTATTTTGTTTCAGATATATTCAATAATTGTTGCAAAAACATCGAAAAAATTCGAGGGAAAGCCCGCCGTTTCTTATGGTAAGTTTGGCACTGCCGCGTCTATCAGCGAGTGCCATTAGGAAATGATAGCGGGATTTACCCTTAGACTAAGTATCGGGATATAGTCTAAGGATTTACCGGTATGCATCCTGTCATATTCGGGCGAAAAAATTCGCGGTAGTGCCAAACTTACCATAAGAAACGGCGGGCTTTCCCTCGAATTTTTTCGATGTTTTTGCAATAATTATTGAATATATCTGAAACAAAATGAATCAAATCTTCATGTTAAAATGTTCACAGAGGCAACCTTGAAATTGTTCTACTGTATTAGTTTGTTTCGTTGTGTTTTCAAGTTATGTTTTCCTGTGATTTATTTTGGATGTAAATATTCTGGAATTTTCCAAATGAATTTTAGCTTAACTTTAAGTATTTTAAGCTGTTGATTGTGATTTGACGTGGAATATATTGTTGATGCCGTCGTATTTAAATTTTACTCCTAAATGTCTTATTAAGAGTATAGAGGTATTTTATTTATATTTTACTGTGAGTGTTTTGTATGTCATTTATATAAAATTTTGAGGCCTGATGGAGCAAACATGAGTTTGCGAAACGTTGCTTAATTTGCTTTAAGATCTTTCGAGAGTTTTTCCTTATCCCGCAAAATACAGTTATCAATTAATTGATGAATATTGCCCAAATGATGATAGGGTAAAACCCGGATAGATGCTTCAGTTGGATAGATGCCCCATTTTCGAAATACCTAACTTCCGAAACACGTATCAAAAAATTAATTTCATAAGTAGCTGCTACACTCCCCCTGGACCTTAGTTTTGTAAGGTTTATTGTAAAGTGAAGCCGTTTTTCGCTAGTGTATGCGATCATCTCATCAGCGAACTTCACAAACATGCCAAACTTTTAGAGGTAGGTATTTGCCGCTGTATAACTTTTGAAGTGGTAATAAATTCATTATTTTTTTTATTACGCCAATACAGTGTTTCATTGAGTGTACATCTGAGTACAAATAGTTCTTGTTTTCTTCTTAATTTATTAAAAAAATTCATGGGCATCTATCCCTATCGAAGAGGATAGTTGCCCTGATTTTTTGACGTATAGGTGCCTCTTAGGACATCTAAACTAAAACCATATCTTCTTAGCAGATTTTCGATTCATTGTGTTATTTTGATTTTAAACTTGATTCCTGATCATTTCTGTTGAGACTTATTATTTAATTAATTTATCATGAATGTGTGGAATAATGCTTTATGTTAATGTGAAGAATGCAACTTTTCGTTTGATATATGCTTTTGAAATTCAATTAAAAATGCACAATTGTTGTTAATTCGATCCATGTTACGTACATACAGTTGCTGTTTTAAGCATAGAAAATCTCATTGTATTTAGTTGGGTTTTTGGTTCACACAGTATGAAGGGCATCTATCCCTCCCAGTATTTTCATAGTGGGGCAACTATCCATACTTGTAGGCAACTATCCCCAAAAAAAGGGTTCTACAAAAATCAAATTATTGTGCAATTTGGGATTGCTATGTCAGAGAAAAGTCTCAGTATTCCAAATCGATTAATGGGGCTTCCTACACTTATAGAAATTATATTTACATATAAAATCGATATTGTTAAAAATGTGAGGCAAATTCAAAAAGTGGGGAATCTATCCGGGTTTTCCCCTACGTATAATTCTGATAAAATTCTGCTGAAATCCCCAGTATTTGCCGTTTGTTGTTGCTCAGTATCCAAAAACCCGGAAACCAACACTCAATAAATAGCTGCGTCCCCCTTTCCTCCAATAACTACCGCTCTGTTTATTCAGATTTCAATGCGACAACCGTAAGCAGAATATTCTACCAGAATCGATGGATCTATCCGAAAGGCCAGATGGATTCATCGCTTCCCTTGTTTGATATTCAAATTGCAAAGGTTGGACAAATATTTACAGTATGAGCATACACGATAAAATATTCGTTTTGCTCGAACGATATGAAAGTGGAGTGTTGCACCAGATATCGGTCCGTCCTAGGATTTAATTCGCAGAGCTCGCAAGAAGGCCCTACGTTAAAATAAACATTTCTTCTTGCTTGTCGAAATTTCATAGATTTCCACATTGCTGTCACTTGTGTCACTTGTGAAAACATAACCTTTCCTCGGGCTGTTGAGTGATATTGATACGCGATGGCTGAAATCCAGATTGTAAAGTATTTTTCAATAAGAGTTCAAGATGTGAGCAAAGATTATAGAGTATATAGCCTTGCACTCGATGTACTAAAAACGACTACATTTTGTACATAGACATAGAGAATGGACTTAGCAATTAACGCCTGAAAGTGTCACTCATAGACTAACTAAACGGAGAATAGATGAGACACTAGTAGAACAAGCTTCAACGCCATCTGTTTTTGTACAACATTACTAATTCGTGAAAAAAGCTCAATTGAAAAAGGAATCTGTATCGTAAAGCTGACTCAAAAAGAATTCTGTAATGCACCTTTTGAATAGGTAGGTACACTCATATACAAGAGGCAAAAAGTTTTTTGAAATTCATTTTCCAAAAAGAAATCAGAAATGGATTCGTGCAAGTTATCGATGAGTGAGGAAATTTATTTTCATGAAAATAATACCTGCAACGAACTTTCATCTGATTTTCTTTAGGAATCGAGAAATGAGGATCAATAATCAAATTCCAATTTTCTATGAAGCTGAATAGGGAGTGCTCAGTTCATTTCCCTATGTCTATGATTTTGTAGTTTACATTTGATCTACAGATGGCACTGAAAATGAATTTGTATATGAAATATGTAAATTGTTGATTGAGGTTTCTTGGGTTTTTTTAGCACTCAGTTTTACCAGTAAACAGTTATTTACTTTTAATAAAATATATTGACTCCGACATATGTTTCGGCCATATTATGGCCTTTTTCAATGAGAAGTCAATTTTTTTCCGACAATTACCTGGGTAAATTTGCTCATTTGATTTTGTACGGCATCTGTGTCATACTATTTCAATACTCCTTCTAATCCATTATTCCGCAACGCCGTACAAAAATCATGCGACAGGGGAAAAATCTAGGGTTGCAATCCCCTCTCTTTCCGTAGTCCAGGGGGTGATTTGACACAACATGAAATAAATTCATTTTGAAATTATTTTATGCAAAGATGATATTTTTTCATATGCCGTACATTTTCGTTGGTCCAAAGGGAAAAAAAAGAAAAAATCCTTTTATTTGTCCTAATTTTCATAGTCCTTTCGTAATTCTAGGTTCCTAGTTAGAATTTAGAAACTATGTTGAATATGGGTTTGTATACTATCCATTCATACCAAAATATAGACATGTTGTCATTGATAATTCCAAAATACAACATATTTTTGAGGAGTACTCATGACACTGAAGTTTGCAGTACAAAATCATGCGACAAGGGGGTCTGCTAACTTCAGTGTCATGAGTACTTCTCGAAAATATGTTGTATTTTGGAACTATCAATGACAACATGTCTATATTTTGGTTTAAATGGATAGTATACAAACCCATATTCAACATAGTTTCTAACTAGGAACCTAGAATAACGAAAGGACTATGAAAATTAGGACAAATAAAAGGATTTTTTTTCCCTTTGCACCAACGAAAATGTACGGCATATGAAAAAATATTATCTTTGCATAAAATACTTTCAAAATAAATTCATTTCATGTTGTGTCAAATCACCCCCTGGACTATGGAAAGAGAGGGAATTGCAACCCTAGATTTTTCCCCCTGTCGCATGATTTTTGTACGGCGGCGGCGTTGCGGAATAATGGATTAGAAGCAGCATTGAAATAGTATGACACAGATGCCGTACAAAATTAAATGACCAAATTTACCCAGGTAAAGAATTTTTTTTGACTTTGTGGCTCCACATTGTTTTACGGCGCTACGCGTTTTCTTATTATTTTTCACGGATCAATCGATGGTAAGAATGCCGTACAAAAAAATGTGACCACAATGTACCCACTCCTGTACTTTCGAATCCTCACCTGCACTCAGTTTGACAGCTTACAAGTGACGGCATAGTGCTGAATCTTATTATTTTACGCTCTTATATCGTTTTAGATAGGTTACCTGGTGGTTCAAATGACCCATAATTTTTTCAACACGGGCCTGTAGTCTATCAGTCTCAATTTAAAGTTGAACAGGTACAGTCCCAGATTTGGCTTGAGCTTGGGGGGGGGTATCCAGTTAGGTGAATCCGCCACTGTTGAACGTAAACGCAGCCAACAAGCAACCTCCAGAAAAAAATTCACCTACGTTCATGGTGACCGTAGGCTCGGTGTATTCAAAAAGATGCGATGAAATCGGTCATCAAGTTGTTGTTTCAGACCAACAAGAACTCGACCAGAACACTTAATAGTCTTCAGATAAAGAAGTGGAACAATAGGCAATTTTCCATGAACCGGTCCTGGGTTGGAGAACAAGTACGAACGATGTTGTTCGCTCGTAAATCTTTAATGAACGAGGTTGCAGGACAGTATTATCTTCCGATGATGAAATTAATAATTCAATATTTAATGCTGTCAGCGTATCCCCAAAAATCGATAAGTTTGTTGACCTACGGCGAAACACAATGTTTGTACTGAGTAGTTTTCAGTGATATCTGAAAAGGGTACAGATTTTTTGAGCTTTATACAGGGTGTCCCGGGAAGAATGCGACAAACGGGAACCATGAATAAAGGACATCAATAAGGACTCGCAACAATAGGTTATAATCGTTCGAGGGCCTTCGTTTGGGATATACAGTGTGTTGTGGAGAATTCCTCATAATTTTAGGATCCTTAATTCACAGTATCCGAAAAATGAAATACTCCAAACACTTCTGACTTATGTGGAAAACATAATAAATTCCAGACCCCTTACTCCGGTTTCTTTGGATGCAACCGATGAAACACCACTGACGCCAAATCATTTTTTATTGGGAGGCAATTTTTATTTATTTTTAAGCGAGAATTCACAAGAAGACGATACATTTTCGAGAAAACAATGGAAAAAAGTGAGACAAATGGCGGATCACTTTTGGCGACGCTGGGTAAAAGAATATTTACCCACGTTGACTAAACGTTCTAAATGGTTTCAGAAAGCAAGACCTCTCAAAATTGGCGATGTCGCTATTGTATGTGACGAAGACTTGCCTCGCAACTCCTGGCCAATGGGTAGAATTGTTCAGGTTTTTCCAGGAAAAGATGCACGAATTCGATCAGCAGAGATTAAGACAAGCCAAAGAACGTTAAGAAGACCAGCAGTTAAAATAGCTGTTATCGGGGGGAAGGGGGGAGGGGAGAATGTTGTGGAGAATTCCTCATAATTTTAGGATCCTAGATACCGATGACAGCAATTGAATTTTTCGAGAGAAAATCAAATGAGTTATTATAATTCGACGAAAGTCCATTGTGAGGTGTTATCAATGTAAGGGAAAAATAGTCTTATCCTCACTTATATTTGCTTCATTTATTGCTCGGTCAAACGTAACAACTACATGTTTCGGCAATATGCCATCTTCAGGTTATTGATCCGCTGTAAATAAGGTTGTGTGATCGAATTTGTTAATTAAAAGTTGTTATTATTTACTTACAGCGTTGAAGCTTATTCATACCAAGAAAATCATTCCAAGTTTTCAAACGAAGTTCTCACATCGATGTATGAGTCAAATCAAAATATTAAAACTACATTGAACAGATCTATGACGGGAAACAAATCGAAAAGTTAAATTGACATAAATAAGGTGATTTTAGGTTAAGAGATAAGGAGCACAGAAAACTGTTACATACCACAGAAAAGCGCGCGAATTAGTAATTCAAAATATTTAGAATTGTACAGGGGATAATGGAAACATTAAAATTTTTTGAGAACCTTGAAAAGAGGTGGTACAGTGTTCACAGACATGATGTTTACGGGTTCTTCGTATCTGCTTTGTGAATGTTTGTATATTTCTAGTTCTTCCCAAGTTTCTTGTTTAAAACCATAGTCTACTGGGTGAAGAAGTTCCACATCATTGTTGGGGTCAAATTCATGGTTGGTGTCCTTGAGGTGTTTACCGAAAGTTGACTTATTGTCGGATATGATCCTTTTACTCATGAGGTGTTCCTTTATTCTGGTCGCTATGTTTCTTCCGCTCCTGCCTATATGAGTTATTGTCAATAGTTGTTTTAGAGTAATATAATTTGTCAGTTTCTGAAAAGAATAGATCTAATTTGAGACCAGGGGCCTATTGCACCAAATACTTTGCAACTTTTCACTTTGCACTTTTCACTTTTCAAATGAATTGAGTTGCACGAAACGCATTCAGAATTGAAAAATACAATGTGAAAAGTCAAGAGCATAGTCAAAAGTACTCCGCAGGAATAGAATGTTTGGAGAAATGTTGTGCAACATAACTAATTTTCACTTTCGAAATTTATCAGAATGCAAAGTGCGAAGTGAAAAGTTGCAAAGTATTTTGGTGCAATAGGCCCCAGGAAATCTTATTCAATTTATTGACTAGTTCTTGACGACAGAACACAGTGTGATGTTCATCTTATGGCTGAAATTTCAAAGTTCAATAACTCTCAAACTATTCGACCGAATTATTTCAAATTCGGAAGTTTCGTCACCCTTTACGATTGCCTTCTTTCAATATTACAGAAATTGAATAAATCAAATCCAGACTAGAAAAATTTTCAATTTTTTCTATTTTCATGAATATTGGAACACCCTGTAGGTGAACACTATGTTTTTATTTTATTTTAGTGACCACGAAGGATCAATCTGATGTCTAAAATTTCTCTAGTCTGGATCTGATTTATTCAAATTCAGAAATATTGACAGATGGCAATCGTAAAGGGTGACAAAACCATAGACAAACTAATAAAATAGATGAGCCACTCGTATATTCCGCGACATCTGTCGGAGGAGGAGACTAATACACGAAAAAATTATTTTCAATTTGATAGTTAGATGTCGTTGCATTCATGGAAATCCTATCGAGAAAATAGTAAGTATGTAAAATTATTATTATCAAAAAACCTTTGAATTGTCAACTGACACAAGGAGTGGTTTGACACGTTCTTTTTGAAATATAATAAATTTCGATGTGCCTGTAAGAGTGAAGACGTGCTGTGTTATTGGAAGTGAGAATCGAGATGCAAGAAGGTAATTATAAAATTTACATGTATATTCTGTTAACTCTAAGAATTAAGATACTGGTAGTTTTCAAAAAAGTTTTTCATGTATTGAATAAGTTTAGTCGGTAAATACTCATATTTTGTATTATTGAATTCATTATTTTTAGTTTTTGAGAATGTTTTCAATGCAATTATTAGTTTATTGATTAGATATTTATGAAATAAATCTTTATTTTCAATTGGTGATACCTATTTCAGTTAATAAATTTTTATTCTATCCAGAATTTGATTATTGATCCTCATTTCTCGATTCCGAAAGAAATCAGATGAAAGTTCGTTGCAGGTATTATTTTCATGAAAATAAATTTCCTCACTCATCGATAACTTGCACGAATCCATTTCTGATTTCCTTTTGGAAATTGAATTTCAAAAAACTTTTTGCCTCTTGTATATGGGTACCTACCTATTCAAAAGGTGCACTACAGAATTCTTTTTGAGGCAACTTTACGATACAGATTCCTTTTTCAATTGAGCTTTTTTCACGAATTAGTAATGTTGTACAGAAACAGATTGAGGCTTGTTCTACTAGTGTCTCATCTATTCTCCGTTTAGTTAGTCTATGGACAAAACTTCCAAATTTCCTATGTTATACATAATTTATGCCATTTCGTCAGTGATTTAGAAAATATCGATTTCACATTTTTGTTTCGACTATCTTTCGAACAACCTGAATGGACCAATTGTTGGATATTTTCCCTGTATGTTTTATGGCTCTTGTGATCGACCTTGGCTATGACTTGCGGATTTAGCAGTGCTCGTTTTGATGGCAAAGATTAATACTGCGGTGTCAGTGAATTAATCCTCTTTCGATCCCCTCTTTCTATTTTCCGGTTGAATGAAGAGGGGATGGGCTAATCTGTGTGAAACTCTGTTCTCTATGGAAGTAATGAAAAAGCAGTCAGTGAACCTGTAGGTCATACAGGCCTATTAGTCCGGTCAATTTAGACAATTGAAATAGAAAAAATTCCGACAGAGCCAAATTTTTGTAGAGACCTTAGGTTTACCACAAGGAATAAAGTCTCAAAAGTCCCCATCAATCCGACGCGAGCTTCGCGACTTATTCGGGGTCAAAGGTCAAAATTTTAGGTTTTTTGGATTTTTCTCGAAAACGGTAAGTTTTATCGGAAAAGTACCTCAGAGCAAAGTTGTAGATCTTAAAATTCTCTATAAAAATGGTTTCCATGATTTTTTCTCTAAGACCCACTATTTCCCAGATATTGCGCTTGTAAGAATCATGTTCTACATAGTATGCACACATATGCCATTAGCTGTGAGTAGCACTGTGAAAGTTCACGACGAAGAAGTACCAATAGACCCAGTATTATTATTTCAACGTATGAGTGTCACTAAGACTTTTGAGGGTGAAATTGAAAAATTTTTCGCATATGATTTAGCTCCTTACCCGTTGTCACTCTTCGATGCAGCTGGAATGCGTAAAACAATGAAGTCGGCTCTTTACGATTGCTTTCAATCAGTCAATGCTGAGGTTGATTGTACAAACGCTGCTTACGTTATTGATGGGGGATATCTACTACATCACGTTGTGTGGGATCGAGAAGAAACCTTTAACGTAATTTTTGAAAAATATGTTCAGTATTTACGTAGACATTATGGTCATACAGTTACGGTAGTATTTGATGGCTACGGTGACACAACAAAGAACATAAAAGCTGCAGAACAAAGTCGTCGTGCTACAAAAACATCCTCAGGTACCGACATAATGTTTGACGAATTTATGACAGTTCCAGTTAATCAACAACATTTTTTTGCAAACATTAATAATAAATCTCGTTTTATTTCTATGTTGAGTAACAAATTAACAGCTGAAAATATTGCCGTGAAACAAGCTCCTAATGACGCCGATGTCCTCATAATTGAAACAGCAATAGAACAATTTAATGCAAGAAATACAGCTATTGTAGTGGGTGACGATGTTGATTTATTAGTACTACTCACAGCAAGGACTCCATCTGATAAAATTATTTACTTTTTAAAACCTGGGAAGGCGCAGCAACGGACAGAAATATATTCTTCAAAAAGTTTATCAGCTTATCCGAAATGCCAAAACTTTATTTTATTTTTACATGCGATAACCGGATGCGATACTACGTCAGCAATGTTAAGAAGGGGCAAAAATTCAGTATTAAAATTATTTGAAAAAAATGATTTGATTGACTGCGCAAAAGTATTTACAGAAATTAATTCTTCACCTCAAATACTAATTACTAAAGGAATTCGGTTTCTTCTTGCGGTTTATGGAGCTCCAAAAAAAATTGATTGCATAGATACGTACAGATATTTAACATTCGTAAAAAATACACGAAACAAAAAGCAAGTACAGCTATCTTGTCTTCCTCCAACATCGGCATCTGCTACTCAACATTTGTTTCGAGTATACTATCAAGTTCAGACATGGCAAGGCAATGAACTGAACCCTGAAGACTGGGGTTGGAAATTGATAAATAATACTTTGGAACCGATTCGAACTTTACTGCCCCCTGCTCCAGAAAAACTTCTTAACACTATTTTTTGCAATTGCAAGAAAGGTTGTAGTGCCAAATGTGGCTGTAAAAAAGTAGGATTGCAGTGTTCTCCAGCGTGTACCAATTGCCAAGGTGTCTCTTGCTCAAATGTTCAATTAAATACAAGAGAGGAAGATTCATGTGATTTTGATGAAGAGACAACTGATTCATCTTCATTTGAACAATTTCTAAGCGTTCATCAACAGGAAGGAGAAGAAGAAGAAAACATGATTGGTGAAGTTGAATATGAAGAGTATGAGTCAGATTAAAGTAATAAAAAAAAGTTAAACTCAGTAACCCATATCAATAATCTTCATACTATTAAATAATTATTGTTCCTGAAAATAACGTCATAAAGGTTCGTGGAATAGCCCTACCGGGGATACCACGTTAAAAAAATGCGCCGAGTACACTACCTCACAGGTGGTGTGGAAATGTGTGCATATTATGTAGAACTTGATTCTTACAAGCGCAATATCTGGGAAATAGTGGGCCTTAGAGAAAAAATTATGGGAACCATTTTTATAGAGAATTTTAAGATCTACAACTTTGCTCTGAGGTACTTTTCCGATAAAACTTACCGTTTTCGAGAAAAATCCAAAAAACCTAAAATTTTGACCTTTGACCCCGAATAAGTCGCGAAGCTCGCGTCGGATTGATGGGGACTTTTGAGACTTTATTCCTTGTGGTAAACCTAAGGTCTCTACAAAAATTTGGCTCTGTCGGAATTTTCTCTATTTGATCACTATTTTTATGTCTAAATTGACCGGACTATATATGTATATGTATATGTATAATCCAAAGCCAGTGCCGCTTTCTGATTTTGATCTGTCGGTAATCCATAGTGACGGATTTTCAGTCAAGCGATTCACGAAACTAGCCACTGATCAGTAAAAGCTTGTCCGACATGCTCCGAATGAAGGTCGCAGAATTTTATGTGGTGAATAATATAATATCGAAAAAAAAACTTTTTCCCCAATCAAGTTCTGCGGATCATAACCTATAGTTTCCCTAAAATGCCTCGAGACAGCACTGATTACAGTTCAGAATACAATAAAAGTCAACATTTCACCTATCGCCGAGAAAGGAAGAAGGCTATAAATTAATTTTATGAACCCTCCCAGTCAATGATGTCCAAACAGACCCTACGTTCACGAGGTTTATTTTGTCGTAAACCGGAAAACTATACCAATTATCGAACCACACTAAAAAATTAAATGAGGCCATTTTTCCGCTTTCTCAAACATACTTTTTTATGGCGTCGTAAAAATATATTCACCATTTGTGACGATAATGATGAGGGAGGAATTTGTTTGATTAGATTGCTTCTATCTGGATACTATAAACTGGCGAATATGTGTATATATCTCTTCTTACTGCTGTTTTGCAATATTTTATTGCCCGTAAACTGAAAACCTATAGATGATAAGACGATATTCCATTTTTTATGGTAATGTGCAAAATAATGATGCAGTTTTATTGAAAACGGACTTTTGGCGAATAGGCCAAGCAATAGAGATATTTCCTTGACAAAAATACTACCTGGAAGCCACCTGTGCCATTCCGAGCAGAACAGTCCGTAGTTTATTCCCACCATGTCTTCAACACGAAAATGCAATTTTTTATTTGTTATTAACAAAAAACAACAAAAATTCCCGTTCTTTTAGTTTTTTCGTTGCAAAATGGAAACTATTGATGCAGTGATAACGTTGCAATGGGATGAATTGTAGAGAATTACATTGTGAAGAGAATGATGGGTCGAACGATCCGATCGAAAAATTCAAACTGGAGAAAAGCGAAAAAAACGGAAAATTGCGTGTTTTTTTCTTTTAAATCATTACTCTGCCATTTTGCGATATTAAGAACTGAAACTTCACACGATAGTAGCTATTGACGTGCAAATCATGTGTGCCAAAATTGGATTCGGTCGGATAAATAGTTTTCACATAATTCCCATTTGAATTTTTTTTGGACATATTTTCGCGGAAAGCTGGATGCGTTTGGATCGTCCGATTGAAATTAAAAAAATTGATTCGGAAAGAAGACGTGATCTGTAACAAAACGTCTATTCTGATTTTTCAATAAAACGCGTTTAAGTGTGTTAAAAACTAGTGAGAACATGAGGGAAAACGGCCGACCGAGCGAGAGCGGTCGAGTGGAGAGGAAATAAGCGAATCGAGGGGAAACGTATATGTGTACAAAATTTGGTGCGCTTTCCGCGCAACAATTCTTAGGGTACGTTCAGATGATGAGCGCTCAACGCGCGTTAGCAAAACGCGCGTTGAGCGCTCATCATCTGAACGTACGCTTATACTCGGCGACCGTTGGCTTCCGCGGCGTTTCCCCTCGATTCGCTCATTCCCTCACCACTCGACCACTCTCGCTTGGTCGGTCGTTTTCTCTCATGTTCTCACTAGTTTTTAACACACTTAAACGCGTTTTATTGAAAAATCAGAATAGACGTTTTGTTACTGATCACGTCTTCTTTCCAAATCATTTTTTTTTAATTTCAATCGGACGATGTTTATTTTATATTTTGTTATCAATAAACAATTTCATATGAATATTTCCTTCGAATCAGATATTTTCACATATTACACAATTATTAATTAATGAGAACACAATCTTAGCATTTTACCGAATAACTGAAGCAATCGGTGTGATGTTATTGGGAGCTAAGAAATTTTCACAATTAAATCACAGAATGAAGCTTTATTCTATATTTGTTATCAATGAACAATTTCATAAATAATCAATAGAAATTTGAAATCGACTTCTATGTGTTCATTGAATATATGTTCCTGTTGAAAATCTCTGTCGACAACATTTTTCGTCGGAAAATGAATTTTGCCATATTTCCCTCTGCATTGTTAGTAAGAGTTTCAAGAAATGTTGTCACAATTCAGGGCTGGATAGGATACCCAAAATTTCCTTGAAGAAAACAATCTCTTCTTCCTTGCACCTACTTTGATCTCATGTACCGATAGATTTATTAAACAAATGCAAAGCCAAGTCGTGGGCAACTCCATGGAACTGTGCATTTGTTATTATTAAATTTACATCGAATATCTGGAAAATAATGATTCAATCAAATATAAGGAAAAAAATGGAATTATACTTACACCTGGTATATTTATATTGTGAAAACCCTTTCTACACATCCTCATTACTTGAAGGAAATTTTACATATCGAGGTAATAAATTTGTTGAAATGAGGTCCTCATTTTATGTATTACTCTTCACCTAACTAGTAGGCTCATTCCTAGATTGAAGTCCTCACCAACTGTAGTCTTATAGCTGCCATAAGCAAAAAATTGTGAAGTTGGTTCATCAATAATTTTTCTCAACTTTTCAATCAAATCTGAAACGGCTTGTTTGCCCGATCGAAATATTTTGATTAACTTCTCTAGAGTCCCTGATATGTTAGTTTTGCGATCTAAAAATACTCCTGAAATTAAATGTTCTGTAGTACGTCAGTTCCATTTTCATATCAACAAACTTACCTATTTTCAAACCCTTTGAAAAATTAAAATGAAATAAATGTTTTTCTATCGTATTTCCAACTGTTTTGGTCCTGGGCAAGATTGTTATCCGTGTAAGCAAGTACTCTTTCGACCTTGCTAAGATAGCAATGCGGATAGCAAGGTTATGACTAAATTGACAGATCATATTGCCACAGAATGGTCGATCAGAATACAGAATATTGCGGACCTTTCTATGATAGTCATATCTTCATCTTAGCAATATGGCTATGCGCAAACAGAATCGCACCGAATGTTTACGGAATGTAAAAAGCTAAACTATGTTCTGCTTTATCTGGACGCCTGGCATTCCCCAACATGGCCCATATTTTTTTAAAGCACGATCAGTCATTCAAGAGGACATAAAGACCTTCAGATAACTTGAAACCCACACCCACAGATACACTTACATCGTCTTCTCCAACGCTGACGAAGGGAAGTTTCGATTATATCCCGCCCTTACTGCCTCCAAAAACATCATTATCTTTCTATATCACTCTTAAGTGGTGGCTGGGACTCACCAAATACCCATTATAGATCTAGATATCACGCTTCAGCCGGGTAATTTATGGTCGCAACCCTCTAGAGGGTTATAATTTACATAATGAACGATTGTTTTCAGAGCCTGCTCCTAAATAATCATAAAAAATTTCCGTAATCATTCTGTAGAGTGTAGATACGGCCAATTTTTCAACTTGCTGATAAATGTAGCAGATTATTTATACAGGGTGTCCGGTAAACCTTGTGAAATATTGAAACTGGTGATAGACCAGGCCATGACTGTTCAGAATATCATAATTTCACCTCAGTAAAAATATCACCATTTTCGAGATAACGGGCATTTTCTAAATACAGTGGAACCTTGATATAACAAATCGGAAGGGAACCAGTAAATATTCGTTATATCAAGTAATCCGTAAAACTGAGGTTTGTTATATTGAGGTGAGGTTGGTCCAAAATTTGTTATACCGAGGTTTTATTCACCTCGACATTACGTACTCATCTTGTTATAGCGAACTAATTTTGCTCATTTATTTTATATTTTCTTTTTCAAAACAATAAAGTGAGTAGGTAGGTTTTTTTCTTCTCAAAAATTCGCAGAACAAAATAAAAAGAGGTGAAAAATCAACAAATTGGTATAAAAACCTAAATCTGATTTTATTCATCTTGATTGGAAAAAAAGTCATAAATTGTAGTTTGTTTCCCACGGTTTCAATCTTCTGATGTTTGAAGGCATACCAATTTCGTCTGAAAACTTATCTTTAGATTTTAAAATTGTAGCCAATGAACTTGCGGAAATCCCGAACTTATTAGCTATGTCTAATTTTTTGTAGAAGGATTTTTGTCAACATAATTAATGATGCTTCGCTTTTCTGCGACAGATAAGGAACGCCTTTTACGTTTCTGAGCCATTGCAAAAAAGTGAGGAGCAACACTGATTACTTTCCATCAACTAACTTCGTATTTTACGTAATACACGTCGAAACCTGCTGACCGGCTGAATCACATACATACCTGGTTATTGGTGAAAACGTTATATAGAGGTTTTGAGTTGACGAAATTCGTTAAGTAGAGGTATTCACACTCTTTTTGGTAGTTGAAAATGCGTTATAAGGAGGTTGTTCGTAAAAAGTTTTCGTAATGTAGAGGTATGTTTTACATTGACTCTTATGGACGATTCAAGGGGATTATGAAAAATTCGTTAAATCGAGGAAGTCGTTATATTGAGGTTCGTTATATTAAGGTTGCACTGTATCTAGAAAATCGCTACCTCACCATCGTTTTTTGAGTGTTAACGAACTCACCTTCAAAGAATAGAATCATTTTTTAACTCGGATTCTTCATCAGTGGGTTCAACCGAGTCAGCTGAAACTCAACAAAGAAATTTAAGAAAAGCCCTGAATAGGTGCTTTCGAGTGCTTATTCGTTGGTGGAGCAATAAAGCAATGATTACCTAAAAATTTTGTGATGAACTTGATATTCATGCTGAGTAGGTATATGAGTGCAAAATCTTAGCACGATCTAAATTATACTTCGAAAATTGTTCGAAAAATGAAATTTGTTATAAACCAATAAAAAAAATTAAATTATACGGTTCAGATGATCCGATTTCGCATAAACATTCAGTATATCAAACTTCATTCACGAAATAAATTTCACTCGAATCAGATATATACAGTAGAGACTCGATAATCCGGAGAACAATAAACGGATATTTACTAGTCCGGATTGCCGTCAAGATTGTATTATGTCCTTATAATCCGGATTGCAAGACTCAATAATCCGAATTTCCGATCGTTGCATACGTGGTTTACGGTTCAAACTTGTCGTAACTCAATTTCTATGACGACGATCGGGCGTTCTTTTGGTATATAATAGTGCACAATGGTATAAGACAAAAAAAGTCAGACAAGAATAATTAATTAGTGAAATGGAATGTTTCTACCTCCAAACCATACAGCTTTGATACAGCATATGGATCATAATGATATCAAATTAACAGAACTGAAATACCGAAAAGGCGTTTTAGCACATATTTTTTCGATCTTCGAAGACGGGGATAATGTTAGCAAATGCATTTAGAGCATAGATCAATTCGATGCAGTCTGTTTATTCCATAACTATTGGCAATTACTGATATTCAGCTTCTGAAAGATATACAGGAGAAAGCTATTGTTCAGCATTCTTTTTCCCTTACAGTAGAAAACGTAAAATATCTAATTATTTCATTTAATATATTTGTTTAATGATTTCGATAATAAAGCCTACTGTATAAAGATTTTCTTTTCAATATTCCAATTGAATTTTCTATTTCGATTGGTTTCGTTTTGGCTGAGATATTGAGAACCAAACATTTTGGATGACCATATTTTATGGAACACCCTGTATGATTTGGCTGTTTAACGAACTCAACCACGACATTTGGGAACCGAACTCGCCCTGAAAATCTGAAGTCCCTAGGACAATCTCATCGAAAGTTATTGTGCTTAAGGCCGGACGACCCCACGGACAGAATTGAATTTCACTGCTATTCCTCATCATGGAGTCGAACCCTATCGTTGGAGACCATTTTCGGCTCAAAATTCGAAAATTACAGTTATTTGGGCAATAGGATTCAGATATCGATTGAAATATATTCTGGGAGGATTCTCCATTTCTTAAAAAACTTTATAGGTTTTCACACCCAGTTTCTGAAACAGAAATATTTAAAAAAAAATAATTAAGATGAAGTGCTCCTGCGAGAATCTTTGCACTTATTTGTCAGGAGCAAACTGGTCTTGAAAAAACTGTTTCCTAACAGTAAAACTGAAAAAAAATAAATGAAAAGGATAATCATGATTAATAAAATAATAAAAATTAATTATTAGTTCAATGAGGAAATTCAACATAAAAAATATATAAAAAAAACATAAAACTGGATGAAATCGCCTTGACAACGAAACGTTACATTATCCTTTTCATTTATTTCCTTTTTCAGTTTTACTGTTAGGCAATCATTTTTGCAAGACCCATTTGCTCCTGACAAATAAGTGCAAAGATTCTCGCAGGAACACTTCATCTTAATTAAAAAATGTTTCATTATTTCTGTTTCAGACACTGGGATTGAAAACCTGTAAAGTTTTTTAAGAAATAGGATTAAGCACTCGTCTGATTAGAACGAGCGATAAAAACCCGTACAACTACAAAAGTTTGACAAAAACACAAAGATGTAATTATATTTTTAATAAATTTTATCGACATATCTTTACATTCAATCTACAATAATAATAAATTTCTGAAAAGTACAAAATCTTAATGATACTATCACAAAAGTTTTTGAAACAAAATTACAGTAATACTATAAATATATTATCCAAAATATTCACCAACTTTCATTATGAACATTCAACCCTATCAATTCATTTGTCAGTTCTGATAGAGGATGACATTAATTCTGATTGAAAATATATCACATTACATGAGCTAAATGAGCTTCATAATCAGATTTGTTTCCAATGGCTTGTTTACGAACCTCCCCACACTTGTTCATAGTATTATGGTCCCCTCTAGGCGGATCATAATAATAAACTTACATAACTATTTAATTCTCAGAGGTTCAAAGGCATTGTTAACAAACGAACAAATAATACTGACAATGTAATTCTAACCTAAGACGTAGATAATTCTCAAATGTATTGCATTATAAGCTGCCAGTAGTACAAAATAATATTTGTTGGGTTTCATCGTTTTCGTTATAACATGCGAAGAAATTAATAGTCTAAGAGACCTTCGTTATTTTATAAAAGCTGAAAACTTGTCTACGCATGTTCACAACACAGGTAAGAACGATGGACCAATTATGAAGTTTGTGTTACCCTGGCTTTGACAGGTAAACGGTATTAAAGGGGTGTAAAATACTGATCTAATTTCGTCAAATTATAAAGTGTGATTTTTTGATATTACCTTCAGAATATCATTAAAAATCACGTCATTAATTGCCAGACACTTACTATAGTGGCAACCCCTTGCCAGACACCCTTAATGTTCATTAAATTATATGTAATTCTACTTACGTTATAGTATAAAAGCTGATTTTTATATATAATACTTGGGTAATAATTAGATAATGTTTCCCCATTAGCCAGACATTTTTGATAGTTCCAACCCTTTGTCAGACAGTTTGTCTGGCAAAGGGTTGGCCCTATCAAAAATGTCTGACTAATAAGGAAACATTATCTTATTGTTACCCAAGTATTATATATAAAAATCAGCTTTTATACTATAACGTAAGTAGAATTACATATAATTTAATGAACATTAAGGGTGTCTGGCAAGGGGTTGCCACTATAGTAAGTGTCTGGCAATTAATGACCTGATTTTTAATAATATTCTGAAGGTAATATCAGAAAATCACACTTTATTATTTGAGGAAATTAGATCAGTATTTTACACCCCTTTAAAACCGTTTACCTGCCAAAGCCAGGGTAACCCAAACTTCATAATTGGTCCATCGTTCTTACCTGTGTTGTGAGCATGCGTAGACAAGTTTTCAGCTTTTATAATATAACGAAGGTCTGGGGTTCACGGGCTCTTGCTCTATAAGAAATGAATAAATAAAATTACAATTTTGCAGCTTGAATGAGGTGGATAATAAAATGTGAGTTGTGATAAGACCGAAAAGGGTTTAACTATAGAATTCTTTCACAAAAAGAGGTACAAAATAATAACAAATCGAATATGAAATTCAAGTTGCAACTGAACACCAAATGGACAAAAGCGTAATATAATATTCAAGACTGCACCCCTAGTTTTTATGTACAACCCTAAGTTTGTAAAATAACCTAAAATTTTTTGAACAGACTTACCGGCTAATGAAGCAACAAAATTGTTGGTATTGATATTAAATTCAAACTGCTATTGTTCTGATATTTTTACTAGTTGTGCAACCAGTCAATAAACTCCTGAAACCATTTGGTGCCTTTTTATATTAACTTCGTTATGGTTATGTCCGATTTAGCAGAAAAAAACTCGCTCGTAATAATTTACGGGAAAATAATCAAAATAACCGACAGTATATGAAAGAATTCCATAGTGTACAAGGTTGCCAGATTTCGATGTTTCAGTATTACATATCCTAATCTATTAGATACAGTATACACAAAAGATAATATACCTGTCATATTAGTTTCATTCGAAACACAGGGAAAGGTGAAAACCCCAAGTTTCTGAGTTCTAATTTCTGAGCTATGGACATATAATTTATATAATAACACAGTAGCTCAAAAAGTGGACTTGTGGTTTCCACATAGGTCTGTTACATGGCATGTATACAGATTTGGAAATTCTCATCGAAAACCGGTATACAATGCATCAAACAGAGAAAACTCTTCCCTCCAGTTGCACAGATGAATAGTCGAGATAATCAAGTGCTGTAACTGAATGAATTCCGTTGTCTTATTGCAATAATTTAGTCTTGTCTTTCTCTTATCGCAGTATGATAGGGAACCTGCAGTACACGTAAAGAATTATTTAATTTGTCAGGCTGTCCGTAATACTCGATTCAAGTATTTACTGTTGCCTACCATACTAAATCAACTACGCTCCTCGCAAAGATAAGAGAGAGAGACAAGACTAGAATATTGCAATAAGACAACGGAATTCAGTGTGTTACACCACGTCATTGTCTGTACTATTCATCTGTGCAACTGGACGGAAGAATTATCTGTCTGATGCATTGTATATCGTATGTTTCAGATGTGAATTTCCAAACTTCTTTGTACAGGTATCTGAAAGTTTTGGAAATATGGTAGGTACTGAAACAATGAAATCAGGCCACCCTGTACAAATTTTATGAAAGACGTGGATTAGGTTCATCAATGAGCTCTTCTCGAATTACTATTACAGATATCAAAAGAAATGATATCATTTCCGCATAAATTGTAAATGTTTTTAATAATTGTTTCGACCTATTGAAGCGTTTGATTTTTTATCAGTGGATATGTCATTCCATCATATTTAACGAATCGCAGCGATTCATTCGATTGGTCCTCTGAATGACAAATCCAGAAGAGCCCATTGTGAACGGAGATGCAAAATTTCGATACCAATTATTTACTTGAAGCCCCTTCCTACTTTTCTCCTGATATAAAACTATTATCGTTGCTCCTCATCTGATACCAATAAGAAAACTCAGTCAATAAACACTGCGTTTGAACTTTTTCGAAGTACGACCCGACCCACGTTTTTTGAACAAACTACACCCTGTATCATAAACTCAATACCCAATTGTGAATTCATCCAAGAAACGCAACCCAGATCATAAAAATACCTGAAGAATTGATGAAATGAGCAAAATTCAACTCGAGCAAGTTATACAACTGGTGAACCAAATATTGCCTAGGGTTTCGAAGTGATTCTGTCAAATTTGATGATTGGAGCATTCACATTTTTGTTTTTAGCTCATTACAAACAATATTTGATACCTCAACAGGGTAGAGGAACTTACAGATTTATAAATTCAATTGAACAAAAACTCATGCAAATATCGATTTAATTGTTTCTCCATGAATAATTGCAACATTTAAAGTTTATGTTTTGGCAGTTTTGATAATGATATCTGGCAATTTTTATCCATAATTTTGTACAAAATTTTCTGACATTTCTGAAATCCAATCGATTACCGCAGTGTATTGACTATAATGGACACTATTTTCCGAATATCTTGTCCAAAACTGTCTAAACATAAATTTTAGTTTATGTTTGAAAAATAATTGTATCCATATTTGCATAAGTTTTTTCTAAATCAATTCCTAAACCCTCAAGTCCCTCTGCTCCACCTGTATAACATTCCTTTAAATTCTCCATACAAAATTTGAATGAAGTGCTTATCGAAATTACTCTTATGTTTGAACAGAATATGGAATAGAAATAATTGTACAATATTTTAAATTTTTTAGAATATTTACGAATTATTGTTAACTTTGCCAAGCATAAGAATCTACCAACTTTCCATATCTATAGTTTTATTTATAACAGTTACATTCAATCATTCTGCATTCAATGCCGAATGATCTTTAAATTGTTTATCACTTCGAAAGACTTACAGTGAATACATATCTATCTCACCGATTCTTCAGGAATTCAATAATATGATATCTAACAATTACAGATATAACTCACGGAAGACATACAAAAAATAATTGAAATGATAACATTTAATTCTGAATAACAGTCATGAATAAAGATCCTCCCCACACAAAAAGATTTCTGGACAGATTCAAATTAATTTCACATTTACAACATTAATATCCCGTTTAAATTTTCGAATTTGTATTGACAGAATTGACTCCTCGCTTTTAATCGATAAAATTGACTTAACACTTTTTCGTATGTCTTCCTCTTCTATGTTTACATAACATCCATAATATAGAGAAATCTGGTTCTACTATAAATATTGAATATTCCATATTGTATCAATAGTTTTAAATGAAAGGAAGAAGATGGTGAAAAGGTCCAATTTTATTCGCAAACTTCTAAATTCAGAAAAAAGCTAACTTTTGTTCAATTGAATGGAATGTAAGACAATAGTCAAATTCTAATAATGAAATCAATGAAAATAAGATGAATATTAATAAAAACCTATCAATTTTCAATATTTCTTGACTTTATTAAAAGTATCCAACTAATGTCTGAATTATCTGAAAATAAGTATTGCACGATCTTGATATATTCATTTGAAGTACGGAACGGACTAGGAAATTCATCATAATAAGAATAGAGCAAGAGCCCGTGAACCCCAGACCTTCGTTATTTTATAAAAGCTGAAAACTCGTCTACGCATGCTCCCAACACAGGTAAGAACGATGGACCATTATGAAGTTTGGGTTACCCTGGCTTTGGCAGGTAAACGGTATTAAAGGGGTGTAAAATTCTGATC
The DNA here is from genome assembly GCA_013421045.1 of Propylea japonica. Classification (NCBI taxonomy): domain Eukaryota; kingdom Metazoa; phylum Arthropoda; class Insecta; order Coleoptera; family Coccinellidae; genus Propylea; species Propylea japonica. The sequence goes on from CM024244.1 coordinate 18,390,166, forward strand.
TAAATTCGTCAAATAATAAAGTGTGATTTTTTGGTATTACCTTCAAAATATCATTAAAAATCACGTCATTAGTTGCCAGACACTTAATATCGTGGCAACCCCTTGCCAGACACCCTCAATGTTCATTGAATTTTATGTAATTCTACTAACGTTATAGTATAAAAGCTGATTTTTATATTGTATAATACTTAGGTAATAATTAGATAATGTTTCCTCATTAGCCAGACATTTTTGATAGTTCCAACCCTTTGTCAGACAAGCATGTAGTTTAGCTGCAGGTGCGAGCGCGAGACAGCTAAACTACATGCTTGTCTGGCAAAGGGTTGGAACTATCAAAAATGTCTGGCTAATAGGAAAACATTATCTAATTATTACCCAAGTATTATACATAAAAATCAGCTTTCATACTATAACGTTAGTAGAATTACATAAAATTTAATGAACGTGACGTGATTTTTAATGATATTCTCAATGTTATGCCAAAAAATCACACTTTATTATTTGACGTTTTTAGATCATACACCTCTTTAATACCGTTTACCTGCCAAAGCCAGGGTAACCCAAACTTCATAATGGTCCATTGTTCTTACCTGTGGTGGGAACATGCGTAGACAGCTTTTATTAAATAACGAAGGTCTGGGGTTCCACAGGCTCTTAGACTAGAATATTTAATATTCGGTGTATTAATCGTTTGGTCAAATAAATTAATAAATTTCAACTTTATGGAGAAAATTGGATATTTCCACATGAAAGACTACAGCTCAAGATCACATAAATTCCTCTCTACTTTTGGAGATGTACAATGATCCCCTTTGTAATAAATAAGGACGAGACATAAGGACACAAGGTGACAAGACAGATACAGGAAAAGACGCAAAATGACACGGCAAATGTTGATGCATTATTTTCAGTCTTATCGTCATCAGTACGGCTCTTCTTATTCAGTGCTTTGTGTTCTGTATAATTTTTTCTTACTTATGGTGTAAGCTGGACTTACCACTATTGTTCCGCCCCTGGTTAGATTCCTGAAAATGAAAATATCCATCATCAGATGTTGATTTTTGCCCATCGATTTCTGATCTAAGTGTACAGGGTGTTTCAGAATAAGTTTCTGTAAAATCGGGATCTTAATCCCAATAAGATTTGATGATTTTTGTTTTTTGTATTGTATTATATTAGCTCTTGATTTCAAATAATATAAAATAATATGAATATGATGTGACAGTATTTGCCGCAGGTAAAACATTCAAGATACCATTCTCAATACAAATTATGAGGTGATAACGAATATAATTTTAAATTTGCGGAAAAGCATTTGCATACCATTTTTTCTGCCAAAATCATTTGGACAGTAGTTTGTACGGACACAACTGGTGAAAACCAAAAATGATTTTGAATTGAAAATATTTGTTTTGGTGTGTACTCATAACCCACCACAACGAAAAGAAAAATCGTGTAAGGTGAAAAATAATTATTTAATCATTATGAGTTTATTAAAGACATATTTATATGGATTTCTGAGAAAACTAAAAACATATACGTCATAAAACATTGTCTCATATAGTCCGTTCACGAAAGGTTGAGCCGTCGGTTGGCGATGGAAATTTGGCAAACTCCAATGTCTATATCAAAATTTTAGGTTATGTTGTTTATTTTCTTGACAGATTGATACGCAATGTTGTCAATATTGCATAGAGTTCTCTGATAACTAGCTAGCTCGTTGTACGAGGCTGGTTACATTCGGCAACTTTGACTTTATTTTAGTTATGACGGTAAATACTGCCAACTTCAGATAAATAAACAAACGCCTACTATGCGCTCAAACTTTCGTGAACGGACTATAGACTATTTAGATCCAAACGAGCATTGCGAGACAGAATATTTATTTTTTGAAAGTATTCTAATGATACGATTCTGACGAAATCAACTCAAATATGCGCGTCGCTGTCTTGATTCTACGTATCAAGTTTGATATTGATCGGATCTGATTTCGCTAATATTTAAATGAACCAATGAAACGAAGTTTGAGTGTAAGTAACACCAGAACTAATCAACCGATTTTGCCTATTCATAGGAGCATACATACATGTATAGTACGGTGATATTAACCTAAAAAAAGGCCTAACCTTGACATCCAAAGTAAAAGTTTTATTCCAACTCCAAATTGTTCTATATAACCCTCTTATTGTTTGGTAAAAAGTTTTGAGTGAATGCAGAAGGAGTGGTCTAAACTGCACTAGCATATGCAGCAATTGGCCAAGCATGTGATAACATGGACAATAATAACATCTTAGACGACGAGCTAGAGGAGGAGGATAATGTGCTGGAGGATGAGTGAAGTTAATAAAGACATTGAACATTCCAAATTTGAAAGATATTTATGCTTAAGAAGTGAATTTATGTTGCAATGTTCGTAGAAAGTTCAGGGTGGGTTTCTCCGTACCACAGGTTTATATGACCAAGGCCTGTGGAAGCCTCTTAAAAAAGAGTGCCTCTTGATAAGGTGGTGAGGTTGTCGTTCCTTCAAGGGCTTATCACTAACATACCACCGGCCACTGAAATAGCAACATTCTTTTACGAAGCTTATTTTTTTTTAAAAATTATCAAAATTACGAAAAAGTTAACATTTACACCGTCTGTAACTCTTGAACCTTACAGTTTAGAGTGATTATGCAAAGGACCATTCTTATGTAAAATTTAACGTAGAACATTTTTGTATATAACAATGTTTAGGATAAACCGCTTAGTTTTTGAAATATTTACGAAAAACTAAAAAAACTAGTGATTTTTCAAATTCCAAACACACACCTTGCGACTTCTTCCTTTGGGGCCACGTGAAAGAAAAGGTCTACGCCAATTGCCCAGCGTCGATTCAAGACCTCGAAGATGGACTTCGCCAGGCTATCGAGGACATTGCGATTTGGTTATGGAAAATTTCATTAAAAGGATATGGTCCTGCAAGCGTGGTCGTGTTGGTCATTTGCCTGATGTTATTTTCCACTATTAACGACATTGCTCCTTTTTTATAATGAAATAAACATCCGATTATTTATATTGAAAAATGGCGTTTTTCTTTGAATATTAAAATAGAACCTCTTATTGAAAAAACCTTTAGTTTTTCACTGAAGGAAAACTCTCCATTTGAACCTCACGACCGCTCAGCCGCAAACAATGACGCAACGAAACGGGGAAGGCACGCCAACAGCCGATTCCCATAAAACCCTAACCTAGGACACCTCAACTGTCCCTTACCGCACAAATCCATCACCCCCACCACCGGCCGCTCCATTAATACTCGGATCTCTTCAGTTTCAATGGAGCCCATAAATAAATTTATATACGTCGCATGGTCGAACCCTAAATCTCTTTCAATCACGGCCGGATCATCGATTATTGATGAAATTTCATCCGGGCAGGAATCAAACACGTGACCCCATTTTCTCCGCGATGTTCAACCCCTACCCCCCTCTCCAGCGTTGTTCTTGGCTTTCCGTGAATTGTAACACACTGAAATTATAAATTGTAACATTTCGTAACAACAATTGAATCGGTGGCCAAGACCTTTTTGAGCGCTCTTCGTTCTAAGAGTGCAATTTCGTTTTGCCCAAATGTTTGTAATTTTGAGCTGAAAATGTTTTGAAACGATAGGGTTCGACTACCTGATGACGAATTCGTGGTCAAATCTAATTCTGTCCTTGGGACCGTGCGGTCGTGAGCACGATAACTTTCGAAGGGATTGTCCTAGAGACTTAAAATTTCCAGAAGAGGTTCGCTTTCTAAATACCGCATTTAGGATCGTTAACCAGCAGAATCGTACATGGTATTCCAAAAAAATTATGATGCAATTGCCTCATTGATTCACCATTGAACGATCACTCAAAAGCTCCTGCTCAAGGCAATGCACCAAATACGAATTGGTCCATTTTTTTAGGAAAGAAACGCAATAGTATCAACCGGTCTGGTTGCATCGGTTGATTTACGGAATATATGCCAGATATTGTTCCCACCAAAACAATTGAAAGATAGAGTACCTACAAATAATTTTTTTAATGAGAAAAAATGCATTAATAAAATATCAATACAACATATTCATAAGCAACAAATAGTTCAAAACAATCGGACAAAATGTCAAAAACAACAAATTAATGAAACAAAAATATCAGAAAATAAATCGACACGATGTAGTATGTGTCAGTACACACAGCCTGTATAATTACCATACGTGAGACGGCAAGGCCGGTCCAACCTCGCATCATCTTAAAATGTTATTGAAATAACGCGTAGCGTAATCTTTGAATGTATAACCATTGCCGACTATGTTTAATATTAAGTATAAACACTAACAATTGGATTGTATAAATAAACAAGTATCAATTGTTTAGAGGAGAGTCCGATTACATGTTACTATGGTCATTCAGTGAAATGTCCAATTAATTAAACACCTTTGATGAGTCCAAGTGTATCATTCCACCATCCCTCTACGGTATAGGCGATTGGCCGAACCTACCCTAGTTGGGTACATTACATGGCGATCCTGCCAGTTCTATACTGTTAGAGATCTTAATGGTTACATCAGTGATGGTATGTGGCTCTTCTTTTTCTTCTGACGATACACAGTTCTAGCCAAGATGGGATCATCATCACCAGGATTCGGTGTAATGGACAATACCAAGGAAAAACCGTAAGATTTTTTTTCTTAATGGATACTTGTCAATGGATATTATTGAACTATATGCTGTGTTAAGTGTTATCGCTTCAAAATTCCTTGAGAATATCAAAAAGGAGCCGCGTGAACGTAGGGAACGAGCCGACAGAGTAAATAAATTTCTAAATGAATTGGTCAAGTTAGAATACAAATTTGAAAAATTAAATAAAAATGTCAAATCCGAACCAAGTTCTCTCGAAACATTAAGCACTTACCAAACCATCATAGAAAATTCACTTTCAGAATCTAGAAAATTGCTTCAGGAAAGATCAAAATTAATCGAAGATAAAGTAAATACAGAGAAATCAATCATGAGTGAAAAATTCGATTTGAGGACAGCATCCTCTTTATTGCCATCGATGAATAATACAGAAGAATCTGTGATGCAACTAATTGATGCCATAGAATTATGTAAAGATATGCTCGATGAGCAAGGTGTTCTAAAAATTAAATTAACGCCTAATGCTTGATTAAGATTGAAGAAAGAGTATCAGGAAGTTGAAGATTTGATGATAGATATGAAAAAATTCCTAATAACCAAAAAGTCAGCTGCAGCATTATCCACCCAACTCCATAATTTGAAACAGCAGAATAAAACAATAGATTTTGCTAAACTAGTTGAACAGTAAGTTGTCTCTAGATCTAACTATCGCTCAAGCAGATAATGCACCAGAAGCATTACCTGTTTTAGCCAAAGTGAATGAAAAAATTGCTTTGGGCGCATTTTCGAATGGTTACGAAATACGGAAATTAGAACTATAATAAAGGCAAGAAATTTTAATAACCTCAAAGATGCTGTAGCATCAGCTAAAGAAGAGGAACTTGTAAAAATGTCAGCTTCAACATCTACTGAAAAAGTCTTTGCAATGAAAAATTTCAATCGTAATTTCAACAGTAATAATTATAGTCAGACAAAGTTCAATAATGCATCGTCTCATCGAGGTCATGACCGCCGTAAGGAAAATCCAAACAAGCAAATGCATCTACTACATAAAATGAAGAAAAATTCTAATTCAGCAAAGATTTAAGTCTAAAATAAATCCCAGAACACAAAAACAATAACAAACCAAAGAAACGGTTGTTCCGGTAGCTGAATACCGCTTCTTTCTGTAACCGGGTTCCGTAAATAAACTGTTTCGCAGAAACCAACCGAGAATATTATATTTACGGCACAAAAAAATATCAACCAAACCAACCAAGTCGATTTAAGGAATATACAGTCGACTCTCGATAATTTGAAACTCAAGGGACCAACGAAAAAGTTCAAATTACCGAGAGTTCGAAATAAAAAGAGTTCAAATAAACAAGAGGGAGTAAGGATGAAATTCAATTAAACAAGAGTTTGATCAGAAGTACATAGGTACTAATGATATTGTATATGCGATTATGTATTATATTCTACATACATGATCTTTATGTGTATATGATAACATGAGTATTTCATTTCGAAAAGAAGTACGCAATTTTCATTTGAGTTAGTGACTTCCATCTAGCCTAGCATTGTCCAGGGTGTTTTCTATAAGTTGAGAGCTGAGAAGAATTCATCGTTTGTTTCTGCCCTGAGGGCAGAAACCGAGAACCTGAGCGAAAGACTTTTTCCTCCAGGCGAGGAAATTCAGCTTGACGAAGCCTTTTCTTCCTATACTGTTGACACTTCCAGTGATTCGTTTCTTATTCTTTAAAATCATGGACAATGTAGATGGTAGAATATCGAACTATTTCGCAACATCTTTTTCCAATGTGCCATTTTCCACCGCTTCGATAACACGTCTTTTCTCATTGAAAGACCCTTATTCTTTCTTTCACTCATTTTTAATTCGAAAATTCGAAAACCGGTTTTAGTTCAACGCAATTCTAAGGAACACTGCGCCAACTCAATTAAGACAAGTGCAAGATGAAACGGATCACAGAAGAGTGAGGACTTCAAATTATAGAGTGTTTAGGTGATTTGACTTCAAATTAAAGAGTGTTATTGAGCAAGATGTCACAGCTACAACTTCAAATTGTCGAGGGGGTTAGAACACGTTGATTTTTTTCAAATTATCAAGTGTCATTCAAGGGAACTGAAAAGAACTTCAAATTATCGAGAGATTCAATTTATCGAGTGTCAAATTATCGAGAGTATACTCTAACTCAAATCTGAAATGTAACAAAAATGTTACAATTGTAACACCAGGAACATCACTGCGACCCTCTCTGGCTCACCAGGCTCGTTCATTTTCACGGTCGGTTGATGCCGGTGTGCGTGCTCGCTTAAAAGCTTACGCTATTATCCTAGGTAATGACACAATTAACTTTTTCAAGAGGGATCTGTAACAGGACGTGCAGGAGGAAGCACGCGACGCCTCTGCTTTAACGCGAAGGAGAGCCGGTGGCCTTTACGTGATAAGGCACCGGACACTTGGCTCGATCGCAAGGAACACGTAATTATTATTTTCTTATCGCAATTAATAACACTATATTGAAGATTCTTGAGGGGATTAAATTACATTACGACCTAAAGATCTATTGCGTCCCCTATCAGAAATGTTTTTCGCAACTGCTACACTGAAGCTCGCCCTCCAGTTCCAGAGCCCTAAGGAACTGTACTTCAAGGAGACTAGATTTGCCCTTCTCCCTTAATTCTCTTGTCCAAGACATTCTTTACGCAGGCTCGCATACTCAAACGCCGGCACCTATCGTGGTTTCAGAACCATATGTATACCATTTGATGGTATTTGCTCTCGAAGTTTTAGACAGTGTATTTCTTTCCCCATTCTTCTTTCTCCAATGCGTCGCGGCGCTATCGAAAATGTTTTCTCTAGGAACATACCTTTTTTATTATGTCATTCGAAAGATAATTTAATTCTGAGTGTTTCTTCTGAATACCATTATTTTTCTATTTCTTACGGTCAGCACAATTACAAAGCTGTCGGATAAATAGTTTTTGCACAATCGCAGTTTTCCGAATTCGACGTACTTTTTTCAAGAAGGTCGTGATACTCGGGTACTTGTCGGATTTGAATTTTACAAAAAGCATTTCAAAGAAAAAATAACATTCTTCAAATCGTTTATTCTCTCGATACCGACCGATAACGTTTAGTGGGTGAAAAACGGCGTCAAACAGAAGCAAAAAGGCTCGAATGCATCAAACTAGTCGCGGAGTGGTAGTCGCCCGCCACGCGACGCGCGAAAGATACAAGGTATACAGTTTTCCCCTCGCGTAACGGGCGACTCCCACTCCGCGACTAGTTTGATGCATTCGAGCATTTTTGCTCCTGTTTGACGCCGTTTTTCACCCACTAAACATTATCGGTCTGTATCGAGAGAATAAACGATTTGAAGAATTTCATTTCTCTTTAAAATGCTTTTTGTAAAATTCAAATCCGACAAGTACCCGAGTATCACGACCTTCTTGAAAAAAGTACGTCGAATTCGGAAAACTGCGATTGTGCAAGAACTATTTATCCGACAGCTTTGCAATTGTGCACCAATAAAGTGTATGTTAATAACTACATACTTAAATTCAGAGCAACTACGCTTCATCTGAGAAATTGGCCTTGTTATGAATTTTCGAAAAATTGATGTTTTTTCCAGTTTTTTGGACTTTTCTCGGAAACTAATTATCCGCTTGAGACGTGTCACCTCTCATTTTTTTGTTTTTGAATTCTCTACAAAAAGTGCCTCAACAGCTCTTCGATCAGATCAATACTTCACGTTTTATGAGCGAAAAAGCAAAATTTTGAATTTTTTTGGCTATTTTTCGCTTCTCAAAAAAAACCTAAGACGTTTCAGGAGTGGAATTTATCATGAAAAACATGTAGAAACTACCTATTGCATGACCGCACAGTCAGATTTCAGGTAGTATTTTTGTCACGTAAAAAACCTCTATTGCTTGGCCTATTATGCCGGAGCTTTTCCCGGATTTTTTATCGACTCCAAAGGCTTCAAGTATCATTATGTTCCGGATATTAATTAAATCCCCCTTGGTTATTATTAAAAAAATGAAATCTCATTTATTGCAGGAAATGTGCCATCATCTCAGAAATGCATATTCTGCGTGGTTCCGCATTATTCACAACCGAGATGACAAAATAATTATTCATCTCCTCCACGTCGTCTGAGATATATTCGTTCCTTTCTCAGCTTAGTCAGTCCATTTCCTCCTACTCTACTGGGTGTTTTCTAATTGACTATCAATTATTTATGAAATTTTCCTTAAATATTGATAGTCAATTAGAAAACACAGTATACAGTGTGTTTGGTCATGACTTAGCGATAATTTAAGGGCATCAAATATACCTAATATTATCGACAAAAACACCCACATTGGGAAGTTTACCCCCTCAGTTTTGGAGTGGCCCCCATTTTGAATTTACTTGTTTCTTTAAGTTGACCCTTCTAAATATTATTGATTTCTTTGGACATAAAGATCCTGCAGATGTAAAAAAAATGTTTTTTGAAAGATGATACTACCACCTTTTATTAAAGTGAAACAATAGAAATGTAATAAAAAATTCTTCAAGAAAATTTTAGGAAAAAAATTTACTGATTTTCTTAGTAAATCCGCGATAGTATAAGAACTAGCACATTGAAGTATAATTTTTTTTTCAATGACCTAACACGCAAGGATGTTAGCTACAAAACGATACTAACATATTTCTGTAAGTTACATAATTAGAAAGTAATTGCAGTTCGAATATGACTCGTATGAAAATTGATGAAATTAAATAAAACTCAATACTGATGTTAACGATCAAACAAACAAATTAATCATAAAAATTGCTCAAAACGGCCAAATCTGCTCTGTAGACAGGCCCTCATGACGACCTATAGCAACAAAAAAATGAATGGGGCGCTCGCGTAGTGGTCATGTTCGAACAGCAATAACTCTCAAATTATGTAACTTACAGAAATGATGTTGTGTTGTTTTGTAGCTAATATCCTTGCGTGTTAAATCATTGAAAAAAATTATACTTCAATGTACATTTTTTTTTAAGAATTTTGTATGGCATTTTCAATATGTTTTTATATTGTTCTACTTTTAAGAAAGGTTGTAGTATCATCTTTCAAAAAACATTTTTTTTATATATGTAGGACCTTTATGTCCAAAGAAATTGATATTATTTGGAAGGGTCAACGAAAATAAAAAAGTGAATTCAAAACTAAGGGGTTGAACTTTCCAATGTGGATGTTTTTGTCGATAATATTAGGTATATTTGATGCCCTCAAATTATCGCTAAGTCATGACCAAACACACTGTAGATATAGGTATAATATCTATAATACCTATCCCTACAAGCACGAAAAAACTCTATTTTCTTAACTGAATCTTGTCTTGTTTCTGTATGGATTTCTTTGAGCGTCACTATTTAGTCGATTCACAAAAGCCTATTAAATTAATGAAAAGAATATTGATTAATCCAATAATATCTCAAAAGAGCTTGCAAATCTGACCAATCGAAATAACAACAGAGCAGTCACTAATAGAATTTAGGTACAATACACAAAATTATATCGAAACATCTCCTCGAAAGAAATTCATTCTTGTCAATGCAATCTGCTGACCTTCGGAAATTCGACATCGCTCACAATTTGGTACAATATTCGATTTTAAATTATACTGCTTTCGATAATAATCTCTTTTGAAATCCGCACGCATACCGAATAGAAATTTTCTTCAATATAATTACAACTCTATAGTGAACCGGTAGTTGGTGAATGAATTTCTATGAGCAACGACTAGAATTATGGTTTTGTTATACAACAATAAGCGAACCTAAATGCTCTCCATATGCTCAATTCAAGCATTTCAATACACAACAACTTCAACTGGGTTATTATCCTGGCGTACACCCGTGCTATCTCCACATCTATTCGAATTGGTCTTATTCAAAGCATATGGATCTATACAGCAACCCCTTTACCGATATAATCATGCAGTTTCTCTTTAAAATTCCAGTCATGCTCACAACATCTGTTGGTAGCTACCTCTAATTTTGAAAACATTTGCTAAATATTGCGATTTACATAAAGAATAATTATGATAACTCGAAGAATCCCTTCACATAAAGTCAGGGTTGTCAGTGCCTTAGAGCCGTCGATAACCCCCGATAGGAAGAACTTGAAAATTAATAGTTCACAATTTGTGATAGGAGAGTACTGCAGAGCGTTAATAGGCCAAGCAATAGAGGTTTTTTACGTGACAAAAATACTACCTGAAATCTGACTGTGCAGCCATGCAATAGGTAGTTTCTACATGTTTTTCATGATAAATTCCAATCCTGAATCGTCTTAGGTTTTTTTTGAGAAGCGAAAAATAGCCAAAAAAATCCAAAATTTTGCTTTTTCGCTTATAAAACGTGATGTATTGATCTGATCGAAAAGCTGTTAAGGCACTTTTTGTAGAGAATTCAAAAACAAAAAAATGAGAGGTGACACGTCTCAAGCGGATAATTAGTTTCCGAGAAAAGTCCAAAAAACTGGAAAAAAACATAAATTTTTCGGAAATTTATAACTTGGTCAATTTCTGAGATGAAGCGTACTTGCTCTGAATTTAAGTAGTTATTAAAATATACTTTATTGGTGCACAATCACAAAGCTGTCGGATAAATAGTTTTTGCACAATCGCAGTTTTCCGAATTCGACGTACTTTTTTCAAGAAGGTCGTGATACTTGGCTACTTGTCGGATTTGAATTTTACAAAAAGCATTTTAAAGAAGAAATAAAATTCTTCAAATCGTTTATTCTCTCGATACCGACCGATAACGTTTAGTGGGTGAAAAACGGCGTCAAACAGGAGCAAAAAGGCTCGAATGCATCAAACTAGTCGCGGAGTGGGAGTCGCCCGCTACGCGACGCGCGAAAGATATAATCCGTTCACGAAAGGTTGAGCCGTCGGTTGGCCATGGAAATTTGGCATATTCCACTGTGTATACTAAAATTTAGGTTATGTTCTTGTCAGATTGATACGCAATGTTGTCAATATTGCATAGAGTTGTCTGATAACTCGCAATCTCGTCGAACGAGGCCGGTTACATTCGGCAACGTTGACTTTATTTTACGTTATGACAGCAAATACTGCCAACTTCAGATAAATAAAAAAACGCCTACTATGTGCTCAACCTTTCGTGAACGGACTATACAAGGTACATACAGTTTTTCCCTCGCGTACCGGCGACTCCCACTCCGCGACTAGTTTGATGCATTCGAGCCTTTTTGCTCCTGTTTGACGCCGTTTTTCACCCACTAAACGTTATCGGTCGGTATCGAGAGACTATACGATTTGAAGAATTGTATTTCTTCTTTAAAATGCTTTTTGTAAAATTCAAATCCGACAAGTAGCCGAGTATCACGACCTTCTTGAAAAAAGTACGTCGAATTCAGAAAACTGCGATTGTGCAAAAACTATTTATCCGACAGCTTTGTAATTGTGCACCAATAAAGTATATGTTAATAACTACTTAAATTCAGAGCAACTACGCTTCATCTCAGAAATTGACCAAGTTATGAATTTTAGAAAAATTGATGTTTTTTCCAGTTTTTTTGACTTTTCTCGGAAACGAATTATCCGCTTGAGACGTGTCACCTCTCATTTTTTTGTTTTTGAATTCTCTACAAAAAGTGCCTCAATAGCTTTTAGATCAGATCAATACTTCACGTTTTATAAGCGAAAAAGCAAAATTTTGGATTTTTTTGGCTATTTTTCGCTTCTCAAAAAAAATCTAAGACGATTCAGGAGTGGAATTTATCATGAAAAACATGTAGAAACTACCTATTGCATGACTGCACAGTCAGATTTCAGGTAGTATTTTTGTCACGAAATCGACCTTTCGATAGCTCTATTGCTTGGTCTATCTATGTTAGGACAGTAAATATTGCCAACTTCAGATATGCGCTCAAAATTTAGTGAACGGACTATACATATTTCCATTCGAAAAATAAAGTGAGAGATAACAAATTCAAAATCAGGATAAAGTGCTTCTGAAATTAAAAATAAACGTACAAGAATTATTGACGGATTACGTAACTTTTCTGGCGCGTTGTACATATTAACATTTTGACATTGACGTTACCATTAACATCATTGTGAATGGGCAGTACAACGCATCCAGGTTTGAATGATCTATAGTCAAATCTGACTTAACAAAAATGCCTATACACATTTCAAATACTCCTCTATCGAACCATAGACAACACACATAGAAACTTCTCCATCAGCTGATAATATCCTAACAAACTATAAAGCTATTATTACTTGTTTCGGAAGCAATATCGAATTACCATCCCTTCCAAAGCTATTTCTCTCCTGAAGGATAATGTCCTTGTTAGAATGGATTGCAGGGTATGCTTTCATTCCTTCCAAAGAATTCCAGGGGGAATTAATTCACACGTTCGTTCAGTGGACCTGCGACTCTCCAGGTCCGTAGATTGGAAGTGATTAAATACTTAATTTGACGAGGGACGACGTAACCCTCTTCAGGTTAGTTTAGAGCAATGGCGGCTCGTCAGGGACGGCACTGCCGACCCAATAAATCAGAATAGAATAATGATGAATATCTCCATATCCTCCACATTCACTGAATTTGCAATGCTTGATTCACAATGAACGTAAACCGTAAAAATCCCATAAAGCATAGGGTAAAACTTGGATAGATGCCCCATTTTCAAAATACCTAACTCCCGAAACAGGTATCAAAAAATTTATTTTATAAGTAGCTGCTACAGTCACCCTGGACCTTAGTTTTGTAAGGGTTATTGTAAAGTAAAGCCGTTTTTCGCTAGTGTGTGCGATCATCTCAGCAGCGAACTTCAAAAACATGCCAAACTTTTAGAGGTAGGTATTTGCCGCTGTATAACTTTTGAAGTGGTAATAAATTCAGTAATTTTTTTTATTACGTCAATACAGTGTTTCATTGAGTGTACATCTGAGTACAAATATTTTTTGTTTTCTTTTTAATTTATTAAAAAAATTCATGGGCATCTATCCCTATCAAAAAGGATAGTTGCCCTGATTTTTTGAGGTATAGGTGCCCCTTAGGACATCTAAACTAAAACCTTATCTTCTAAGCAGATTTTCGATTCATTGTGTTATTTTGATTTTAAACTTGATTCCTGATCATTTTTGTTGAGACTTATTATTTCATTAATTTATCATGAATGTGTGGAATAATGCTTTCTGTTAATATGAAGAATGCAACTTTTCGTTTAATATATGCTTTTGAAATTCAATTAAAAATGCACAATTGTTGTTAATTCGATCCATGTTGCGTAGATGAAGTTGCTGTTTTAAGCATAGAAAATCTCATTGTATTTAGTTGGGTTTTTGGTTCACACAGTATGAAGGGCATCTATCCCTCCCAGTATTTTCATGGTGGGGCAACTATCCATACTTGTAGGCATCTATCCCCAAAAAAAGGGTTCTACAAAAATCAAATTTTTGTGAAATTTGGCATTGCTATATCAGAGAAAAGTCTGAGTATTTCAAATAAATAATGAGGCTTCCTACACTCATAGAAATTACACATTTAAAATCATTATTTTCAGGAATATGAGGCAAATTCAAAAAGTGGGGCATCTATCCGGGTTTTCCCCTACAGACACCGCAACGTTACATTATCCTTTTCGTTCATTTTCAGATTTTCTTTTTTAGTTTTACTGTTAGGCAACAATTTTTTCAAAACCAATTTGCTGGCAAATTAGTGCAAAGATTTTCGCAGGAGCACTTCATTTTAATTGAAAGTTTTTTAATTATAACCTATAAAGTTTTTTAGAAATATTCAGGAGCCGCCACTGGTTTGGGGGGCATATAAATTCGAGTGTCGCTAACAGGTTCGATTCAATTTCCCGTCCCGTTCAGATTCAAGGTGGTAATAATGCGTTATCATGCATCGAATGATGTCGTTTGAGCATTACTCTACCCGAGTTAGCGCCGTGGAGGACTGCTTTGATAGAGGATGTTATTTGATGTTGACATTGGGGATGAAGGTACGAACAAAACTGAACACCCCTTGAGTTAGTTTGGTTTGAAGACCACCAGGCAACACGGAGCAGAACGGGGCGCTATTTAGGTTAGTTTGGAAGCAAATTAATTTGTTTAGTCAATCCCATTGGTTCCCAACATGTGGTCCACAGAAGCAAGAATATGTGTGAAAAGGGATTTCTGAAAATAGATTGTCTGGGTACAACTATAATTCCATCAGATTATACTAAATTCCTCGGGATTCATATGGATCAAAGTCTTAATTGGTCAAGTCACGTTGACGTCTTATGCAGAAAAATGAATAGTTCTTATTTCGCTATAAATAGACTCGAAAGTTCCTTACCTCCTAGTTCTCTTATTGATATTAATTACAGCCTTATTTACTGTCACATTTTATATAATGTTTTGCTCTGGGGAAACTGAAGTTCCTTCTCTAGAGTTTCTGTTGCACAAAAAAGAGTAATACGTCTGATTTTTTTATACAGTAGAGACTCGATAATCCGAAGAACGATAATCCGGATATTTACTAGTCCGGATTGCCGTCAAGATTATATTATGTCCTTATAATCCGGATTGCAAGACTCAATAATCCGAATTTCCGATAGTTGTTTACGTGGTTTACGGTTCTAACTTGTCGTAACTTAATTTCTATGACGACGATCGGGCGTTTTTTTGGTATATAATAGTGCACAATGGTATAAGACAAAAAAGTCAGACAAGAATAATTAATTAGTGAAATGGAATGGAATGTTTCTACCTCCAAACCATACAGCTTTGATACAGCATATGGATCATAATGATGTTAAATTAACAAAACTGAAATACCGAAAAGGCCTTTTAGCACATATTTTTTCGATCCTCGAAGACGGGGATAATGTTAGCAAATGCATTTAGAGCATAGATCAATTCGGTGCAGTCTGTTTATTCCATAACTCATGGCAATTACTGATATTCAGCTTCTGAAAGATATACAGGAGAAAGCTATTGTTCAGCATTCTTTTTCCCTTACAGTAGAAAACGTAAAATATCTAATTATTCCAAATAATATATTTGTTTTATGGTTTCGATAATAAAGCCTATATTTATTTTAACCGTTTTTTTAAATTGCATCTTTATTAAATTGTAAGACGCGGTATTCCGGATTCCTCATTAATCCGGATCATTCTTTGCATTAATTGATCTGGATTATCAAGTCTCTACTGTAAATCAAAACTACCCCAAAACTTTTCTGATAATAGCACAATTTGACTGAATTATCAGCTCGTTATTTAATTCTACATCTTATGAGCCTTCTGACATTTTATCGAGTTTCCGTCCGGGTGTATTTGCAAAAACCAATCATAACTCACCTCAAAAACTGTGGCAAAAATTTCCACCTAGTATGGTTCTGCTTCAGCGTGAGGTGAAGCTCGAAGGTACAAGCGGTCGAAGGATCGCATCTCATCATCCCCAGGCTCATGCATTCGTCAGCCCCCTCGAAGAAGAGGTGCAAGCCACATCCCCTGAGCCCGCAGGGTTCGTTTTCGGCCATGGAGACGATGTCCGCGGCGATCCTCTGGAGGAGACCGCAAGGAAGCAGGACTTCTCCACAGGACAGGTGCGTGCTCTTTGCTCGCCTTAACTCTGATTCTAACCTCTGAGTGATTGAAGCGATGATGGGATACTCGCCTTCTTCTGATATGGTGTAGGAATCGTAATTCCAGTCTGAAAGGTAAAGAAAAATGTTATTTCTCAATTTAAGTCGTATGCAAAACACAGCTTTGCCTAAATAACCCAGTCGAATTGTGCTTTTAGCAAGAAAGTTTTGG
The DNA here is from genome assembly GCA_013421045.1 of Propylea japonica. NCBI lineage: Eukaryota > Metazoa > Arthropoda > Insecta > Coleoptera > Coccinellidae > Propylea > Propylea japonica. The sequence goes on from CM024244.1 coordinate 18,406,640, forward strand.
GGTAGTTTTGATTTCTTTCTATATGTTGTTTGGGGTGCTGAATCCGAATTTCGGGTTTGCTAACAAAATTTCGTGACGAAACATAGAAAAAAATACAAAAAAAGAATAAAAATATCATTCTTGGTCAGTTTTTTGCTTATTACTCGGAAACTATCAAAATTTCGTGAAAACCCTTGGCATACAAAATGAAAGTACATAAAATTTACTACAAATTGTACTACCACAACTTGTTTTGCAACAACCCGTTCTGGTTCAAATTATATTTGAAAATGAGGTATTTTCGACTCATAAATGAAAAAAAAATCAATTATATGGTTACGATCATGCGCGATCCTCTTGAAATGTTGCATGAACATCCAGTATATCAGTCTCGATTCACAAAAAAAATTCACTCGAATCGGAGACCTTGTTATGGAAATATGAAGATTCTTCTTTTCAATATTACAATTGAATTTACTTCGGTTCAGGAGCCTATTGCACCGAAATACTCTGCAACTTTTCACTATGAACTTTGCATTCTGACAAATTTTCAAAATGAAAAATAATTATGTTGCACAACATTTCTCCTGAGATTCAATTTCTGTGAAGTGTTTTTCACTGTGCACTTTTCAATTATGAATGCGTTTTGTGCAACATTATTCATTTGAAAAGTGAAGGGTGCAACTTTTTACTTTGCACTTTTCACTTTTCGAACGAATAACAGTGCACGAAACGCATCCATAATTGAAAAGTGTAATGTGAAAAGTCAAGTACAAAGTGAGAATCACTTCGCAGAAATTAAATATTGGGAGAAATGTTGTGCAATATAATTAATTTTCACTTGCAAAGTATTTTGGTACAATAGGCCCCTGGTTACACTATGGTCACACAATTTTGCATAAGGCTTACATATTATGAGCATCTTACATCTGGCCGCAAAATTTCATCTAGATTAGTTTCGTTTTGTCTGAGATATTGAGGAACAAAAATTTTGAATGGCCATGTTTTATGAAACATAACATTTCATTTCATCGAAATGAAATGTTGCGGCCATATGCAAGATGGTCATAATAAGCTTCATGCAAAATTGTGTGACCATAGTGTGAACAGACCCGTAGAATATTCAATTGGAATATTGAAAAGAAGAATCTTTATATTTCCATAACAAGATATCCGATTCGAGTGAAATTTTTTTTGTGAATCGAGACTGATATACTGAATGTTCAGGCATTTCAAAAGGATCGCATCATCGGATATAGAATTTATTTTTTTCTCATTTATTGAATCATAGAAAATACCAATTTAAACGGAGGCGGAGAGCCTCGTCAGACTGTCCACCATATTGCAATGGAGTGCCCCCTTACTGCATACGGAGGAGAAATGAGCGACTTCTATGAGGCCACTGACTCTGTGCTGGGCTGGATTAATGGTCTCGATTTTAAAATTTAACTTCAAATCGTGCTATATTTGTGTTTATATTTATGATTATATTTGTGTTTATATTTGTATTTATATTTGTGTTTATACTTTATTTCTACTTTTTTACTTTTGGATATACACTTGTATGTTTTATGGCGTAATGTGAATGTGTACAGTTTCAACTGATTATAACTAAGTCCATGTATGCCATACGCTAAATAAAATAAATAACCAATTTAAACTATAATTTGAGCCAGAACAGGTTGTCGCAGAACAAGCTGTGGTAGTACAATTTGTAGAAAATTTTATGTACTTTCATTTTGTATGAAAAGATTTGTCACGAAAAGTTGATAGTTTCCGATTAATAAGCAAAAAACTGACCAAGAATGAGATCTCCCACAAATTTTTGCGTAGCTTAAAATTGGTATGAACATTTTACTGCAATATTTCAGCTCGACAAATTTCGAATTATTCTAAAACATAAATAATTTACGTTAAAATTAAATTATATTCTGATTATGTGATCCTCTTGAGATTTCGCATAAACTTTCAGTATAAGAATCTTTTCCCCCCAAATGAATTTTATTCGAATCGAACATTTTGTTGTGGAAATGAAAGGATTTTTTTTCAATATTCCGATTGAATTGGTTCTGTTGAAACTATGGCCACAAAGTTTCGTACGAGACTTTCTATAAATATCTAGCATGTAACTGCAAAATTTAATTACATTCTAATGATTTTTCATAAAGTGTTTTCCAATAAGAAGTGTTATTTTGAATAGCCTGCTATTTCGGTAGATGTCACGTCTGAAGCTTTCATTTTTTGACATTTGACAAGTGGAGACTACGCCATTAATAAAATGAAACGATACACGCTTCAAGACCGCATTGATATTATTAAAATTCACCATAAGAATGTTGAAAATTTGGCAGAGACGGTTCGTAAAACTCGAACATTTTTTGGTCGTCGTGAAGAACCTTGAAGGATCGCAATAAAAAAATTGATGGAAAAATTCGCGCTGTTGGGACAAGTTAGTGATGTGAAGAATAAAACCTGTGCACGTCGCTCAACGACAGCCGAGAATATTGCTGCTGTAGCCGAAAGTGTTGGAGAAAACCCAGGTTTGTCCATTCCACGTCGTTCTTTGGAATTAGGCATTCCACAAACGTCATTACACCGTATTTTGCATAAAGATTTGGGTCTTAAGGTTCATTAAGTTCAGTTAACACAAGAACTCAAGCCGACCGATAATCAACAACGTGGTGTCTTTGCTGATTGGGTCGTTCAAATGCATTAAAATGATTCGGAAGTGTTATCTTTCGAAGAGGTGATCAGAATTGGCCACCAAGATCTTGTAATTTAACACCTTTCGACTTCTCCCTTTGGGGACACGTGAAAGAGAAGGTTTACGCCAATAGCCCTGCGTCGATTCAATACCTCAAAGATAGAATTCGTGAGGCTATCGAGGACAAGGGCAGCCACTTTGCGATTTGGTTATGGAAAATTTCATTAAAAGGATATGGTCCTGTAAGCGTGGTCGTGGTGGTCATTTGCCTGATGTTATTTCACTATTAACGGCATAGCTTCTTCTTTATAATGAAATAAACATTGGATCATTTATATTGAAAAATGGCATTTTTCTTTGAATATCAAAATAACACCTCTTATTGGAGAACCATTCATCTTACTGAATCAATAATAATAATTCGTTCAATGTCATCAATATCCAACATAACAGAAATACTGAAAAGCTCGAATTAGTTCTGGCTTCTTGTTCTTTCAATTCGTGAGAACTTGACACCATTGTATACCTAAGTAGATAATCTCAACAATAAATGTACAAATAAAGAAGTTATTATGTCCCATTTTCCAGGACTGCATTTTTTGCTGCACAAAATGAACTATACCAGAAATAAGGAAACGAATAACGAAACAATTAATTCCACTCCATTCTAGGGTTCCCCGCTTAAATGCATATTTAACGTCAACACAAATACCCAAAAAGAACTTGGTCATTCCAGAAACATGCCATTCCGGAAAAACATAAAAATTAATTGTCCTCGAAATAGAAAACTCGATTCTATCGTAGTGAAAAATGCAAATCAAGTCATAAACACTGTAATTATCTAATTCATTAATCTGCTTTATGCTTATACAAAATATTCAAATGAGGCTCAATCGTGTTAATCAAATTAATATTTCAACTTCTCCATTTGCATAATGCAGTTGGCGATGTATGGATTTCGTGTGTTTCTATTTTTGAGCTATTGAATTGTTCGTTTGGTGTGTTTGGTTGGGTCGCAAATTGTACTTTTCAGGGGATTACTGATTTTCATTATTAGACTACAGGCCCGTGTTGAAAAAATTATGGGTCATTTGAACCACCAGTATCAAGAACGATATAAGAGCATAAAATAATAAGATTCGGCACTATGCCGTCACTTGTAAGCTGTCCAACTGAGTGCAGGTGAGAATTCGAAAGTACAGGTAGAGTGGGTACATTTTGGTCACATATTTTTGTACGGCATTCTTACCATCGATAGATCCGTGAAAAATAATAAGAAAACGCGTAGCGCCGTAAAAAAATGTGGAGCTACAAAGTCGAAATTTTTTTTAATTTTCCGATAATTACCAGGGTAAATTTGGTCATTTGATTTTGTACGGCACCTGTGTCATACTATTTCAATACTGCTTCTAATCCATTATTCCGCAACGCCGTACAAAAATCATGCGACAAGGGGAAAAAATCTAGGGTTGCAGTCCCCTCTCTTTCTTTAGTCCAGGGGGTGATTTGACACAGTATGAAATAAATTTATTTTGAAAGTATTTTATGCAAAGATAATAATTTTTCACATGCCGTACATTTCCGTTAGTTCAAAGGAAAAAAAAGAAAAAATCCATTTATTTGTACTAATTTTCATAGTATTTTCGTGATTCTAGGTTCCTAGTTAGAAACTATGTTGAATATGGGTTTGTATTCTATCCATTTATACCAAAATATAGACATATGGTCAGTTATAATTCCAAAATACAACATATTTTTGAGAAGTACTCATGACACTGAAGTTTGCAGTAAAAAAGCATGCGACAAGGGGGTCTGCTAACTTCAGTGTCATGAGTACTTCTCAAAAATATGTTGTATTTTGGAATTATCAGTGACCATATGTCTATATTTTGGTATAAATGGATAGAATACAAACCCATATTCAACATAGTTTCTAACTAGGAACCTAGAATCACCGAAATACTATGAAAATTAGTACAAATAAATGGATTCTTTCTTTTTTTCCCTTTGAACTAACGAAAATGTACGGCATGTGAAAAATTATTATCTTTGCATAAAATACTTTCAAAATAAATTTATTTCATATTGTGTCAAATCACCCCCTGGACTACAGAAAGAGAGGGGATTGCAACCCTAGATGTTTTCCCCTTGTCGCATGATTTTTGTACGGCGTTGCGGAATAATGGATTAGAAGCAGTATTGAAATAGTATGACACAGATGCCGTACAAAATCAAATGACCAAATTTACCCTGGTAATTGTCGGAAAATTAAAAAAAAATTTCGACTTTGTGGCTCCACATTTTTTACGGCGCTACGCGTTTTCTTATTATTTTTCACGAATCTATCGATGGTAAGAATGCCGTACAAAAATATGTGACCAAAATGTACCCACTCTACCTGTACTTTCGAATTCTCACCTGCACTCAGTTGGACAGCTTACAAGTGACGGCATGGTGCTGAATCTTAATATTTTATGCTCTCATATCGTTGTAGATAGGTCACCTGGTGGTTCAAATGACCCATAATTTTTTCAACACGGGCCTGTTGTCTATATCGCATTCGTTTGATTCGTTGAATGATGAGTTGTAGGTGAAAAACTTTTAAATCTTTTTGAATCGTTATATCTCAGAAACGGTGGCTCGTAAGAAAAGAAGTTTTGATACATGTTTTATAGATAATTTTATGATCTACAATTTTTGTCTGAGGTACTTTTATGATAAAACTTACCGTTTTGCTGAAAATCGCGAAAAACTCATTTTTTTGACATTTGACCTCGAATAAAATTTTTTCCTCACAGGGGAATGATGAGGAACTTTTAGACATTGTTTATAATTATGTTTTGAACAACTTCACAGAAATTCAGCTTGTTGGGACTTAATGTAACATATCTTACGATAAGGTCTCAAATTGTTGATTGAGCATTGCTTACAAACGATATTACTTCCCGCTTACCCTGATAAATAGTTCTCAACCCATTGCCAAGTTCAAACCTGCTATTCAAACTTCCTGGTCACGTAGTGGGTTCCAATATCTCAACGAATCCTTAAGCGACGCAATCACGCATTAATCCATTAATCGGCGGTCTCTCATCCACGAACGTCCGCACACCAACAAATTCCAATCATTAACGAAAACATCCCTGGGGGAATCATCCCTTTCCCGTCCCTACAGATGGATGATGGCCCTCATCATTTCGAAGGCTGTCCCGAACACAAACATGTTGTCCGACAAGTAATGGACTATGACCTGATTGGGAAACCACCGTTGCCTTTTCGAAAATCATTATTTATTGAGTGTTTATTTGTTGACTGTTTGTAATAGTCCGGTCTATTTAGACCAAAAAATGAGAGTGAAGTTACATAAAGTCCCAAGAAACTGAATTTCAGTGAAATTGTTCAAAATATAATTATAAACAATGTCTAGAAGTTCCCCATCATTCCCATGTAAGGAAAAAATTTAATTCAAGGTCAAAGGTCAAAAAATGAGTTTTTCGCGATTTTCAGCGAAACGGTAAGTTTTATCATAAAAGTACTTCAGACAAAAATTGTAGATCATTAAATTATCTATAAAAAATGCATCAATACTTTTTTTCTTACGTGCCACCGTTTCTGAGATATAACGATTCAAAAGTTATAAAAGTCGTTATCGTCATAATATGCACACGTTTCCACGCCACCTATGAGGTAGTGTACTTAGCGCGTAGTTATAACTTTTTGAATCGTTATATCTCAGAAACGGTGGCTCGTAAGAAAAAAAGTATTGATACATTTTTTATAGATAATTTTATGATCTACAATTTTTGTCTGAGGTACTTTCATGATAAAACTTACCGTTTTGCTGAAAATCGCGAAAAACTCATTTTTTTGACCTTTGACCTTGAATTAAATTTTTTTCTTACAGGGGAATGATGGGGAACTTCTAGACATTGTTTATAATTATATTTTGAACAATTTCACTGAAATTCAGCTTGTTGGGACTTTATGTAACTTCACTCTCATTTTTTGGTCTAAATAGACCGGACTAGAAGTCAAATGTTCCAAATATTCATACAAAAACTAGGTGGATGTCTAATTTTCAGAAAAAATCTAACAATTTTTACTGGGGCTAACAGATGTATAATTTAATAAAGGGTTCTCGAATAAAAGGTGTTATTTTGATATTCAAAGGAAAATGCCATTTTTTAATATAAATGATCGGATGTTTATTTCATCATAAAGAAGAAGCTATGCCGTTGATAGAGGAAAATAATATCAGGTAAATGACCACCATGACCACGCTTACAGGATCATATCCTTTTAATGAAGTTTTCCATAACCAAATCGCAAAGTGGCTGCCCTATGTCTTCGATAGCCTCACGTATTCCATCTTTGAGGTCTTGAATCAACGCTAGGCTATTGGCGTAGACCTTCTTTTTCACGTGGCCCCAAAGGAAGAAGTCACAAGGTGTTAAATCACTAGATCATCCCTTTCCTGTCCCTACAGATGGATGATGGCCCTCATCATTTCGAAGGCTGTCCCGAACACAAACATGTTGTCCGACAAGTAATGGACTATGACCTGATTGGGAAACCACCGTTGACTTTTCGAAAATCATTTATTTATTTAGAGTTTATTTGTTAACTGTTTGGAAGTCAAATGTTCCAAATATTCATACAAAAACTAGGTGGATGTCTGATTTTCAGAACAAATCTAACAATTTTTACTGGGGCTAAAAGATGTAAACTGTGCAAAAAAATTAACGCACATGTGGAAATCTCAAATTTATTCTACAACTGAAGGTGTTCTAAATGATAATTATTTTTATCAGAATTATGCATGCATATGTTATCCACTTTCAACGTTTTTCTTCAATACAGATGTTTTTCCCAGCAGGAATAAAAAAATATGAGATTATCAGATGTTGAATGTATTGGCTCCATTCTGAAATCAGTTGTTCTCGATCAATTCTAGTGATCAATAGTTTTTCTTTCGTTTGATTCTCTACACTCGATCGCTATGCAACGCGAAACATGCAATTTGACCCTAGAGGAATGTGCCCAAGCGGTAGTTTTACGAGAAGAAGGGTGGACATACACAAGAATTGCAGAAAGGTTTGGACTTTTCCCATACAAGTGTGTCCAGAATGTTGCAGCGATTCAGGGAGACAGGTATGAATGTCCGAAGACCAGGACAGGGTAGACCACGGGTAACAACTGCCATTCGAGAACGTTACTAAAGAGTTTCTTCGTTGTGACAACGGTTTGCAACCGCTCGAATCCTTCAAAATCAGCTTGAACAAACTCATTGGGTGCCAATTAGTACTCAGACAATAAGAAATCGCCTCAGAGAATATGATTTAAGGCCTCGTGTCGCGGCAAGAGGCCCAGCTCTTACCCCAGCCCATCGAAGGGCGCGTTTGGATTTTGCGAGAGAGCATATCCATTGGGAAGAGGCTGATTGGGAAAGAGTTCTCTTCACAGATGAGTCTAGATTCTGCCTCAACCATTGTGATCGACGTTTCCTTGTATAAAGACGTCCACATGAAAGAATAATTTATTTTTATGGACGATAATGCCAGGCCCCATCGTGCGCGCATCGTTCAGGAGTACCTTGAAGAGGTTGAAGTCTCTCTAATGGAATGGCCTGCAAGAAGTCCAGATCTGAATCCGATTGAGCAGGCTTGGGACAACCTCAATAGAAGGCTGAGAAGTTCAGAAAATCATCCAGCTACTTTTAATGACTTATGAATCCAACTCAGAGAAATCTGGGAAGGATTAGATCAGAACATAATAAGATCACTCATTTTGAGTATGAACCGTCGTTGCCGAGCTGTAATTAACGCAAGGGGTGGAAATACAAAGTAATAAATCACGTATCAGCATTCCAGTATTTTGAAAATTGTTTATTTCTCTTCTTTCACATAAGATTCGGTGAAATCCTGAATTTTTCTTCTATTTAATGTGTTTCGTTCAAAACCTTTCCGAGAGTAAAGTCAATGTAGAGTTAACTTTCATTAAAATTGAAATTTTCAGAATGTGCGTTAATTTTTTTGCGCAGTGTATAAATATCACTATCATTCAAAACCCGGTAAATCTAACCCGTAAATTCAAAGCAGCAATCACGTGAAGTCATAGGCTTTTAGACGCTTGTTTATATTCGGAAAACGAGTAATCCAATTTAGATATCCTAAAGGCTATTGGTTTCATTCTATTCATTAATGAATTCATCTTTCCATTCGAAATCTCTAACATACCTTGATAATTTCGAGTTTTGCAGTTAGTCCTTTCGGAAATTATCTTATTTACGGACGGCCTTAGAGGAAGGTTGAATTTGTGAAAAGAATGAATACATAACCCTCAGGATATACAAATATTCAAATCGGATTTATCGTTTTCCCAATATTAACAAGTGCGCAAAAGCTTCTGACTTCATGTCTGTTTTTTAGATATTGTTTATGCTCAAAATTGGTTTCTACAGAAAAAAAAAGATTTTCAATGATTCTTTCTACAATTTTCAGTTTCAGAAGAATTCGATTTTTTTAATAAATACTTTGCAGTAATAAAATAAATTACTCAGTTATAAGAATGGTAGTTTATTCGAATTTGCATTGGGCAGATATGCACTTTTTCTTATCTCCTATCATAGACATACAATATCTAAGAAAATTCATTCTATAGGTTTGTTCCAACTCAAGAATTGACCGTACAATGATCGTCAGGATTCTGCGCAATAGATAAAAATGTGTTCCAACTGAAAATGTATCGTTTGAGAACGGTTTCGTTTTTGTTCCATCCTGCTTCGGGACCGTGAGTGGAACGGTTTTGTGATCGTCATTTCGATCCCTGGTCTGAAGCAAGTACTGTTTGGACGGTTTTTGTACGGTCAAAGTTTAGACACGCGCATAAGATCGATTACTAACAGTTTCGTGACCGTCAAATTACCGTACAAAAGTCAGCTGTTGGAACAAACCTTATGAAACACTTGTACGATAAAATGGAATTAACAGTGATCATAACCGCTTGTAAGTTTTTATTTTTTTCGAGGAAAGTAACGACTGTATCGAAATTTTGCAGGACACTTTTTTCTCCAGAATTGAATGGGTAACCGTGAGAGAATATTATTTTTCGAAAATCTATCCCACGAAAACAATTTTGAATGAAAATCAGAGGGGCTGTTATTTTCAACCCCTAATAATAAAGTTATGAGATCTAAAAAACTTGTGTGATTAACATCTACTTGGTGCTTCATTTTATGTATAGTTTCATGACTCAGTGTTTTTAAGAAGCCGTAGAAAAATTGAAAACTGTCAACTCGTCATCGCCTTCCAAAGGTTGTTGAAAGGGAGGTCGTTTTCGAAAAAAAATAAATTATATTATTAAATTATGAACTACCCCTGCTTATTTTCATCGAGGAATCATCTCTCAAAGTCCCTCGCATTTGTTTACAGACACCCTGTATATACCAAACACAAACATGTTGTCCGACATCGAAGTAATGGGCTATGATTTGATTGCGATCCCTTTTATTTGGCCGTAGACGCATCTAGGTCGTAATATCAAGGCAGTTTTTATCGAGGCGCATCCGCGGTCAATGGCCGCAACCAGCGCAAACAATGGTACAAATATCATAATCAAGGATACAGTACGGGTTTGCGTAGGCCGGCTAGACCGGTAGCATACGGCGAAGACTTAGAAGTTGAAGAATATTATTATACAGGGTGTTCCATCTCAGACGAGTCATCCCGTATTTTTGTTATTCCATATAGGCCAAGCAATAACGTGACAAAAATACTACCTGAAATCTGACTGTGCAATAGGTAGTTTCTACATGTTTTTCATGATAATTCCACTCCTGAATCGTCTTAGGTTTTTTTTGAGAAGCGAAAAATAGCCAAAAAAATCAAAAATTTTGCTTTTTCGCTTATAAAACGTGAAGTATTGATCTGATCGAAAAGCTGTTAAGGCACTTTTTGTAGAGAATTCAAAAACAAAAAAAAATGAGAGTTGACACGTCTCAAGCAGATAATTAGTTTCCAAGAAAAGTCCAAAAAACTGGAAAAAACATCACTTTTTCGAAAATTCATAACTTGGTCAATTTCTGAGATGAAGCGTAGTTGCTCTGAATTTAAGTAGTTATTAACATATTATTAACATTAAAAAACGGCGTCAAACAGGAGCAAGAAGGCTCGATTGCATCAAACTAGTCGCGGAGTGGGAGTCGCCCGCTACGCGAGGGGAAAACTGTATACCTTGTATCTTTCGCGCGTCGCGTAGCGAGCGACTCCCACTCCGCGACTAGTTTGATGCATTCGAGCCTTTTTGCTCCTGTTTGACGCCGTTTTTCACCCACTAAACATTATCGGTCGGTATCGAGAGAATAAACGATTTGAAGAATTTTATTTCCTCTTTAAAATGCTTATTGTAGAATTCAAATCCGACAAGTAGCCGAGTATCACGACCTTCTTGAAAAAAGTACGTCGAATTCGGAAAGCTGCGATTGTGCAAAAACTATTTATCCGACAGCTCTGTAATTGTGCACCAATAAAGTATATGTTAATAACTACTTAAATTCAGAGCAACTACGCTTCATCTCAGAAATTGACCAAGTTATGAATTTTCGAAAAATTGATGTTTTTTTCCAGTTTTTTGGACTTTTCTCGGAAACTAATTACCCGCATGAGACGTGTCACCTCTCATTTTTTTTGTTTTTGAATTCTCTACAAAAAGTGCCTTAACAGCTTTTCAATCAGATCAATACATCACGTTTTATAAGCGAAAAAGCAAAATTTTGGATTTTTTTGGCTATTTTTCGCTTCTCAAAAAAAACCTAAGACGATTCAGGAGTGGGATTTATCATGAAAAACATGTAGAATCTACCTATTGCATGACTGCACAGTCAGATTTCAGGTAGTATTTTTGTCACGAAATGGACCTTTCGATAGCTCTATTGCTTGGTCTAATTGCATTTTGAGGATAACCATAGATCCTGTTTTATAAGTATAAGATAGCACAATATTTGAACACGTAATACTTTCCGTCTCGAAATGAAATTTTTAATTCCCTAGGGAAAATTGAATCTCCCCATTCCTAAGATGCACACATCCACTAGCTTTCCTATTATAGATAACAAAATCCGGAAGAGGCCAGTGTCGCCCAAACCACCACCAACTTTCTTTGTCGTATATGGTCAATAACTGCCGGACCGAGTCAAAATAATCCTGTCATCAGCTTGAACTCAGAGACATGCCGTATCCTGTTATCCTTTTATCTAAATTGCCTCTAGGGGGAAAACAAAGTTCTTCGTCTGGCACAAAGTCTTGCCTACTTTCACGAAACCCCTCGGTAATCTCATAGTGGCCGCTGTCATTTTTGATAGCTTCCAGAAAAAGCTGGATGGAAAAAACATCCTTATAACTTAACGCGAAATGGGAAAACGATAGAGGAAGATTGTTCATTCAATTATCTGAGTCAGGGATTTTTGCTCTAATCCGACATTATCAGTACCCTTCTTTGGGCTGGAGGTAGTTTTTCATTCATGAAAGGGTCAGCTGTATATTCAGATTAACATGCGATGTATGGGTATATTAGCATTATTTTAATTTTGTTCTTTCCTCTATTACTTTTTCGGTGAATATTAAGTTGAATATAATTAAATGCATAAAGAACCAGGGGTTATTATTATTATTAGTCGCTGTTTTTAATAAAGTAGTTGATTAAATAACTATTACTAGATGCTATGAGAGAAGGAAGAATGGGAAAAGGAATACACTATCCAAAACTTCAGATTTAATTCCGTTAAATGGTATACAGATGGAGCTAAAACCATGATAGGTGCCGGAGCTGGCTAAGAACCAAGTGTACAATTTCGGTAGGCTCCTATTCAAGTCTTTCTCGAAATACAGTAGAGACTCGATAATCCGGATCAATTAATGCAAGGGATGATCCGGATTAATGAGGAATCCGGAAAACCGCGTCTTACACTTTAGTAAAGATGCAATTTAAAAAAACAGTTGAAATAAATATAGGCTTTATTATCGAAATCATAAAACAAATATATTATTTGGAATAATTAGATATTTTACGTTTTCTACTGTAAGAGAAAAAGAATGCTGAACAATAGCTTTCTCCTGTATATCTTTCAGAAGCTGAATATCAGTAATTGTCATGAGTTATGGAATACATAAACAGAATGGATCGAATTGATCTATGCTCTAAATGCATTTGCTAACATTATCCCCGTCTTCGAGGATCGAAAAAATATGTGCTAAAAGGCCTTTTCGGTATTTCAGTTTTGTTAATTTAATATCATTATGATCCATATGCTGTATCAAAGCTGTATGGTTTGGAGGTAGAAACATTTCACTAATTAATTATTCTTGTCTGACTTTTTTTGTCTTATACCATTGTGCACTATTATATACCAAAAGAACGCCCGATCGTCGTCATAGAAATTGAGTTACGACAAGTAAGAACCGTAAACCACGTATGCAACGATCGGAAATTCGGATTATTGAGTCTTGCAATCCGGATTATAAGGACATAATACAATGTTGACGTCAATCCGGACTAGTAAATATCCGGATTATCGTTCTCCGGATTATCGAGTCTCTACTGTACTTGCAATCGAAAGATGCATGGACAGAAACCTGGAAAGAAACTATCGATGGTGTGACATTTCAGCTTAAAAGAGAGGTTACAGTTCACTGCGACCTTAAGGTCTATTGTGCCCAAGGAGGGACATAGTGATCCATTCTGATAGTCAAGCAGTTATCAAAGCACTGGTCTGCTATGACTTCGACTCGAAGATTATATGGGAATGCAGACGAAAACTCACTGATATAAGCAAGTACAACATTGTTTCTTTAGTCTGGATTGCTGGTCATTTGGGCATCAAAGAAAATGAAGAATCTAACACACTGGCCAGAAAGGCAGCACAAAGGCCACTTACTAGACCAGAACCTTTCTGTGGTACCGGCAAATGCACCTATAAGAAAGAGTTTTGGCGGAGGAAGAAAAAGGTTTGCCTTCTTTCACGAAACCCCTCGGTAATCTCATAGTGGCCGCTGTCATTTTTGATAGCTTCCAGAAAAAGCTGGATGGAAAAAACATCCTTATAACTTAACGCGAAATGGGAAAACGATAGAGGAAGATTGTTCATTCAATTATCTGAGTCAGGGATTTTTGCTCTAATCCGACATTATCAGTACCCTTCTTTGGGCTGGAGGTAGTTTTTCATTCATGAAAGGGTCAGTTATACAGGGTGTTTCCTAAACATGCGGCAAAAATTCAGGGGATTGTTCCTTGGACTATTCTAAGAATATTTTGTTCTTTGATGATTTTTGAAAAACCTCTTTGTTTCGAAAATACAGGGGAAACAAAATTTTAGATAATAACATTTTATTATGAAAAATTACATGAAAATTTAACTTAACCTATAAAAACTGTTGAAAATGACCACCTCTAGCCAAAAACCGAATTCAAATGAAAACCGTGTTTCATCTGTATTCCTTTACCATCTGAACTTATCAATTTTAAGTCAAAAAACTGGCCGTTTTTAGTAATTGGAATGTTGTTAAACAAATTTAAAAATAAATTTTACCTACTTAGTAAACACAGTGCGGTACGCATTTTTATTTAAACTATTATTAATTTTAAAAATATGAAAAATGTTGTTCGCCCTGTATCTTCGAAACAAAGAGGTTTTTCAAAAATCATCAAAGGACAAAACATGCTTAAAATAGTCCAAGGAACAACCCCTTGAATTTTTGCCGCATATTTAGGAAACACCCTGTATATTACTCAGATTAACATGCGATCTATGGCGGTTGGGTATATTAGCATTATTTTAATTTTGTTCGTTCCTTAAGCACTTCTTCGGTGAATATTAAATTGAATATACTTAACGGCATAAAGAGCCAGTCGGTTATTTTCAAATTCGCAGTATCAGTAATGGAGTGAGATTGGGTTTATGAGTGCACATTCTGAAGATGAGTTAAAAAGCAAGAAAGAAACATACCGAAGTCATTTTGTTCAGAAGTCAGACAGCCTGACCAAATAAATATCATCAGCGAAGCTACCTAGTGATGTTATGATCAAAAAAGTGAGCATCGAAAAGAACTTTTTCCGTCGATCTAAAAATAAAAGGCGATTTTAATGTGTACGAAATTGATCATTATTGACCCATTTCAATGCTCAATTTCTGCCATTTCCATGTGCAATCCTCATTACAACAATTCACGAAGTATTCAGAAACACTACGAGAAATGTCAAAACTCTACTAGAACATAGATACATAGAGATTTTATTAGGTCAAATGTAAGTCTTGTGCAAAAAGAGAATTCATTTCAATCAAGAATTCATACACAATGCATATTGAGATCGTCGGAAAAATCCTCTAATCATCTCGGATATTAATCGAGCGACTAATGGTCTCGAACTATTAACGCGTTCGCTCTGCTCACGCGTTGAAATATCTTGACCATTAGTCGCTGTGTTTGATAACCTAGTTGATTAAATAACTATTACTAGATGCTATGAGAGAAGGAAGAAAGGGAAAAGGAATACACTATCCAAAACTTCAGATTTAATTCCGTTAAATGGTATACAGATGGAGCTAAAACCATGATAGGTGTCGGAGCTGGCTAAGAACCAAGTGTACACTTTCGGTCGGCTCCTATTCAAGTCTTTAACGAAATACTTGCAATCGAAAGATGCATGGACAGAAACCTGGAAAGAAACTATCGAAGGTGTGACATAGTGATCCATTATGATAGTCAAACTGTTATTTAAGCACTAATCTGCTATGTCATTGACTCGAAGCTTTTATGGGAATGTTTTAGGCAAAAACAACATTGTTTATTTAGTCTGGATAGCTGGTCATTTGGGAATCAAAGAAATTAAGAGACCAACACACTGGCCAGAAAGACTGCACAAACGCCACTTACTGTGTTACCGACAAATGACCTATAAAAAAGATGTTTCGGAGGAGGAAGAAGAAATTTTGCCTTCTTTAACGAAACCTTTCGGTAATCTCATAGTGTAATCTCATAGTGGCCGCTGTCATTTTTGATAGCTTCCAGAAAAAGCTGGATGGAAAAAACATCCTTATAACTTAACGCGAAATGGGAAAACGATAGAGGAAGATTGTTCATTCAATTATCTGAGTCAGGGATTTTTGCTCTAATCCGACATTATCAGTACCCTTCTTTGGGCTGGAGGTAGTTTTTCATTCATGAAAGGGTCAGCTGTATATTCAGATTAACATGCGATCTATGGTGGTTGGGTATATTAGCATTATTTTAATTTTGTTCGTTCCTTATAGTCTAAGAGCCCGTGAACCCCACACCTTCGTTATTTTATAAAAGCTGAAAACTTGTCTACGCATGCTCCCAACACAGGTAAGAACGATGGACCATTATGAATGAAGTCTGGGTTACCCTGGCTTTGGCAGGTAAACGGTATTAAAGGGGTGTAAAATACTGATCTAGTTTCGTCATTTTATAAAGTGTGATTTTTTGATATTACCTTCAGAAAATCATTAAAATTCACGTCATTAATTGCCAGACACTTACTATAGTGGCAACCCCTTGCCAGACACCCTTAATGTTCATAAAATTATATGTAATTCTACTTACGTTATAGTATAACAGCTGATTTTTATATATAATACTTGGGTAATAATTAGATAATGTTTTCTCATTAGACAGACATTTGTGATAGTGCCAACCCTTTGACAGACAAGCTTGTAGTTTAGCTGCAGGTGCGAGCGCGAGACAGTATATATGAGTGGGTGCGAGTGTGACAGCATGATTATAATAACTTATGCAAATAAATTTTTTGGTACAGATTTATATAACTAATCATTTAAGTGAATCTCAAAAACATCTGAAGAGAAGACATTCGATGCTACAACTAAATAAATACTGTCTCGCGCTCGCACCTACAGCTAATCTACAAGCTTTTCTGGCAAAGGGTTGGCACTATCAAAAATGTCTGGCTAGTGAGGAAACATTATCTTATTATTACCCAAGTATTATATATAAAAATCAGCTTTTATACTATAACGTAAGTAGAATTTCATATAATTTTATGAACATTAAGGGTGTCTGGCAAGGGGTTGCCACTATAGTAAGTGTCTGGCAATTAATGACGTGATTTTTAATGATATTCTGAAGGTAATATCAAAAAATCACACTTTATAATTTGACGAAATTAGATCAGTATTTTACACCCCTTTAATACCGTTTACCTGCCAAAGCCAGGGTAACCCAAATTTCAATATGGTCCATCGTTCTTACCTGTGTTGGGAGCATGCGTAGACAAATTTTCAGATTTTATAAAATAACGAAGGTCCGGGGTTCACGGGCTCTTAGACTACTGGCACTTCTTCGGTGAATATACTTAAAGGCATAAAGAACCAGGGGGTTATTTTCCAAATTCGCATTATCAGTAATGGAGTGAGATTCAGTTTATGAGTGCACATTCTGAAGATGAGTTGATTAGGCAAGAAAGAAAAATACCGAAGTTATTTTGTTCGAAAGTCAGACAGTCTGACCAATTACATATCATCAGCGAAGCTACCTAGCGATGTTATGATCGAAAAAGTGAGCATAGAAAAGAACACTTTCTGCTATTTTAATGTGCAATCCTCGTGGCAACCGTTCGCTCTGCTCACGCGTTAAAATATCTCGACCATTAGTCGCTGTTTTTAATAACGAAGTTGATTAAATAACTATTACTAGATACTATGAGTAAAGGAAGAATGGGAAAAGGAATACACTATCCAAAACTTCAGATTTAATTCCGTTAAATGGTATACAGATGGAGCTAAAACCATGATAGGTGTCGGAGCTGGCTAAGAACCAAGTGTACACTTTCGGTAGGCTCCTATTCAAGTCTTTATCGAAATACAGTAGAGACTCGATAATCCGGATCAATTAATGATGATCCGGATTAATGAGGAATCATGAAAACCGCGTCTTACACTTTAGTAAAGATGCAATTTAAAACAACAGTTGAAATAAATATAGGCTTTATTATCGAAATCATAAAACAAATATATTATTTGGAATAATTAGATATTTTACGTTTTCTACTGTAAGGGAAAAATAATGCTGAACAATATCTTTCTCCTTTATATCTTTCAGAAGCTGAATACATATCAGTAATTGCCATGAAAAGGCAAGTAATGCTGGTTGTCAAAAAATATAAAAAAAATCTAAGTTGTATGATTTTAAAATAATGGGCATTTAAAAAAACACGCAAAATTCCACACCCTCTGACAGTCTTTTCGCTCCTGTTGCCACAAATATCAACTTTTTCCAACTTTTTTTTTTTGCTGTGTAACCTTGAATTATGCTTGTCTAAACTGTAATCAAAATTTGGATACCAGCTGCTCTAGGTTTCATAAAAATAGAGCTTGCTTCTCAGAAAAAAAATTCAAAATAAACAATTGCCTAGTTTCAACTGACTGTATTGAAAAAAAAATGAACTACGCAAGTTTGGCATGTTTTGCCAAAAGTTGGCGCCTTTAGTAAGGATTCCAAAATGGTATAATACTTGTTAAACTGTAGCTGCCGTAGTTCAAATTTATTTTCCATTGCCTTTGAATACACTTTTCCTTAAACTGCTTCCCAGTAAAAAAGTTCAATGGTGAACCACCAGATTGGACCAGAACGTCCGATCCATCTTCCGAAAAAAATGTTACCAGAAAAAAAATTTCCAGAGAAAATAATTTTTCCAGAAAAAAATTTTCCGGAGAAATTTCTCTGGATTTTTTTTCTGGTAACATTTTTTTTCGGAAGATGGATCGGACGTTCTGGTCCAATCTCGTGGCCGTCCCGTTCACCGGACTTCAATCCATTGGACTTTTTTACTGGGAAGCAGTTTAAGAAAAAGTGTATTCAAAGGCAATCGAAAATAAATTTCAACTACAGCAGCTACTGTTTAACAAGTATTATACCATTTTGGAATCCTTAGTAAATGCGCCAACTTTTGACAAAACATGCCGAACTTGCGTAGTTCATTTTTTTTCAATACAGTCAGTTGAAACTAGGCAATTGTTTGTTTTGAATTTTTTTTTCTGAGAAGCAAGCCCTATTTTTATGAAACCTAGAGCAGCTGGCATCCAAATTTTGATTACAGTTTAGACAAGCATTATTCAAGGCTACACAGCAAAAAAAAAGTTGGAAAATGTTGATATTTGTGGCAACAGGAGCGAAAAGACTGTCACAGGGTGTGGAATTTTGCGTGTTTTTTTTAAATGCCCATTATTTTGAAATCATGCAACTTAAATTTTTTTTTATATTTTTCTGAGAACCAGCATTACTTGCCTTTCACCCGGTTCCGTGTTGACGTCGAGTAATGGGACACCCTGTATATTCTAATAGTGATAATCTATCAAGTTTCATGAACTCAAAATGATATGGAACTATTTATTCTTGAACCAATAAGATCTGATTCAAGTGAATAAAACAGTCATTACTTTTCCCCATACTTTAGGTTATTATTAAACCTAGTTATATGTTCGATGTTGGGGGTAAAAATAAATAGATTAAAGAACGGGTTATTAAACCTCTTACGTCGAAAGTCAGCTGGCAACGATAAAATTTGCAGATAATAACTTTCCAACCGACATGAAGATTATGACGATATATTACCCTTTTGTTTCCCATGAGATAAGAATAGCGTACGTAACGGAAAATGGTATTTCAAATTCAATCTCGATTCTACACCGAGCTTCAATTAAAAAATCAAAATATTGGGAAAATGAACTATTTCTCATAGCATTCAGAATAAAATATTCAATGCATAACTCCTGGAGCCTATTTCCAATAGGATTAAAATGAATTATAAGTGCAGAACAGATTTCAAATAGGTGTTAATCTAGCTGTGAACTTCATAGGAGGATAATTCAATGAAGTCACGAAGCGTAGAAACTTAGAGTTTTAAATACTTCATCAGTGAAATCATGAAAACTTTGTTCTCACCTTGCTAGCAGAGCAAAACAATTGATACTTCCCGCAACTGTTTCTCCACAAAAACCAACTACATTCAACAAAAACTTATAAGAAAACTTCTAAATACTCACTCGTTGATAAAGGAATTGGACTATCAACCAAAACTGACTCGATTATATCTGAAGACATCGTTTTATTTGAATTTCCGAAGTCTTCAGCCCTTGGAAAGACTCCTGACAGTTTACTGAAAACTGCCTGTAATTTGGAATCTTTTTGGACATTTTCCTCTTGAAAACTGGAGCGGAACATCTTGACATTCGATCGACGGACAATTTCTAATAGGTTCTATTCATAATTTGTACAATTTTTGCCCAAGTCTTGTGCCAGCTCTAGCCGGTATACCTAACCAAGTTTCAGCAGCTTCGACACCGGCTGTGGGCAAATAAGAACTCTGTTCCTACATCGGCAATCAGCTGATCGACCAGCAGTTCGCGCAGCGTTGCCAGCGCTTGCGTAATTTACTCCGAGTTCTGTAGAACAGTACTTTGTTCCAATCATTGATTACATTCTAGAGGAAAGTAGTGACGAAGTGCTTTATCCAATGATTTTTCCTATTCATCTAACAACTCCCGAAAAAATATGTGACATGCTCTGCATACTGTCAATTTCTATTTCAAATCTTAGTCCGGTCTATTTAGACCAAAAAATGAGAGTGAAGTTACATAAAGTCCCAACTAGCTGAATTTCTGTGAAGTTGTTCAAAACATAATTATAAACAATGTTTAAAAGTTTCTCATCATTCCACTGTGAAGAAAAATTTTATTCGAGGTCAAATGTCAAAAAAATGAGTTTTTCGCGATTTTCAGCAAAACGGTAAGTTTTATCATAAAAGTACCTCAGACAAAAATTGTAGATCATAAAATTATCTATAAAAAATGTATCAATACTTTTTTCTTACGAGCCACCCTTTCTGAGATATAACGATTCAAAAAGTTATAGAAACGCGCTAAGTACACTACCTCATAGGTGGCGTGGAAACGTGTGCATATTATGATGATAACGACTTTTATAACTTTTTGAATCGTTATATCTCAGAAACGGTGGCTCGTAAGAAAAAAGTATTAATACATTTTTTATAGATAATTTTATGATCTATAATTTTTGTCTTAGGTACTTTCATGATAAAACTTACCGTTTTGCTGAAAATCACGAAAAACTCATTTTTTTGATATTTGACCTCGAATAAAATTTTTTCCTCACGGGGGAATGTTGAGGAACTTTTAGACATTGTTATAATTATGTTTTGAACAACTTCACAGAAATTCAGCTTGTTGGGACTTCGAATGTCTAAATAGACCGGACTATCTAAGTTCTCTTGAATTCGTCCAACGAAAACAAAACGTCAGTTGAATCCAAAGTATATTCACGTAATTTCCTACTTTATTGCATTCAGGTCTCTAACATTCTGAAGAAACTTGTAGAATACATTCATTTTGTTTCATTGTGTTTTTTTCTGAACTCTTTTGTTTGTAGTTCAGCTGAATGAGCGCCTTCGTTTGGAGTTCAATTTTCTGCTCGATAAAATAATTAGCAAAAGGTCATGGAATTTTCTAGGTAATTTCCTACGAAACCCATTCCGCGAATAAATAGAGTTGATTCACGATCCACCTGACAACGTCGCATTATACGCTCGTTTTCACTCAGCCAATAGGAAACTGTTCCACTCTTTATGATATTCTAGCCTGGCAACAGTCCGTCAAAGTCAGCTGTAACGATCGGTATGGGTAAAGCAACGACTAGGTCGCGAGAGTCTGTCTCTTTCTGACACCGTTTCCCATGTAAACATTTCAGAATTAATTTAGAGCTTTAATTTTCGAAATATTCAGTTGTAAACACGACCAGCAATCATTTCAACATTCTCGTGTAGATTTCAATAGCTTTGTTGGTATTTGGAGATGTATTTATTTATGTTTTCGAGAAAAATGCAAACATACACAAAGAAGAAATAAACCGGCAGTTTACGAGGTCATTTATTGAACGTTTGTCTTGGATATATCTATTTGTTCACACGGTTTCCTGTTTATGTTATTAGGTGTATGTATCTTTTACTAGATAAGATTTCCTCTAGAGAACAAACAGTAAATGTCATTATAACTTTTTATGACACCAAATCTAATGAGAACCTGACTGGTTATTTCTTCCTTCTATGGAAAATCATGGATATGAATTTCAAAGTCAAGAGATAAGAAATCATAGAAATTGGCCTACCATTATTCTATCTGTCACTCAAAGTGAGTGGCCCATCAAGTAAGAAAAATTTTGTGGAATCATTCAAATTCCTCATAATAATAATAAGTTAGAAAAAACTTTATCTTGGTATTATTCACCTCATTATAATAGGTACTTTGAAAATGGTCGAATTTTGAAAACCAAGAATGATCATTATTTCATTATTATCAATTATCGATAATTGATAATAATAGTCAACCTTATACCTATGAAGAGAAAACCATTCAAAGAAGTTTCTTAGAAACTTTATAGGTTTTCACTCCCAGTCTCTGAAACATAAATAATTAAAAATGTTTAATTAAGGTGAAGTGCTCCTGCGAAAATCTTTGCACTTATTTGTCAGGAGCAAATTGGTCTTGAAAAAAATTGTTGCCTAACAGTAAAACTGAAAAATAAAACAAATTAAAAGGATATTGTAACGTTTCGGTGGCTATATCAGACACCTTCTTCAGACAAACTCTAAAATTCTTCAGAATTGTGTATTTTCTCATTTGTAATCTGATTGACATTGATAGTTGTCAATCTATAGAGATGTTGATTTATTTGATTTTGAAATTTCCTGATGTCACTTCCTTCCTCAATAAATCAATCCAAATACGATCTATTCCAACAGAACAATTGGCCAAATTATTTACTTCATCTAACAAAATACATGTAGATTCCTTAATTTTCCTTTTATAATTATCAGGTTCCGTCATGAGGATCTTTGTGTGGTCCCAGTTCATCATATGATCTCCGTTATTTGAACATTATATGATCAGCAATTTGTGATCTTGTGATGTTTTCTTATTTCTAAAGGTCTTGATGTCTCTCCTGTATAGAAATGCAGAATCCTCCCAAAATATATTTCAATCGATATCATTCAAAGAAGTGTTTTCGATTTTTTTAATTAAAGGGAAGCTTCAGTGCTGTTGCTGATAAAATGTTCATAGTCATATTTTTTGAATGTAACAATAATAAATTGTATAATTTCCGGAGTTTGTGTATAGTAGTTGATAATGATTTTTTTTCCTTATACTTGCTTATATTTGACCCATTGACCCATACAATTCTCATACCACATAAGCTGAATTTGCTTATATTCTTGTGCACTCGCTCCTAAGAGAACAGCGTGTTATTCCTTTTTGTATAAATATCTGAAAATTTCGAATTTTGAGAGGAGGCTTTTTTCTATTACTCGGTTTGATGTTGATGAATCGATGTTATTGACGTGTTAGTCTTTCCGGTCATACAAAAAAACTGTAACTTTCTAACGAAATGAGCTAGATATTCTCAGAGTTGTATCATTGTAAGACTTTTTTGTACAATTGTCAAAAAACTTGACTTTTCTTCATCACTATAGATGCGTAAATGATTACTTTTTTTACCGTTAAAAATAGTATATTATGCAACGAGCGTATAATGATAGCTATTATTCGCAAGGTGAAGTTAAGGCCACGAGCCGTAAGCGAATGGTCCAAATCACCGAGTGAATAACAGCCATTATAGGCGAGTAGCATTTTATATTTTATCCACGACTACTGAATATATTTCTTGACGATTTTAACATTTTTTGTGACCGCGACAAGGCCCTTCTATAACAAGAAAAAGTCTAGTTGACACATGAGAAATTTTTGGAGAACTGGTCATTCTATATTTTGTAATAAAAAAAGCTTTAATTGATATAATGAAAGTAGATTTGGCCCTTGATTGACAAGGTATGCCCCTATTTATAGTTGGAGTACTTTAGAATACTGAAGAAATACCAATTTAAAGAATATTATAATATCAAAGCTAAATCTATGAAGCATCTGACAGCAGTGAATAATTATCTCATTATTCCCTTCCTTGTGATTAATGGGTATCATTAAGGCCGAGCGCAGGGACGTAAAATAGGCGGATTTCACAATAGTCCTGGATAAAATTCTTTTTTTAATGGTGAAAAAAGTAAAGACTGTATGCATAGAAATATTGTAATGGAAGCATTATCTAAAATAATTATATTTCAGACGATGTAAATTCGCATTCATAGTTGTACAAAAAATGTTGTTCGTATTTCGTGCGTATAAAATTCGTATTTTCATGGCACATTCGAATGAATTTTTGACACTCTCATGTGTCATGGAAAAAACACTCATTTAACGCACATACAAAAATAACTATTTTATACAATGGTAGGATCGCTATACCTATGCATGGGCGGTCCTGAAGTGAATTTCTAGGAGGGGGGAATATTTTTTTCCAACTAACTGAACTTCGTGCTGTTGCTAACAAATTTGATGCAAGTTATCTAGAATTCGATTGGTTGTGTTTGGACATTTGAAGAATAAGAACAATATTATATAATGGTTAGTTACATTTCATGAATGGATAAAAAAATTTGATATGGTCGAGGGGTGCTGGAGAGGGGGGTAAAAATCAAATTTAGTCACTGGATCATATCGAGAGACTATTTTCATAATGTTTTTACTTCAAATTCATTGCACAAACATGATGTGCCATTCATTTTTTTGTATCTCATATGGTTAAAAATTCAGTTCAGGAATTACTAATTCTGGTCACCCTGTACAAAGGAGCTATATGGAAGAATGAAGGCAATGTACAAAAGTTCAGAAACTAGAAAGATATATATTATTTTCACAAAGAGAATATTATAGCTGCAATACAGACAATTTTCGACTTCCTCAGACAAAGGTCTAAGGGCACTTTTCATATTCTCATTGCACAGAACCTGACTAGACGAGACATCTCTGGAGGCAAAGCGAAACTATATTGCGGAGTTCCTTTAACAGAAATCTGTTCACGCTTTCACTGCAGTTTGAATTTAACTTTGGCAAGGAAGTGTTTAATTTCACTGAAAATTATACTGTAAAAATGATTATATTCAGAGAAAATTTGAATTTAAGAGAAAAAGAAGAAATTCTCATGTTCAATCACCCAGATGAGATATCACATGGCAGAGTGCGAAAAAATGTGTACAGTAAAATAACAATTCCTGAAATCTCGATGATTGTTTGTAATCAAAAACAAAGAGGAAGTATACAATTGTTTGTTATTGGAATACATACAGGTAAGTGTAAATTTTTCAGACAATTTTTTTCTCATTCTCGTTTTGTCGTTTTTCATTCAGTTCCAATCAGGTTCAATACCTGTGCTCATTAGGAGTTGTTAGCAATAAAAGATGCAATAACAATAATTCCAACAAAAAACCTTCATTAGCGACAAATTACATATAATGGAGTTAGGTCAATTTTCTACTACTTATTTTCGGTTCAATGATTTTTTGAGCGGTCGTTTCACTTAAACGAGTGCTATATCGTTTGAATAAAATGTCTGTGATTTTCGAACTTTGAGCCGAAAGTGGTCTTAAACGATAGGGTTCTCAATTATGGATTTTTTACTTTTTTAATTTTTGAATTATTCCCAGAATATAATTCTAATCGAGCTAAGACTTTGCATGAATCTCTAGTCCTATAAATTTTGAAGTTATAGCATTATTGCTCCACCAATGAACGAGCGCTCAAAAGCAAATGTTCAGAGCTTTTCTTAAAGTTTTTATCGATAAGTGTGAAACTTGGAACATTAAAATGAAAAAAGCACGGGTATTATTCATTAGTATCATTATGCAGGGTGAGTCTTTAAATTATACATATAGTCCGTTCACGAAAGGTTGAGCCGTCAGTTGGCCATGATAATTTGACATATTCCACTGTGTATATTGAAATTTTAGGTTATGATGTTTATTTTCTTGTCAGATTGATATGCAATGTTGTCATGTTGTCATGTTGCCGAGGCTGGGTACATTCGGCAACATTGAATTTATTTTTCGTTATGACAGCAAATACTGCCAACTTCAGATAAATAAAGAAACGCCTACTATGTGCTCAACCTTTCGTGAACGGAGTATATCTTTTAACCGTAGATTCCTGAAGTCAAACCAAACATTTTTTTCCTTCATAAATTTTTCCGAGTCAGCTCTGTTGAAAAGATACAGGCTGTTCAAAATCAATAAAAAAATCGATTTTCAGCTATATCTCGCAAACGACCCCATCGAATGAAACGATTTTCGGGATATAAGTCTTCATTGATAAGAAGAATATCATTCCAATACAAAATTCAGTTCACATTCTTCAGTTTTTCGAGAATGTCGTAAAAATACCAGAAATTCAACGAACCTTACTCTTAAAAGTAAATATAATATCGTTTTGTAAATATTCACAGAGTAATATTATACAGTGTGTTTGGTCATGACTAAGCGATAATTTAAGGGCATCAAATATAACTAATATTATCGACAAAAACACCCACATTGGGAAGTTTACCCCTTTAGTTTTGGAGTAGCCCCCATTTTAAATTTACTTTTTTATTTTCGTTGACCCTTCCGAATAATATCAATTTCTTTGGACATAAAGGTCCTACAGATGTGAAAAAACTGTTTTTTGAAAAATGATACTACAACCTTTCATTAAAATATACCAATATGGAAACATTTAACTTGAAAATGTCATAAAAAAATTCTTCAAAAAATGTTTGTAAAAAATTTACTGATTTTCTCAGTGAATCCGCAATAGTACAAGATCTAGCACATTGAAGTATAATTTTTTCAATGATTCAACACGCAAGGATATTAGCTACAAAACAGCACCTATATCATTTCTGTAAGTTACATAATTTGAGAGTTATTGCTGTTCGAACATGACCTCTACGCGAGCCCCCCAAACTTTTTTTGTTGCTACCGGTCGTCATGAGGGCCACTGCCTGTCTACAAAGCAGAGGCAGTCATTTTGAGCAATTTTTATGATTAATTTGTTTGTTTGATCATTAAACACGTTCGAAAAGCAATTACTGTCTAATTATGCAACTTACAGAAATTATGTTGGTATCGTTTTGTAGCTAATATCCTTTCGTTTTGGCTCATTGAAAAAAAATACACTTCATTGTGCTAGTTCTTGTGCTATTGCGGATTTACTAAGAAAATCATTACCTACATTTTTTCACAAAAATTTTTTTGAAGAATTCTTTTATGACATTTCTTTGATAAAACTTTTCATATTGTTCTACTTTAATAAAAGGTGTAATTAACCCCCCTCACACTAAATCTTCGAATGGAAACGATCTGACCCCTCCCCCCCTTTCCTTGGTTTTCACTCAAGATCAGTTCAGGTCCCTCGCTAAAACTTGGCACTACCCCCCCGAATTCAGTGGCGGCTTGTGACAGAATAAAGTAATTAGGCACATCAAAAAAAATATTAATCTTATAAACTCTTTTTTGTCAGCTGCATACTTATCATTATGAAAAAATCCTTCGGTATTAATGCTCCAATGATTCTATAGCCCTATATCCCTATCGGAATATGTATTATTGACACTTCCGATAAATAATTTGATAAGAGTTACACTGTAGGCCAGTAGTACTCTCATTTTGAAACCTCCGATTCGATTTTCCTACCGCACCAATAGTCAAGATTTGGAATAAGTTGCATAACTTCTTCAATTGTACATATTTTATACTCATAGGAATGACTCAAAAACTGTTTCTGTTTTATTGAAAACTCTGCAATATCACGAGTACTGCACAAACCCAATAAACCAAACCAGAGTGAAATTTCACTGTCTTCCGCTTCACGATTAACCTGAATATGTGCAGTTTGCCGATGAAACGAAACGATCACGGATCAAAGGTAGATAGTCCGGTCAATCCAGACCAAAAAATTAGGGTGAAGTTACATAAAATCCCAACAAGCTGAAAATCGGTAAAATTGTTCAAAACATAATAATAAATAATATATAAAAGTTCCCAATCATTCCCGTGGATAGACAAAAATTTATTCAAGTTCAAAGGTCGAAAAATGAGTTTTTCGCGATTATCAGCAAAACGGTGAGTTTCATCAAAAAAGTAATTCAGACAAAAATGTAGATGTTAAAATTATCTTCAAAATGTATCAATACTTTTTTTCCTACGAGGCACCGTTTCTGAGATAAAACGCTTCAAATGTTCTAAAAGTTGTTACTGAGGCTAGCCTCAAATTCACCGCAATAGATAAAAAACGAAGGGGAGGTTCATGATCTCGTCACGTCGATGTGAATAACGCGCTAGACAAGGAAGAGCGTGAGGCAATCCTCACCTCACCGTTTACGCCTTGAAGAGGAAGTGAGATGAATGTACAAAAATCGGACCTTAACGCCTGTAACATGTAACGTTACGGTCCGATTTTTATGCATTCATCGTAACGTCAGTAACGTGTAATGTTACAGACGTCTGTAGCTGTACCCGGCTTGAGATTGAGCTCGTATATTATGGAAGATGAGTGCAGTATCGTACAAAAAATTGAGACTGAAGAACATAATGGGATGATGAAATTGATTAATAAAATATTGGATTCATTCGCTTGATATTATTTGTGATTTCCGTAATTTATTTGGTGAGGCACTGCCTCACCTGCCTCATAGGACAAGCCGCCACTGCCCGAATTGCTCTCTGGATACGCCCTTGATTTAGCATGTAGCGCTCTATTGGGGGCGGCATAACAGTATTTGCACGCGGGCGCTCAGACAGCTAGCGGCGGACCTGGCTTTACAGTGAACTCTTGTATTTTTTCAGGTGTCTTCGTTACTGCCTTGAAACATTAAATATGAATTCTCCACCGGAGGGAGCCTACCTCAAAATAATGGAGCAACCCGCCCCTGATCGTGTAAGGTTTAGATATCAGTCTGAAGGGCACAGCCCTCTGATTGGAATTTCTTCCACACCTCTAGAGAGAACCTTTCCAACAGTGCAAGTGGTTGGATACCAAGGAAAGGCGTTACTGATAGTTTCATGTGTGACAAAAGATGAACCATATAGGTAAATTATATACAGTGGGTTGCCAAATTATTAGGGACACTACTAGTTTTCTGTAATGTTCAAGTTTATATGAATTTTATGAACAAATAATTGATGTTAGGTATTGTAACTTCTTCTTATTTATTGGAGGTTTTGACTAAGACAGAAAAACACATAATTTATAGTCACACGTAATTATTTTTTCATAAAATATGATGAACTAATAAAATCTAATATTTGGTAATGCAGCCTTTTGCATTGTACTGAATATTGGGGCTCTGATGCCACACCCAAATAGGCGTTTCGATCAGTTGCCGCTTGGTGGTGATAACTTCTTTGGTTTTGTGAGTTCCCAAAGGTTTTCAATGGGCCAGGGCACAACCTTCACATTGTTGGTGGCCAGAAATGCTGTTACACTCCTGGCTTTATGGCACGGTGCCAAGTCGAGCGTAAACACGTATTCCTTATCATCAGGAAACCATTCTTCTACCTGTGGTAAGAACCGACTTTTAAGCACTCGCCTGTTCTGGTCCTGCTTCATGGTCCCTTAGAAGATGTAGAGACGTCCCATACCCTTGGGCCTTGGCTGAGATCACAGACCACACCGTGATGCTAACAGGGTGTTTAACCCTCTCTACAAGACAGTCCAGGTGAACTTGGAAAATACTTCTCCTACAGAGGAGTTTGGTCCTACCAGTCGGCCAATCATCTACCTGTCCATTAAGTCGCGCCCACATTATGCCGAACGACATCATTCGACACGTTGAGGGCCAACACGTTCGATTCAACATCGGTGTGGACGTGAATCATTCGATTCGATATCCTTTGATCTGGACCGCGCTCATTCGGGTTGGAAGCGACATGATTCGATTCGACTTCTACAACGTCCACACTTATTCGACATTGTCGAACGACACAAGTGGAATGATGTCGTTCGGCATAATGTGGACGCGACTTTAGAGTCCTTATAGTTGGTCATTTTTTCCCCCAAACGAAAAATTCAAGGTGTTAGCATAGACTTATCCTCCCTCCTTCAATCTAATCTAATCTAAAGTATATTTTCAGGAAGCTTCAAGATAACTTTTATACTTTGATGTTGTAGTCGTCATTATAGAAATTCCAGTTGGTCTCGAAATAACGCAAATTCTGTTTATTTTAGACCCCATCCATTCAACATTGATGGTAAAGATGGCTGTAAAAAAGGAGTGTTCACCATAAATATTCCTACGGATACGATGACTGTTAAGTTATGCAGTATAGGCATAAAATGCGTGAAGAAAAAGGAGATAGAGGATTCATTGAAACTAAGGAATGAATTAAGGATAGATCCATTCCAAAGTGAGTCAGATATCATTAATTTCATTTTAAAAGGTGACAAGAAATACTTCGAACAAACTTTTTTCATTTAATTTAACAAAAGCAATTCAACAATGCAATGATGAATAATTATAATATAAACATAGATACAGTAATATACTAACGGACAAAGAAACTGCACCCAGAAGGAACTGTTTATTGTATTTTTTTTTGTAAAACATAGATAGTAGGTATAGCAGGGAGTATATGATTGAATTTGAAGAAAAAATGTTTAAAAAAAGCCCCGAGCAGGAGCTTTTGAGCGATCGTTCTTTGGTGGAGCAATAAGACTATATCACCTCAAATATACAGGGTGTTCCGTGAGTCGTTGGCCATAGCCTAATGGTGAATGCAGGCCGTACAGACCTTTCAGAAATATTGGTTGTTTGATATCCTAAGAATATTAGTTTCGGAGATACAGGGTGATTCACTTCAAGACATTGTGGAGAATCTAATAAAATTAAAATTGTTTTTCTTAGTCCGGTCTATTTAGACATTCGAAGTTACATAAAGTCCCAACAAGCTGAATTTCTGTGAAGTTGTTCAAAACATAATTATAAACAATGTCTAAAAGTTCCCCATCATTCCCCTGTAAGGAAAAAATTTAATTCGAGGTCAAAGGTCAAGAAAATGAGTTTTTCGTGATTTTCAGCAAAACGGTTAGTTTTATCATAAAAGTACCTCAGACAAAAATTGTAGATCATAAAATTATCTATAAAAAATTTAGCAATACTTTTTTTCTTACGAGCCACCGTTTCTGAGATATAACGATTCAAAAGATATAAAAGTCGTTATCGTCATATATGCACACGTTTCCACGCCACCTATGAGGTAGTGTACTTACCGCGTTTTTACAACTTTTTGAATCGTTATATCTCAGAAACGGTTGCTCGTAAGAAAAAAAGTATCGATACATTTTTTATAGATAATTTTATGATCTATAATTTTTGTCTGAGGTACTTTTATGATTAAACTTACAGTTTTGCTGAAAATCGCGAAAAACTCATTTTTTTGACATTTGACCTCGAATAAATTTTTTTCCTCACAGGGGAATGATGAGGAACTTTTAGACATTGTTTATAATTATGTTTTGAACAACTTCACAGAAATTCAGCTTGTTGGGACTTTATGTAACTTCGAATGTCTAAATAGACCGGACTAATAATAAACATATCAGTACAAAACATTGTGGAGAGTCTAGTAGAATGAAAATTGTTTTTCTGCGCCGAAATAATTTTGTTCCGGACACAGTAAAATTTGTCCGAAGTTTTTCCTGTCACCCTGTAAAACATAACTAATAATACTGATCTTCCTGTACCTGTTGCAGCTGGATTCGATATGAAAAAACTGTCATTTGATTTCAGTTGTATCCGTTTATGCTTCCAAGTTTTTCTGGAAAGTGAAAAAGGAAAATTTAATATACCTCTGCCACCTGTAGTGAGTGATCCTATCTATGATACAAGATATTTTTCTGATCTGATCATTAACAAGATATCACACTGTGTATGCCGAGTCGATGAAGAACCAGAAATAATCCTCTTATGTGGAAAGGTAAGAATAACCTTCATTATTGTTATTTGATCTGGGGTCGTTATGGCTAGGTTGGTCATCCGGGTAGCCCCAATTTTAAATCTACTTCTTTATTTTCGTTGACCCTTCCAAAAAATATCGATTTCTTTGGACATAAAGGTCCTACAGATGTGAAATAAATGTGATGTGATGATACTACCACCTTTCATTGAATTGTAACAATATAAAAACATTCAACTAGAAAACGCCATAAAAAATTCTTTAAAAAAGTTCATAGTAAAAATATGTACTGATTTTCTTAGTATATTCGCAATAGTACAAGAACTATCACATTTAGGCCAAGCAATAGAGGTTTTTTACGTGACAAAAATACTACCTGAAATCTGACTGTGCAGTCATGCAATAGGTAGTTTCTACATGTTTTTCATGATAAATTCCACTTCTGAATCGTCTTAGGTTTTTTTTAGAAGCGAAAAATAGCAAAAAATATCCAAAATTTTGCTTTTTCGCTTATAAAACGTGAAGTATTGATCTGATCGAAAAGATGTTGACTCACTTTTCGTAGAGAATTCAAAAACAAAAAAAATGAGAGGTGACACGTCTCAAGCGGATAATTAGTTTCCGAGAAAAGTCCAAAAAACTGGAAAAAAACTTCAATTTTTCGAAAATCCAAAACTTGGTCAATTTCTCAGATGAAGCGTAGTTGCTCTGAATTTAAGTAGTTATTAACATATACTTTATTGGTGCACAATTACAAAGCTGTAGGATAAATAGTTTTTGCACAATCGCATTTTTCCGAATTCAACGTACTTTTTTCAAGAAGGTCGTGATACTCGGCTACTTGTCGGATTTGAATTTTACAAAAGCATTTCAAAGAAGAAATACAATTCTTCAAATCGTTTATTCTCTCGATACCGACCGATAATGTTTAGTGGGTGAAAAACGGCGTCAAACAGGACCAAAAAGGCTCGAATGCATCAAACTAGTCGTGGAGTGGGAGTCGCCCGTTAAGCGACGCGCGAAAGATACAAGGTAAACAGTTTTCCTCTCGCGTAGCTACACTCCGCGACTAGTTTGATGCATTCGAGCCTTTTTGCTTCTGTTTGACGCCGTTTTTCACCCACTAAACATTATCGATCGGTATCGAGAGAATAAACGATTTGAAGAATTTTATTTCTTCTTTGAAATGCTTTTTGTAAAATTCAAATCCGACAAGTAGCTGAGTATCACGACCTTCTTGAAAAAAGTACGTCGAATTCGGAAAACTGCGGTTGTGCAAAAACTATTTATCCGACAGCTTTGTAATTGTGCACCAATAAAGTATATGTTAATAACTACATACTTAAATTCAGAGCAGCTACGCTTTATCTCATAAATTGCCCAAGTTATGAATTTTCGAAAAATTGATGTTTTCTTCCAGTTTTTTTGACTTTTCTCGGAAACTAATTATCCGCTTGAGACGTGTCACCTCTCATTTTTTTTGTTTTTGAATTCTCTACAAAAAGTGCCCCAACAGCTTTTCGATCAGATCAATACTTCAAGTTTTATAAGCGAAAAAACAAAATTTTGGATTTTTTTGGCTAAGTTTCCGACCATATAGCAATTTTTTATTTTCAGGTTTCTAAAGAAGATATTCAAATTCGATTTTACGAAGAAATGAATGGTAGCCTCATTTGGGAGGGTTACGGATCGTTCACACCATCTCAAATCCACAAACAAGTAGCGATCTGTTTTAAGGTTCCTAAATATTTCAACTATAAAATCGAGAATCCAGTAAGAGTTCAGCTTCAGCTCAAAAGATCAACTACTGGAGGTACAAGTGAATCAATTCCTTTCGAGTTCCTGCCATCGAATGAAATAGGTAAAAAGAGGAAAATGCCAAAAATGGAGAGCCTCCTGGACTTGGCCCGTTGTTTCGAAGATTGTCGTAAGTACAAAATAAAAATTCACGCGTTTAAGAGCAACGCAGGTATAATACAGGGTGTCCCGAAAACAATGGATGAGCCTGCAACTATAGATAGACACTGTCTAACTTATTCCAAATTTAGACCTTAATGAAAATTCCACGGTTTCGGAGATATTCATGGTTTTCGTATTTTTAGAAAATTTCCAAGTGCGATTAGTTTTTCTAGTGCCATTTCTACAAATGGAGAGGTATATCGATATGGTTTTTTTTTTAATTTCACATGAGATAGTTCAGCTATCAGAAACATAGACTTAAATTCATCAAACTAGTGTAAAAAGTTAGAAACTCGTGAATTACAAAGAAAAATTGAAAACTAAATGAAATTTCTTTCAAGTTTGATGAGCTACAGTGTAAACAAATTGTAGAACGCCCCTGGTAGACATCATCTTAAAAACTTGCTCAGTTATTGCAGATGTGGCAGAACATTTTACCCACCACAGCACAATATCGATTCACTTCTCAGGCGAAATTGAGTTGATCGAGCCTGCCTGAACTCTCCAAACCCTTTTCTTCATGATTATCGCTTTATAAACTGAATCGTGACTCATCCGAAAAGAAGTATACGTTACGCAATTGTGGTTAAAGCCAGTCCTTGTCCTGTTGTCCTTATGGTTTTTTGCCAAGGCACTAGCCGAGCTACTCTTAAGGTCTTTTTGCCTTTAAATTTGTGAAACGGAACCGTCTCCTTATACTTATAGTAGGTACTGGCTGTAATTTTGAGACAAAACTGCACTTCATTAATATAGAATTTTTGACAATAGTGAAATGCTCTCACAAATTCAAATGTATATGAAATTTTTTGTTGCAGGTTACCATCCTTTGATGAATATTAATCATGAGGAAGGTAAAGTGGAAATAAGTTTTTCGAAATTTTTATTTCAGTTCATAAATTTTTTTTATGTATACTTACATTACATATAACATACTCATTATTATAATGGGTAATTCCATCGTAGATTTTGATTCTAGATCGCACTTCTCCATACTTCATTTCTGCTTTGGTGTCACTGACATTCGACAGTTGAGAGTTGTTAAGAGAAGTGCAGAAGACATTGATATGAGATTCGTAAATGAGTATTTTATATTATTTTCTTTAATTCATTTTTCGAAACCGATCGAATGTTCTCATAAATATCGTTAAATATTTTTTGCATTGAAAAATTAGAAATCTATCGGCAGAATATCTTTCTGGATCAGTAAATTGACAAATATAAAATAGATGCCCCGGCTGGATAGATGCCCCATTTTCAAAATACCTAACTTCCAAAACATGTAACAAATAATTAATTTTATAAGTAGATGCCACAGTCACCCTGGACCTTAGTTTTGTAAGGGTTATTGTAAAGTGAAGCCGTTTTTCGCTAGTGTGTGCGATCATCTCAGCAGCGAACTTCACAAACATGCCAAACTTTTAGAGGTAGGTATTTGCCGCTGTATAACTTTGGAAGTGGTAATAAATTCATTAATTTTTTTATTACGTCAATACAGTGTTTCATTGAGTGTACATCTAAGTACAAAAATTTTTTGTTTTCATCTTAATTTATTAAAAAAATTCATGGGCATCTATCCCTATCAAAAAGGATAGTTGCCCTGATTTTTTGAGGTATAGGTGCCTCTTAGGACATCTAACTAAAACCTTATCTTCTAAGCAGATTTTCAATTCATTGTGTTATTTTGATTTTAAACTTGATTCCTGATCATTTTTGTTGAGACTTATTATTTCACTAAGTTATAATGAATGTGTGGAATAATCCTTTCTGTTAATATGAAGAATGCAACTTTTCCTTTAATATATTATGCTTTTGAAATTCAATTAAAAATGCACAATTGTTGTTAATTCGATCCATGTTGCTTACATAAAGTTGCTGTTTTAAGCATAGAAAATCTCATTGTATTTAGTTGGGTTTTTGGTTCACACAGTATGAAGGGCATCTATCCCTCCCAGTATTTTCATGGTGGTGCAACTATCCATACTTGTAGGCAACTATCCCCAAAAAAAGGGTTTTACAAAAATCAAATTTTTGTGAAATTTGGCATTGCTATATCAGAGAAAAGTCTGAGTACTTAAAATAAATAATAAGGCTTCCTACACTCATAGAAATTGCACATATAAAATCAATATTTTCAAAAATATGAGGCAATTTCAAAAAGTGGGGCTTCTATACGGGTTTTCCCCTAATGAAAAAGTTTTCTCGTTTCAGCTTCAAACCATCGAAACTACATAAAACCTCAAAGTAACGAAGCATGCGCTGTAAAAGCGAAACAAAATTCATATCCCTTCAATATTCCACAAAGAAGTAGTTGTTCGGCACAACCGCCATTGAACATGCCATATGTGCAAACTGTTCAACCAGTAGAAAATCACCATCCCGTATGTCATAGATCGAATGAGCCCATTATGGTATTTCCAGAACCAGAAATTCCAGATGACGATTACCAGCCTATACCAGAATCAGTTATCGACTTCGACGATACCCAATTTTCCTATGTTCAAGATACCAACTCACCTTTTGACAACATTGAAGTCGAAGAGGAGGTTGGTCACAGTCACACAAGAACTTACAGAGTATTGGAGAGAAATACTATAGATAATATTTATCAAGTACCAAATCAATTTTATTAATACTTGCATCTATCGATTGAATCAAACTCAATTTTTTTGCTGGCAAAAGTGATACTCTTAATTCGTAGATCCTGAAAAAATGTATGATGCTTTTGCACTACCCTCTTGTACACATCCTGTTACATGTATTTTTTTTTATTTCAATAGTTGGATCTTTCTGTAAAATTTTTGCACGCAATAATAAACACTGTTGATCAACCGTTTATGTTTGTAATGGAATTTCTCCTGTCAGAAGAACCTACTCGAAATATCCATTTTGTACCATGTGTAGGTTCTAGACATAAAAATCCAAAGGCAATATCGGAGCTCTTCGGTGGCCATCTGACCATATTTTCTAATCCATTGTATCGCAATATATGAAGACAGCTCTAGGAATCTGGGAACGGGGACAATGGCGCGATGGAGGAGTTTTCACTGGGCACGCAAGGGCTCTCACGCTCCCTTTTTCCAAAGAGGTGACCGCGCGGGCACTAAGTTCTACTTCGACGAACCCTACAGGGTAATTGTTCCTGACAGAGACCTATGGTCTTCATCAAACAGGCTTCTTAGTCCAGATGGTCCCACCTGGTTCACTGATGGCTCTGTCACAGCAACAG
The DNA here is from genome assembly GCA_013421045.1 of Propylea japonica. Classification (NCBI taxonomy): domain Eukaryota; kingdom Metazoa; phylum Arthropoda; class Insecta; order Coleoptera; family Coccinellidae; genus Propylea; species Propylea japonica. The sequence goes on from CM024244.1 coordinate 18,443,422, forward strand.
GGTCTGGTGCCGGAATCGTGGGTCCTCACTTCAATCAGGCTATCCCTCTGGGGAAAGACTGTTCCATGGTGCAGGCTGAGCTGTTTGCGGTTCTTGCATGCGCACTAGAAAATATTCGCAGGGGATACTCTGGCCAGCACATTTACATATGTTGCGACAGCCAGGGAACTCTGAAATCTCTATCCGATGTTAGAGTTGATTCTCTTTTGGTAGAAGAATGCAGGAAAGCTCTGCGTGGGATGGGCTCTGATAACTTTTGAAAGTAATCTGGTGTCCGGCTCACGCGGATATACCCTGGTAACGTTAAGGTAGATGAACTGGCTAGGGGGGGAGCCGGATTAGCATTTGTTGGTCCGGAGCCTGCGCTGCCAATCTGTCGCACATCTGTCAGAAGTTTCTTCAGGAACTGGATGAACAGGGAATTTTCCTCGGAATGGAGCGCAGGGGTGGGCCTGAGGTGGTCGAGGATTCTCATTGAGAGACCGTCCTCGCGATCTGAGGTCAATAGACTTCTGTTGCTGGAGAGGAAACAACTCGGTCTGGTGACTGGTCATTGACTAGTCACCTGTTTAACAAGCATTTGAAGAGAATGGGATTGACAAGCTGCTCCCTATGCCGGTGGTGCAGGAGTACTGATGAAACGGTTGAGCATATTTTGTTCAACTGTAGAAACCTACAGTTAAGGTCAACACACCTAGGAAATCCAACACCTTCTATTCCTATGGTGAGAGGGACCACTCCTGGCAGGCTCGCGACATTTCTGTCTTCGTGTCTGAGGAGCTGAGTCTCTATAGAACGATGCGGGTGAACAATGGGCCACTAGGCCTCAGTTCGGCCGGAAAGGCACCGCACAGAGAAGAAGAAGAATATTAATATTTGAGATGCCAATTTCGTCAAAATTACGGATGTTTTTTCTGAATGTCTGGACGTTTCCAATTTCAGCCAGGAATGATCCTCAACGACATAGTTATTCCAGAAGAATGATTTTCATTTTAGGATATCAATAATTCAATATCCTGAGAGCTATTGGTTTCATTCTATTCATATATGAATTCAACTTTTCTGTAAATCTGTTTCTTTCAGAAGTTAGCATGTTTGTTGTGGTCGGCAATAAGTCAAATAGAAAACTAGTACAGATGAGTAATGAATAACTTTTTCTTACATGGACAAACGAAAGAAATGGCATCTTCACATATTATGGGAATAAGTAAGAATGTTTAATATATAACAAGAAAGCACAACTTGTATGTATTCAACAATAAATAAAAAATACATTTTTAAAACCAGGGAATGTTAGAAACAAATATCAATACATATTTTCATTTGGCTTTCGCTCGTGCCCTTGATCCTCTCGTACCTCTTGATGCCCTAGGACCTCGAGAACCTCTACCCCTAGCAGGACGTTGAGTTGTAGGAACAATTCTAGAAGGACCTGCATCATCATCATCGTCATCAATAACAATACTAGCGGTTTCTTCGTCATCACTATCCAATTTTACAGTTGTATTCACCTTTCTGCTCAGAATATTTCTCACCTGTAACATTTGGAAATCATGAGTAGGTATGATCATATAATGAAGTTTAAAGTATAGAAATAAAAAATTTAATAAAATTTTTTCATCAACCTCATGATTAAAAGTGAAAAGTGGGTTTGACATATACGAAATTGAACAATAATGACCCGCTTTAATGTTCAGTTTATGCTAAAACAAACAAAGATTCAGATGCAATAGAAGTAATGTCACAACTCTGTTGGAACATATCAACATAGAAATTTTATACGTAGTATACAGGGTGTCCCAAAAATACCACGCGAAAGTGACACTGGAGATAGATTGGCATTAGGTCTATCAGATAGCATCAACATGAGCTCAGTAAAAGTCCGCTGGTTTTCGAGATTTCACCACTTTTGCAAACAAAAAATGAAAGAGAAAGTGAGATAAAAGAGAAAGAAGAGCAAAAATAATGGTTGTTTGAAACGATAGCGAGGAAAGAATATCAAGCAACATGTAATTTGGCAACAGGTGATACTTGTGCATTTTTTTATAATTTTTAATTATTTCGTCTTAAACACATCTATCGCGACAAAATTATTATTTCTGAGATTTTGACTTAAAAAAATTGGTAGTGTTGTATCATTTTGAAAAGTGCAGGAAATGGACCAGTTTTTACGATTATTTGTCAATTCAGTCTGATATAATTTTTTTTCACATCAGTCAGTCAACCTTAAGTTTTATCTTCGTCATAAAATACAACAAGTTAGATATTTTTTGAAGGATTTTGTTCTAGTTCTCGGTGAAGTTATTACTTCATTGTTTAAAAGCAACTATTCAGGATAGCCTAGGTGAAAAAAAACATGAGTTGAAGACCAAAATTGAAGATTTTTAAAAAATACACAAAAGTGGTGATATCTCGAAAACCAGCGGACTTTTACTGAGGTCATGTTGATGCTATCTGAAAGACCTAATGCCAATCTATCTCCAGTGTCACTTTCGCGTGGTATTTTTGGGACACCCTGTATAATAACTGAAAGAGGTGCCATGCAGAGCTATTTCATGCTGATGAATCCTAATAAGGACGAAACAGGCAATTTTAATATCGAAATCGATCATTCAGAATGAGTTTGATTGAATTGAATATCTAGAATTATTTTCTATTTCCCGATTATTTTTGGGTCGACGACCCCGACGAGCCGTCACTGCCGATAGATCAAAATACAAAAAGCTAACTTAACAAACCTCCTCATCTTCATCCTGAGTGGTCCTCATCTCACGTAAATTCTGTAGACAGTCTTCAATTTCATCTTCCTCAGGAGCAAGTTCTTTGAGTTTTTCAAAAGTTTTTTTGAATTGATGCCTAAAAATAAAAACTTCATTTAGAAAACACCTCATTCCATGAATAAGTGGTGAAAACATTTCAAAGTTATGATTTTATTCTAATGTTATCTTATGATTGATTTTTTTGAATCCACAAAATTTTCCCTTTTATTTTATGTGAAATAGAAATGAGTTCAAATTGGTTGGTAAAACGTGTAATAGAATTAGATTTCAAGTTCCAAACACGCCGCATTTCATTCTGAATAAATGCAGTTGACCTAACATGAATCTTAAGGTTTGTTCCAACAGCAGTCACTGTACGGTCCACCACATGCGCAGTAGATTAAAGGCGTTCCAACAGCGTTTTTGGACGGTACAGTGAACGATCCCAAATCGCGGTCTCGTGTTCCAACTGACCTATGTACCGTCCCATGTACGGTACAGTGTACGGTCAAATCGATCCCTGCTAGGAGGCAGGGATCGTTTGTACTGGTTTGGTACTGACCTGCGCCATTTGGATTTCTATTTATTTTAGGTTAGGACGGTTATGTTTATTTCTCAGATCGAAAGAATTTATTTATTGATATGAGGTTCATTTATTTATCTCATTTGTTCTCTTCTGTATTTTCAGAGACAGGTCTCTGACTTTTTTCAGTTTTTGCTCGCTTGTTTTGTTACTCATTAAACGATATATTCAAATGGAAATTATTCATTATTTGGAAACTTTGAAGAAAGTATTAGAATTAAAAGTAATAACAGTGTATGGTGAGGTAATGTTTGAAATTTTCAATTATTACGTGAGCAGTTTTATTCCAAAGTTGCTTCAGAATTCTCATTTCAAAGAAGCCCACTTTCTCCATATGAATACCATGTACTGAAATTAAGAATTTGGTTTACTTTGCACCACATTTGTAATCCCGTGTACTTGGGGAAGTCACTTTTATTTCCGAAAAGCAACTAAGTAATTAATGAAAAGCTTAATAAACAAAAAATAATAGACATCATCGAGCAAGATATTTGATTTAGAAGAGAATTCAAAATTGGCAATTACCCTTCCAAGTATACAACGTATCGGAAATGTAACATAACACACTATATTTTATTTATTTCATTTTTCGGCGAAGTTTTATTACATTTCCGATACTTATTCAAGCATACATACTACTGAAGAATTCATTTATAAAAAAATACTTTTTCAAGGTCAAAGGATGTGAAGACAGACTAGATAATTAGATTAGCGATTAGCTTCAAACGTGACATCTACCGAAATAGCGGGCTCTTCAAAATAACACCTCTTATTGGAAAACCCTTTATTAGAAAATATTTTTACTCACTCAATTATCTGAATAGGAGCCTCATTATCATCGGTATCAATGAATTTCACAACACCATCTGTGAGTCCTTTTGAGGATAGAATGTTCATTTTATTTTTGTCAAGATATTTCATAATAATATCTTCAACTCGACGAATATTTTCCTGTAAACAAAATTCAAATTCTATCACACAAATACCCATATTTTTCAAAATATACCGCATGGACGGACGCCGTCAGTTTGAATGATTCTCACTACTTTGTTGAAGATTCATGCATTGCAGGTAAGTTGTTCGTAAAGATCCTTAGAGATGGCTTTTTGTTTCTGTTTATACTCAGAAATGAGCCAGATCTATGTATATGTTTCCTTATTTTTTAATGGGATAATATTCGGACCCAGACATTTCAAAAAGCTTACATACAAGCACTGCGTTCGGCAATTACATCGGACGTGTCGGATTGCTCGGAATCGTTCGGTAATTGCGTCTGGATGTAGGGGAGGTAAATCTGTTTCGTTCGGTAATTGACATCTGGACCGTCCGGATGAAATCTTTTTGCTCGGCCTCGAGAGACGGAGGAGAAAGATTAATCTGTTAATGTGAGGTTAGGTGTTACTTGTGTTATAAACAACAACAACAAGATAATCTACCTATTAGTACCTAGTTTTTATTTGTTCGCTACGGATTCTAACTATTGGATTGCTGTATGTTCTGTATTTATTGCTGGCCGATTTTGAAATGGATTTGCGAGAAGAAGAGCAACAAAAAATATACAAAATCTGCGTAAGTGAGGATGAATTTACTCGATTTAGTAGACAAAGGAAATAAGTGAGAATAGATAATCTTGAAGAAGTGATGTAATTTTTATATTGTTTTGAAATACATATGTATTAAGAAACTTGTAGTTCCTATGTAAGATTATGACGAAATTGCAATAAAAATAACTTATTTTGCTAAAAGTATGTTTTATTATGTTCTGTTATTAATGCTATCCCTGGATCTTCTTGAAATCCTGACATTTCTATCAAATTCAATTCACAAACTGTGAATTTCTCTCTTTCGAAATAATTTTATTTTCACAACAGATCTGGAATTCGAATTTGATAGCACAATAATTATAGATAAATACATTAAATATCAATAACTAACATCTGCAAAATAATTTTTTTTATTTCAAACCGTCCTGGAAAATGTGGTTTGCAGTTGCAAACAAATACCAAAACAATCTTAAGACGTCGATTTCTCAGTTGTCAATCTTTTAGCTCTAGATCTTTGGAGAATTCCAGATTTGTCAGACAAATCTGCAGTCACGTGACAAAAAATCTGTCCGACCTGGTATGTAATTGCCGAACGCGTCTAAGGTCGTACACTTCAGAGTAACACTAAACAGTGGAAGAATTCATAAACAACAGTCAGTTAGCCCTATAAAAACAAAACTTACATTCTGGATCACATCCTCATCAAGGTCCTTGTTAAAAATAGTTTTCTGCCGTTTAGCACCAGATACATTTATAAATTTCAAAATGTCTTCTGGGTTTGCTACTCTTCCCACAAATTGTTGACTGAATTTAATGGCATTAAAAAGTTGATCTTCGTGTTTGTAATGAGCTCTTAAGCGTATTAGGGGAAGTATACCCTCTGGAAGGCGATCTTGAAAAAAATTTATAATAGTTATTTGGTTCTCAGAAATAAACATTTAGAGGAATATATTTATTGAAAACAATTGAAATAACATGAAGGAAATATAGAATCTTTCATATAAGTACAGATTGATGAGAAATAATTTTTGAATAAAATTATAGATTTCAATATACAGTAGAGACTCGATAATCCGGATCAATTAATGCAAGGGATGATCCGGATTAATAAGGAATCCGGAATACCGCGTCTTACAATTTAGTAAAGATGCAATTTAAAAAAAAACGGTTGAAATAAATATAGGCTTTATTATCAAAATCATAAAACAAATATATTATTTAGAATAATTAGACATTTTACGTTTTTTACTTTAAGGGAAAAAGCCAATAATTCAATTATTTTGACTCTAGAACTCAAAACAAATTTTTTCTCAGAGGTCTGAACGAAACATTTGAATGACTGTTGTGACGAAACCGTTCGATATTTTATAATTCTGTTTTCATATTCGTGATTGATAATTCAATCGTTCGTCAACTTTTCTGAATAGAGGACTCAAAAATACTGAGATTTGACCAAAAACCATCACATTAAGTGATATTCATAACTGACCACACTCATAAGAATCTTGCTCAAAAATGATTCTCCCGATGTCCTCTACACGAATATATATGTTTGTCCAGTTTATGATGAAACATCCTGTATGTATGTATGCTATCTTGAAAAATGGTCTCATACCTAATTGTGCAGCTTTTTCAATCATGGTTTCCACATGCATTCTTATCACCTTCTTACATTTTTCCAATTGATCTTGCATAGGAACTTCAGGAAAATCGAGTAAGACATCATCGAATATGAAAGGACGAACGGTACGAAGTTCTATTTCATCAATCTTGAATTGCTTCTTGCAAATTCTTAGAATACCTACTTTTTTTGTCAATGCTTCGCCAGCAGCCAAGGATGTCGCAACTGAACTTCCTGAAAAACATTGGTTGGTAAATATTAAGATAACGGTGACCAGCAGATATCGCCCAGATTTTGCTGTCATTGTATTCATTGAGTCTTCCTGAACAACATTAGTGAAACCAACAGGTGGCGGTCTGTCTTAGTTTAGAAGATATAGGCCCCCAAAGTTCCAAAAATGTTCCATCTTCACGTCACTATTTCCACTATAAAAATACAAAAACACTGCTCCGATTTGTTCTATTAATCACCCTTAAACATTCACATAACGATTCGAATAGTTCAATTTCAGGTAAATTCAATAATTAACGAAAAAACATTAAAATTCTAGACGTCTCACGTAACCACACTTGCGCGCCTTTCTGCAAGGTAAGTTTGGCACCGTCGCATATTATTTCTTTAGGAAGTGACATGTGAAATGATGGCGGGAACTGGTAGGCATATGATTTTGCTGTTTTAGAATCAGCTGATAGAAAACTCTTTCGTTTTATTTCGTTCAAGTGTCAGATTTGTTTTATTGAAAATTATAGTCCGTTCACGAAAGGTTGAGCACATAGTAGGCGTTTTTTTATTTATCTGAAGTTGGCAGTATTTGCTGTCATAACGTAAAATAAAGTCAACGTTGCCGAATGTAACCGGCCTCGTTCGACGAGATTGCGAGTTATCAGAGAACTCTATGCAATATTGACAACATTGCGTATCAATCTGACAAGAACATAACCTAAATTTTAATATACACAGTGGAATATGCCAAATTTCCATGGCCAACCGACGGCTCAACCTCTCGTGAACGGACTATAAGTGTTATTGAGTGATTGCAACTTTTATAAATACTTGGCACTGTTCCTAACTTAGCTAACCTAACCTACTAATAAGTTATTGGCACTGATGTTGCTAGAAATAGGTTACTTAAGGTAGGTTAGGTTAGCTAAGATAGAAACAGTGCCAAGTATTCATAAAAGTTGCAATAACTCAAAAACACTTATTTTGCACTGAAAAAAAACCGACACTTCTCGGTTAATTGAATCAGATTAAACACGAAAGAGTTTTCGATCAGCTGATTCTAAAACAGCTTTTTCAAAATCATATGCCTACCAGTTCCCGCCATCGTTTCACATGTCACTTCCTGAAGAAATAATATGCGACGGTGCCAAACTTACCTTGCAGAAAGGCGCGCTTTCCCCCGAAAGTGTGGTTACGTGGTACGTCTAGAATTTCGATGTTTTTGTGTTAATTATTGAATTCACCTGAAATTAAACCATTCGAATCGTTATGTGAATGTTTGAGGGTGATTAATAGGCCAAATTGGAGCAGTGTTTTAGGGTTTTTATAGTGGAAATAGTGACGTGAAGATGGAACATGTTTGTAACTTTAGGGCCCCATATCTTTTAAAGTGTAGATCGTACAGAATTTTTGCAAAATGCTGAAATATAGCGTTTCAGGGGGGGTCAACCCCTTAGGTAATTTTCGTCCAAAATTTCAAAATTTTAGATGATGATTTTATGTGCTTATTTTGAAGGGGACTATAGACTGAAAAAGAATATGCAACCCATATCTGATTCCGACAGTTCAAACGGAAATTATTGAAGTTTGAAATATCGAGTTTTGGAAAAAATGCCATTTGAACGACCAAATTCTAAACGCTTGCAGATATCGATTCGAGAGTATTTTTTTCTGATTCAGCTACCTCGAAAACCTATAAAAACATACCAAAAACAATAAAGTTCCCCATAATTTTCAAATGAATTCACTTTATAGATTTTGCATTTTTCATTTTCGAGTTGCGTTTGAGAGCGCCTGCATAATACAGTTCGCTAGGAATCGATTGATTTTCTACGTCAATCGATTCATTAGACCGAGTTAAATAATTAAAAGTAATAACCGTTGCTGTTGATCGTACAGAATTTTTGCAAAATGCTGAAATATAGCGTTTTAGGGGGGTCAACCCCTTAGGTAATTTTCGTCCAAAATTTCAAAATTTTAGATGATGATTTTATGTGCTTATTTTGAAGGGGACTATAGACTGAAAAAGAATATGCAACCCATATTTGATTCCGACAGTTCAAACGGAAATTATGAAAGTTTGAAATATCGAGTTTTGGAAAAAATGCCATTTGAACGACCAAATTCTAAACGCTTGCAGATATCGATTCGAGAGTATTTTTTTCTGATTCAGCTACCTCGAAAACCTATAAAAACATACCAAAAACAATAAAGTTCCCCATACTTTTCAAATGAATTCATTTTATAGATTTTGAATTTTTCATTTCCGAGTTGCGTTTGAGAGCGTCTGCATAATACAGTTCGCTAGGAATCGATTGATTTTCTACGTCAATCGATTCATTAGACCGCGTTAAATAATTAACAGTAATAACCGTTGCTGTTCATCGTACAGAATTTTTGCAAAATGCTGAAATATAGCGTTTTAGGGGGGGTCAACCCCTTAGGTAATTTTCGTCCAAAATTTCAAAATTTTAGATGATGATTTTATGTGCTTATTTTGAAGGGGACTGTAGACTGAAAAGAATATGCAACCCATATTTGATTCCGACAGTTCAAACGGAAATTATGAACGTTTGAAATATCGAGTTTTGGAAAAAATGCCATTTGAACGACCAAATTCTAAACGCTTGCAGATATCGATTCGAGAGTATTTTTTTCTGATTCAGCTACCTCGAGAACCTATAAAAACATACCAAAAACAATAAAGTTGCCCATACTTTTCAAATGAATTCATTTTATAGATTTTGCATTTTTCATTTCCGAGTTGCGTTTGAGAGCGTCTGCATAATACAGTTCGCTAGGACTCGATTGATTTTCTACGTCAATCGATTCATTAGACCGAGTTAAATAATTAACAGTAATAACCGTTGCTGTAGAATCTAAACTAAGACAGACCGCCACCTGTTGGTTTCACTAATAATGTTCAGGAGGCCTAAATGAATACAATGACACCAATATCTGGTCGATATATGCTGGTCACCGTTATCTCAATATTTACCCATTGGTTTTATAACAAGCCTATTATTGAGCTCATAATATTTCAAGAAATATCGAATCAAGTTGTGATAAATACATGTTGTGTTTATACAGGTTTGGAAATTCACATCGGAAACATACGATATACAATGCACTAGGCAGAGAATTTTGCCGTCCATTTGAACACATGTATATTCGAGAGATCAATGTGCTCTAATTGACTGAAACCCGTTGTCCGGTTGCAATAATGTAGTGTTGTCTCCTCTTATGGTTGCAACTGGCTTGATTCAAACAGTATGGTAGGCAACCGCAAGTACTTGAATCAAGTATCACAGCAGCTTGACATTAATAAGCATTTATTCATAATTTCTCATTAACAAACAACATTATATTATATTACATAATAGATTTGTCTTTACAACAGCTCGCTTGCGGTAAGTACATTGCAACAACTAAACTGAGTAAGTAAAAATATTAAACAGTTATATACATTATATACCGCACTCTAACGGTATACAGGTTTGGAAATTCACATCTGAAATATACGATATACAATGCATCAGACAGAGAATTCTTCCCTCCAGTTGCACAGATGAATAGTCGAGACAATCACTTGCTGTAACATACTGAATTCAGTTGTCTTACTTTGTTATTCTAGTCTTGTCTCTCTCTTATCATTTAGAGGAGCGTAGTTCTTTAGTATGGTAGGCTAAATACTTGAATCGAGTATTACGGGCAGCCTGACAAATTAAAAATTCTATACGTTGAGTGCGGGTTCCCTACCATACTGCGATAAGAGAGAGACAAGACTAGATTATCGCAGTGAGACAGTTGAATTCATTCAGTTATCGCACTTGATTATCTCGCCTATTCATCTGAGCAACTGGAGGGAAGAATTCTCTGTCTGATGCCTTGTATATCGTATGTTTTCGATGTGAATTTCCAAATCGGTATACAGGGTCTTTATAAATGATTGTAGCAGCGCAGTTGTCTTAGGATTACCTTGACACAGAATACCAATCTCTAACCAATCAGAGCATAGCACGATCACAGAATTCTGTGATTTACATAGGAAGCGGCAAAATGAGAATAATCCAAAGCCAACTGCGCTGTTACAATCATTTATAGAGACCCTGTAGAATAATACTTATACTACCCTATTTCTGTCCGACCTTTCTAGACTACGGGCCCGTGTTGAAAAACTTATGGGTCAGTTGAATCACCAGGTGACCTATCTAGAACGATATAAGAGCATAAAATGATAAGATTCAGCACTATGCCGTCACTTGTGAGCTGTTCAACTGAGTGCGGGTGAGAATTCGAAAGTACAGGTAGAGTGGGTACATTTTGGTCACATATTTTTGTACGGCATTCTTACCATCGATAGATCCGTGAAAAATAATAAGAAAACGCGTAGCGCAGTAAAAAAATGTGGAGCCACAAAGTCAAAATTTTTTTTAATTTTCCGACAATATCCAGGGTAAATTTGGTCATTTGATTTTGTACGGCATCTGTGTCATACTATTTCAATACTGCTTCTCATCCATTATTTCGCAACGCCGTACAAAAATCATGCGACAAGGGGAAAAAATCTAGGGTTGCAATCCCTCTCTTTCCGTAGTCCAGGGGGTGATTTGACACAACATGAAATAAATTTATTTTGAAAGTATTTTATGCAAAGATAATATTTTTTTATATGCCGTACATTTTTGTTGGTTCAAAGGTGAAAAAAAGAAAAAAATCATTTATTTGTACTGATGTTCATAGTCTTTTCGTGATTCTAGGTTCCTAGTTAGAAACTATGTTGAATATGGGTTTGTATTCTATCCATTTATACCAAAATATAGACATATTGTCACTGATAATTCCAAAATACAACATATTTTTGAGAAGTACTCATGACACAGAAATTTGCAGTAAAAAATCATGCGACAAGGAGGTCTGCTAACTTCAGTGTAATATGTTGTTTTTTGGAATCATCAGTGACAAGATGTCTATATTATGGTATAAATGGATAGAATACAAACCCATATTCAACATAGTTTCTGACTAGGAACCTAGAATTACGAAAAGACTATGGAAATTAGTACAAATAAATGGATTTTTTGTTTTTTTCCTCTTTGAACCAACAAACACGTACGGCATATAAAAAATACTTTCAAAATAAATTTATTTCATGTTGTGTCAAATCACCCCCTGGACTATGGAAAGAGAGGGGATTGCAACCCCAGATGTTTTCCCCTTGTCGCATGATTTTTGTACGGCGCGGCGTTGCGAAATAATGGATTAGAAGCAGTATTGAAATAGTATGACACAGATGCCGTACAAAATCAAATGACCAAATTCACTTTGGCAATTGTCGGAAAATAAAAAAAAATCGACTTTGTGGCTCCACATTTTTTTACGGCCCTACGCGTTTTCTTATTATTTTTCACGGATCCATCAATGGTATGAATGCCGTACAAAAACATGTGACCAAAATGTACCTGATCGAATGCAACTTGCTTTTTCCTGGGGATGGTCTGTATCGCCATTGAGAGGCATTTACTCAGGTTTACTTAAACATTAAATAATTGGATGGCGTACTGCAGGTTCCCTACTATATTGCCACTGCTAATGTTAAGAAAGAGACAACACTACATTATTGCAATCGGAGAACGGGATTCAGTCAGTTACAGCACTTGGATCTCTCGAATATAAATCTTTTCAACTATAGGATAAAATTCCCTGTCTGATGCATTGTATATCATATGTTTCCGTTGTGAATTTTCAAACCTGTAGTGACATTTTCAGTTCTGTTATCCTGTTTAGAATAGACAAGATTTGATTGTGTGTGACCTCCTTCGCAAATTTGATCATTTTCAACCTCGCCCTTTGCACCAACACATTAATTACATAGGCATGATGCTTGATGGAATATGGTGTTGTTATTTTTTTATTATAATTGATCAAATAATAATATAATCAAATAAAGTGCTATTATTATTATTATCAACAAAATAGATTTTTAGGCATAACTAATTTTTTTTTCTGTCAACCTCAAAATGAAAAGTGAATTTAACGTATAAGAAATTGCACATTAATGACCCACTATAATGTTCGATTTATGCTATATGACTGTGCAATTGTCATGGGTAACCAAACACAAAGTATTCAAAAGCAACACGAGTAATGCCACTCTACTGGAACATAGAAACACAGTCGACGGAAAAAATCTTGTAATCAACTCGTTTATTAATTTAGAGATTGATGGTCTCCAACTATTCGCTCCGCTCACGCGTAAAAAATTTATATCATTAAACTAGTTGATAAAATAACTATTATACTAACCTGGCTGTGTTATGAAAATTTCACCCACTTTTTCTGGTGTGATTCTGCAATCATGTTCATGTCCCCACATGACCAAATCTATATCTTTGGGAATTGCATCAGGAGGAATGAAGTTTTTAGGTCCCCGTGGTGCTCTGTTTTGATGTAATACTAATAAATTGAAAAATTCTTCATCATCTATATTATCCGGCTTAGCAATCGAAACCTAAAAATTTATCATTGGTTAATTTACAAATTAATGGTTGATCCAGGAGAGACAAAATATTTCACTTCAGCAGATTGAAATTTTCACAAGAGGTCAAATTATTTCTTATAATTTTTAAAGCTACAAAAATAATTTGGAAGATACCTAATTGTGTTATTATATTTCATTAGATATAGATATTACAAAAAACACATCTGAAACATACGATATACAATGCATCAGACAGAGAATTCTTCCGTCCAGTTGCACAGATGAAGAGTCGAGACAATCAAGTGCTGTAATACACTGAATTCCTTGTTTTATTGCAATATTCTAGTCCTTTCTCTCTCTTATCGTTGGGAGGAGCATAATTCTTTAGTATGGTAGGCAACTTTAAATACTTGAATCAAGTATTACGGGCAGCCTGACAAATTAAATAATTCTATAGGTGTACTGAAGGTTCCCTACCATACTGCGATAAGAGAGACCAGACTAGGTTATTGCAATAAGTCAATGGAATTCATTCAGTCACAACAAGTGATTATCTCGACTATTCATCTATGCAACTAGACGGAAGAATTCTCTGTCTGATGCATTGTATATCGCATGTTTCAGATGTGAATTTTCAAATCTGTATTTTTATTTATGTATCGATTCATTACTGAATTCCTCATACAACCTACTGAAAAAATTTCCCTGTCGGGCACTGTTGCCAACTTATGCACAAATTCGTGAAATTCTCGCAATCTGTATTACTAGTTTTGAAATACAATATCTCGATTATTATTTATGCGAATGAAACCAAACAACAGTTCTATGGTCGAAAATCTCAGCATTCCTGTCATATACAGTAGAGACTCGATTATCCGGAGAACGATAATCCGGATATTTACTAGTCCGGATTGACGTCAAGATTGTATTATGTCCTTATAATCCGGATTGCAAGACTCAATAATCCGAATTTCCGATCGTTGCATACGTGGTTTACGGTTTTAACTTGTCGTAACTCAATTTCTGTGACGACGTTCGGGCGTTCTTTTGGTATAAAATAGTGCACAATGGTATAAGACAAAAAAAGTCAGACAAGAATAATTAATTAGTGAAATGGAATGTTTCTACCTCCAAACCATACCGCTTTGATACAGCATATGGATCATAATGACATTAAATTAACAAAACTGAAATACCGAAAAGGCCTTTTAGCACATATTTTTTCGATCCTCGAAGACGGGGATAATGTTAGCAAATGCCTTAGACTAAGTATATAGTCTAAGGCAAATGCATTTAGAGCATAGATCAATTCGATGCAGTCTGTTTATTCCATAACTCATGGCAATTACTGATATTCAGCTTCTGAAAGATATACAGGAGAAAGCTATTAATTGTTCAGCATTCTTTTTCCCTTACAGTAGAAAACGTAAAATATCTAATTATTCCAAATAATATATTTGTTTTATGGTTTCGATAATGAAGCCTATATTTATTTCAACCGTTTTTTTTAAATTGCATCTTTACTAAATTGTAAGACGCGGTATTCCGGATTCCTTATTAATCCGGATCATCCCTTGCATTAATTGATCCGGATTATCGAGTCTCTACTGTAATTGATACAAAAATTGAGATAACTACCTTTTTCTCAAGGAATAGCCGGCCTAACCGCTGATCTGATATATGTGACAAACCATATAGAGCCAACAAACTGCTTCCTTTTCTGATCAAAATTGGATTTATATCAACTTGTGTGAGATCAGTCCATCGTCCAAAATAGTTAACAAGACCAGTGGAAGCCAAGAGATCCATTGCAGAAACATGGTTTTTTCCAGTAGGATCATCATGATTGCCATGAATAGAGAATACAGGAATTCCCACATTTAAATTAGGATCCTCATAATTCACTCTCTTGTTTAATGTGTGATCAAAGTTGATTTGTTGATCCGACAGTATTTCAAAACAAACTGGGTTATCTCCCAAACAGTACCTGAAACAGCATGAACCTAAAGGTTTGTTCCAACAGCGTATTTTTGACCGTACAAGGAATCGTTTTGTATCGCATTTATGCGCAGGTCAGTGCCGTGTACGGTTCAAGGGCTGGTTCACAGTTTCAGGTTGTTGGAACGCTTTTGTGTACCCGTGTATCGTAAAAAATTTGAATTTTGTGTTTACAATTTTTATCAGCGTGATATGTTTCTATTGTCTCATTCTTTCGATCTTATTGTCACTGACAAAATAAATAATCCCTAGCCTAGAGATTTATTTTATCTAAGTTGTTTGCTGTTACTTATTCTAATTATCTAGCCTGTCTTCACATCCTTTGAGCTTAAAAGAGTATTTTTTTTATGAATGAATTCTTCAATAGTATGTTCGCTTGAATAAGTATTGGAAATGTAATAAAACTTCGCTGAAGAATGAAATAAATAAAATATAGTGTGTTATGTTACATTTCCGATACGTTGTATACTTGGAAGGGTAATTGCCAATTTTGAATTCTCTTCTAAATCAAATATCTTGCTCGATGATGTCTATTATTTTTTGTTTATTAAGCTTTTCATTAATTACTTAGTTGCTTTTCGGAAATAAAAGTGACTTCCCCAAGTACACGGGATTACAAATGTGGTGCAAAGGAAACCGAATTCTTTATTTAAGTACATGGTATTCATATGGAGAAAGTAGGCTTCTTTGAAATGAGAATTCTGAAGCAACTTTGAAATAAAACTGCTCACGTAACAATTGAAAATTTCAAACATTTCCCCACCATACACTGTTATTACTTTTAATTCTATAATTCTAATACTTTCTTCAAAGTTTCCAAATAATGAATAATTTCCATTTGAATATATCGTTTAATGAGTAACAAAACAAACGAGCAAAAACTGAAAAAAATTAGAGACCTATCTCTGAAAATACCACAATAACAAATGAGATAAATAAATGAACCTCATATCAATAAATAAGAAACTTTCTTTCGATCTGAGAAATAAACATAACCGTCCTAACCTAAAATAAATAGAAATCCAAATGGCGCAGGTCAGTACCAAACCAGTATAAACGATCCCTGCCTCCTAGCAGGGATCGATTTGACCGTACACTGTACCGTACATGGGACGTTATATAGGTCAGTTGGAACACGAGACCGCGATTTGGGATTGTTCACTGTACCGTCCAAAAACGCAGTTGGAACGCCTTTAATCTACTGCGCATGTTGTGGACCGTACAATGACTGCTGTTGGAACAAACCTTAAATCACCAAGGCTGGGGCTAACATATAGGTGAAATCAAAATCTAATTCAAGCGAATGACCAGTAATGACCGTGGTCATTGTTGGTCCTGCCCTTGGTCTTGGCCCTTGAGGAATGACCGCGAATGACCAGCTTCTGCTCAAATGCAGTTTTGGTCATCTCCACCATTTTCGTTAATGTAGGTCAGGGAGAATGAAAACAAACACATAACCAACGATTTTCTGAATTAGAGTTTCGCTTCAGTAAAAATGCAATTATTGACTGAATATTGGGACTGAATATTGTTTGTTTTGGAAATTTCAGCCAGGCAGAAAACCATTTTAACAATTAATTAACGATAGCTATTATCATAAACATGTGTTATCATAAGATATAAACATAGTATTTAACCTTATTTCTTCAATGACCAGAAGCTTGACTCGGCTCTCGAGTATGTTCACCTTAGGTCATCTGCGGTCTTAATCGATGACGTTGAAGGGCAATTCATGACGTCATATGATAAAGACCAGCAATGACCAAAAGCGCTTAAATGCAGTTGGTCATTGTTGGTCTTGACCAATGAAGACCAGGTCATCCGCTTGAATTAGATTCAAGTTTGCAAAGACTGTTTTGTTATCGTAAGTTTTCACTCTTTATAGGTACTCACTTTCTCAATAATCTTATACACTTATTAAAACAGGAGGGACTTGGCTTCGTATCGTGAAATAAATCTCCTCCTAAGAGAATAAAATCAACCTTAGAGGCAACTCCTATTTTTAAAATTTCTTCGAAGGTATTGAACGTATCTTCACCTATAATCAATGTTTACATAAATAAAACTGCCCAATAGATAAATTAGAATAATACCTCGAATGGAATCATTTTCTTTATATCCAAGATGAATGTCAGTGGCCAACAATATTTTGAATTGATCAGTATCCCCATGCTCTTCGTTTTTGGGTGTAATAACATCCTCTTCGAAAGAATCATTGATTGTATCATCTGAATCACTGGCCATTATTCAATTTACAACTATATACTTCCTAAGGTTTAATTTTCGCAAGAAAAGATAATGTTTAATATACGAAAATTGCGCGGAACAGGTTGATCAACTTATTTATTTTTTAAATTTTTGAATTGACAAATCTCATAACCTTTAAATTCAACCCGCGAAGAAGAACCATAGAATAATATAAAATCAAATATTCTTCTCCATTACAGGGGTGGCCACCACAGAATACTTTTAAAGTGGGCAAACTTCGAGAGGTGATTACACAAGTGATTTGCCACAAAAAAGTGTTGGTCGTAATGTTGACGGTTTTTCTTCAATTTAACATTTCTTGATTTCATGAAAAATTTCAAGTTTTTTCTATAAAAAAGATTTTTTCCTCCATGGTTTGTACATAGAGCATATTATCACAGAACACCGTGATATATTATCTAAAAATAAAATTCTATGTTCTTACCGGTATAACCTTATTTCTAAAAATTTCTAACCGTTCTTTTCTTTCAGCTTCTGCAGTTTGAACTGTTTGGTGTCATCATTCTATTTTTCTTGTGCGGTGTTGAGACTTGACAGACCTTCAGTGTTTGAAATGTTCTGTAGAGTATTTCGGTTTTATACCTTATATTTCCTGGTAAGTGTCTTTAATGAAACCACTTTTCTATTCATTTATCTTTGAATTCGAATTGAGAAACTAGCTCATGTTATTTACAGTGCATTTGCTAAATGAAAGAGCTTCAATATTAATAATATATAATTATAATCGTTATCCCTTCTACCACTAATGGTGTAGGGTACACATTAAACATTCTCATCTTCTCTCATGTATGAACTTCGACCATTGTTTCTTGCCCCTCTCCATGTTTGTCTTCTTTCACGAATGATTTCTTTTATTTGTTTATCCTAGGTTTTATCAGGTCTTCTACGTTTTCTTCTTTTCACTGTTTTAGCCTCCCATATTTTTCTTGCTGGTCTTTCACAATTCATCCTATTCAGATGCCCCCACCAACTAAGCTGTCTACTCTCTATAAACTTCTGAATTGGATCTATTCCTATGTCTTCTCTAATTCTTTAATTTCTCATCTTGTGCATCCTGGTTACTCCCCTTACCTTTCTGAGATACTTCATTTCCAACGCCTGAATTCTGCTCTTTTGTGTTTTATCTAGCACCCATGATTCACATGCTAAAGTGAGTGTTGGCCTGTATACTGCCTTGTAAACACTCATCTTGGTATTCCTTGATACAGTAGAGACTCGATAATCCGGAGAACGATAATCCGGATATTTACTAGTCCGGATTGACGTCAAGATTGTATTATGTCCTTATAATCCGGATTGCAAGACTCAATAATCCGAATTTCCGATCGTTGCATACGTGGTTTACGGTGCTATAGTTCGTTTCAAAATGATTGTCATCAGAGCAAGCCATGAAAGTCCAGTCGGGGCTTTATTTCTAGGTACTAAAAAGTCACTAAAAATTTCTGTGGGTTCATCAGTCAGAGAAGGGAAATAAATAAACATAACCTAGAAATATATTTAATAAAATATTTTTATTTTCCAAAGCAAATTTCTGAGCTTGAGAATGTTCCTGATTCTTAAATACCATTTGGATTGTGTAAATCTCTAAACCTACCAGCAATATATAATTTCTGACAAATTGACAAATTTTCGTATTTACCATCATTTGCAGCTAAAGAGCGAAGAAAGAATAGGTATAGCCCCTAAGCTTGTGAATATCATGAAAAATAAACACAGTCATTTATATTTCAGTCCAGTTTAATCAATGGGATTCAGGTTTTATTACTATGCCGCTGCCTCAATAAACGAAACTATAAACTATCAAAGTACTCTAATGAGATGTCATTCATATAATTCACCGATGAAGATTGAGACTCTATTGAAGATAATTAAGATATATTTTCTTTTCTCTGACAAATTTATTTGTAATTATAACTTAAAATGAGTGTGTTCAACTCAAATTCAACTGAGATAGCCAAACTGGTGAAACGAAACAAAAAGAACTTGTTGATACTTTGAAAGGTGTGGACCAATTTGTCATACATAATAAGACAAAAACACAAATTAAAGAATTTATTCAGTATGTACATTAATTGTACCACATTGTATAACTTTAATAAACTTATCACCGATTCTGTCTGTTTTAGTAAGAGGAATATTTCATTGAATAGCCAAAATATGAACCGAGTGTGTGTGGCAAAGGTGTTAAAATTAAAGTGAAACATGTGGACCACAAGATGTTATCATTTTTGTATGAAAATCATACTTGTTTTAGAATATACTATTGCACAGATTAAATAATGATTTCATTCATTCATATGCCTTGGTTACGTTTGATATGAATAATTGAGTATTTGTTTGTTGATTTAACATATCCATTATATTAATTAAGTACTATTTCTTCAGATCCCCAAAAGATGACACACAGTTTTCCCTAAGTCTAGAATAGAGAAATGGTGAATATTTGGCTTTTATTGGAAACGATTGTCAATTTAGCTTTTGTAGGTCTTGTCGGTGTCATTTTAGATAAAAGTTGATTAAGTTCCTTTGAGTGTTTGGAATTCAGAGGAAGCAAAAGTTAAAATTTTGTTTCAATCCTTATCGTATGGGTAAGGAACACACTTAACATTGCTTAAAACTGACAATTTACAGTGAAAAACTAAAATAAGCTTCGGTACAAAATTGAGAAAATTCATTCAGAACATTATCCAAAAATTTTATTGTTAATTGGAGACAGAAATATTATATGCAATCATAGATTCATTGAAAATAATTATTAAAAGTACAGTGGAATACTTATAGACTTATACATTTTACTATTTATTTACATATTAGAATTATCTTCTGAATGCAGTGCTCCGAAGCGAACATAACATGTAAAATAACTGTTAGAGTAAACATCAAAATTGTATTAACAATTCAACTTTCTATAAAATCCAACAAAGGATTCAAATATTTTTAAGTTTATCATTTATAGGAAACTTATGTTCTTGTAGCCCTTGCCGAATTACTTTTTTATGAGAAGCAGTCGTAGGTATATAATCAACTCTGATTGAATGATATGGTGCATTACCCATGATAATGACACACTTTGTATCAAATAACTGCAGAGAAGGTATTAATTGTTCAGTAATCCATTAATGAAATAGTTCCCCATTCATTGTTTTATGCTAATCCGTATCATTGATACCACTGTCAAGAATTAGATCACATCCAGGTAAAAATCCATCAAATACACTCATTGTTTTTGATTTTAGAAAAATAAAGTCGTTTAATGTCTCTTTGAAGGTATAATCATGTGGAATAGGTTTCCTTCCAGTGCTAACTCTGGCTCTAGCAACTTGCCTTCTACTTTTTTCTCCGAAATTCTTCGGACAGTTCTAGGAGAAATCTGAAATTTTAAAACTTACTTAATCAGAAAACACATTGTACATGATCGTTTACCTGAAAAACGAGCCCAATGCCATTAATACTAGCCGAAATATCTGCTAACACCGATACACTGCCTGGCGTTCCCTTGCAGTAAGATGAGAGGAATCTGGTTGTGTTCCGGCCGTTTTCAATTCAGTAATCAAATCAAAGTAGATTCAAGAGATATTTAAATCCACTTGTCGATTAAATCAAGAATATCAACTGATATTAACAAATTAATTCGAAATATCTTCAATAGGTTAACTCAAACTGGAAAAAGTCAAAGTCAGTGATATTTTCAACACCAACCTAAAATCGGCAAATCGAAATTCACCGAACGGACCGATACCAACATATTTTCGACTTCTCACAGCCGCCCGAGATGCCAATCATTTTGAAATGAACTATAACTTGTCGTAACTCAATTTCTATGACGACGATCGGGCGTTCTTTTGGTATATAATAGTGCACAATGGTATAAGACAAAAAAAGTCAGACAAGAATAATTAATTAGTGAAATGGAATGTTTCTACCTCCAAACCATACAGCTTTTGATACAGCATATGGATCATAATGATGTTAAATTGACAAAACTGAAATACCGAAAAGGCCTTTTAGCACATATTTTTTCGATCCTCGAAGACGGGGATAATGTTCGCAAATGCATTTAGAACATAGATCAATTTGATGCAGTCTGTTTATTCCATAACTGGCAATTACTGATATTCAGCTTCTGAAAGATATACAGGAGAAAGCTATTGTTCAGCATTCTTTTTCCCTTGCAGTAAAAAACGTAAAATATCTAATTATTCCAAATAACTTATTTGTTTTATGGTTTCGATAATAAAGCCTATATTTATTTCAACCGTTTTTTAAATTGCATCTTTACTAAATTGTAAGACGCGGTATTCCGGATTCCTCATTAATCCGGATCATCCCTTGCATTAATTGATCCGGATTATCGAGTCTCTACTGTATTTCGCCAAGTTAGGTTAGGTTTGGTTCCCGTACGAGGTCATCACCTTGTCGTGGTGTACGGGCTCAGTAGTTGGGAGGAATCCAAAAAAATTATTTTGGGAGAACTTCCAATGAAAACTAAGAATGACCAGAACAGTAGCCATAGAAGTAGAAGTAGATATAGAGGCAAAAGTAGACTTAGGCCTTTTGCAACCCCGCATTCCCAACCCAAATCCTTTTCCAACTCCCCTTGGATGGATAACCCGTTACCTAGCACAAGGGATGTGTGCCTGGCACTGCCCAACAGTATGAAAACGAGATGGAAGCACAAGAGAAATCGACCTTCCAATGAAAACTAAGAATGACCAAAACAGTAGCCATAGAAGTAGATATAGAGGCAAAAGTAGACTTAGGCCTTTTGCAACCCCAATTCCCAACCCAAATCCTTTTCCAACTCCCCTTGGATGGATAACCCGTTGACGACCTAGCCCCAGGTGATGTATGCCTGGCTCTGCCCAACAGTATGAAAACGAGATGGAAGCACAAGACAACTCGAACTTCCAATGAAAACTAAGAATGACCAGAACAGTAGCCATAGAAGTAGATATAGAGGCAAAAGTAGACTTAGGCCTTTTGCAACCCCGCATTCCCAACCCAAATCCTTTCCCAACTCCCCTTGGATGGATAACCCGTTGACGACCTAGCACTAGGGATGTGTGCCTGGCACTGCCCAACAGTATGAAAACGAGATGGAAGCACAAGAGAACTCGAACACAGTTTACGGAGCAGAGGAGGGATACCTCAGCCCGGTAGGCGTAGTGTGCAGCGCAGGCACCAACCGACCGAAATCAAGCGACTGCGTAGCCCCACGGAGCCCCCGAGCCGTGGAAGCTAATATTGCTACTCGGGAAGAACAAGAAGAAGCAAGACCCAACAAGAGAAGAAGAAGCGAAGAAGATGATGGACAAGAAGAAAAGAGGAGTCAGGCAACAGATAGCAACCACAAAATCAGAGTTGTTTTCAAGTACCTAAGCTCGAGAATGACAAGGGAGTACGTGATCAGAGCTGGCATCGAAAAAAACCAGGAACTGGCGACCAGACACAGAAGAGAATGGGAATCCATCAGGGTCATAACACGACAACGACAAGGAAAAGAAGCAGACTGGCTAGTGGAAGTAGAGCCAACACTGGCAAAGTATCTGATAGAAACGGGAAAGATCCAGCTGAAGCAGAGGGAGATACAGGTAAGTCGCGACGAATTAATCAAATTATGTTTCAGATGCCACAAGTCAGGACACCTACAAGCTGCATGCAACCAAGAGGAAAGATGCAAAAGATGCGGAGGAAAACACAAAAGAGAAGACTGCCGAGCAAAAAAGGTCAACTGCTACAAGTGCCAGGAGAAAAAACTCAAACCCAGACACCACGAGATGGACGACCCTGCCTGCCCGGCACTAAGGGAGGCGAACGAAAAACTCCGGAAAGAACCAACAGAAGAAGACGCACCCAAGCTGGAACCAGCCGAAATCACCGAACCGGTAAGTAGCACAAGTAACGAATTTGATTCCAGGAAAACCAAAGGCAAGCCAAAAACACAGGTCTACTGGTGGAACGACGAAATCGATAAACTCCACAAAATCTGCAGGACGGAGAGACGGAAGACCACAAGAAGTTCCGGAATTAAAACGGAAGGATACAGAGAGGCAAGAAGAAACCTAAAAAGGGCGATTAGAAGAAGAAAAATCGAATGCGGTGAAATAGAAAGAAAAGGAGGCGAATGGTAGGTAACAAAATAGGTTAAGTGAGTTCAGGGTCAAAGGTGACGAGCGCGAAAGACGCATGACTACATATTTTTAACTAGCGACCCGCCCCGGCTTCGCACGGTAATATCTTCGAAAATATTCACTTAAATCATACGTCTGAATAGTCTGAATTTTGGTACCATCCTACCCTATAAGTAAAGTAGTGTGATGGAATGTCGCTAAGTTTCGATCCAAGTAAAACTGTTAAATAAAGACAGTTGCATCAAAATTTTATCATAAATTCCCTGAAAGTGATCAAATACTAACTCGAAGTCTTAGAAACACTCAGTTAAAAAAAAACATCAAAATCATTTCAGTAGCTATGGCTTCATGCCTGTGTCCGTGCCTAGGATCCTATCTTATATTAACCAAGTCTTATAAAAATCCGTTCACACGTTAAGGCATGAATGAGGTAAACTTTAAAAAAAGATGAAAAATCACTAACTTAATTAGTTTTCTGCCTACCGCCTACGCCTTAAGTACGATAGCATGAATATCAGAAGCCCATATCCTTTTCTAGGTTACTATCTGTCACTTAACTAAATTTCATCAAAATTCGTTTAGCCGTTTAGGCATGATAGAGCAAAACTCCCAGCAAAAACCATAAAAAAATCACTAAATCAATTCAGTTTTCTGCCTACTTCCTATCCCCTAAGTACGATGACGTGATCATTTTGATTTTATATCCGTTTTTAGGTAACCATCTATTACCTTACTAAATTTCATCAAAATCTGTTCAGCCGTTTAGACGTGAAAGAGCAAAAGTCCCAACAAAAACGACTAAAAATCACTAACTCAATTCAGTTATCTGCCTACTGCCTACCCCCTAAGAACGATGGCGTGATTATTTATAGCCTATGACCATTTCTAGGTTATCATCTATCACCATACCAAATTTCATCAAAATCCGTTCAGCCGTTTAGGCGTGAAAGAGTAACAGACAGACAGAGTTACTTTCGCATTTTTAATATTAGTATGGATATACAACTGGGATGATATTTAGAATCACAGTTACCACAAACTACGAATAATTTCACTTATTTGATGCATTTCTTACAGCATGCAGCGGAACCTTCGTTACTTCGAGGAGCCATTGGTTGAATGAATGTAGGAACAAAGGCAACAAGCGCGAAAAACGCACAACGTAACTATGGCTTAACTGGCCCCTCGAACCGGAGGACGGATCGAGGTAGACCCAGCGAGCAACTTGTCGGATTTGAATTTTACAAAAAGTATTTTAAAGAAGAAATAACATTCTTCAAATCCTTTATTCTCTCGATACCGACCGATAATGTTTAGTGGGTGAAAAACGGCGTCAAACAGGAGCAAAAAGGCTCGAATGCATCAAACTAGTCGCGGAGTGGGAGTCGCCCGTTACGCGAGGGGAAAACTGTATACCTTGTATCTTTCGCGCTTCGCGTAGCGGGCGACTCCCACTCCGCGACTAGTTTGATGCATTCAAGCCTTTTTGCTCCTGTTTGACGCCGTTTTTCACCCACTAAACATTATCGGTCGGTATCGAGAGAATAAACGATTTGAAGAATGTTATTTCTTCTTTAAAATACTTTTTGTAAAATTCAAATCCGACAAGTACCCGAGTATCGCCACCTTCTTGAAAAAAGTAAGTCGAATTCGGAAAACTGCGATTGTGCAAAACTATTTATCCGACAGCTTTGTAATTGTGCACCAATAAAGTATATGTTAATAACTACTTAAATTCAGAGCAACTACGCTTATGCCTTAACAGCTTTTCGATCAGATCAATACTTCACGTTTTATAAGCGAAAAGGCAAAATTTTGGATTTTTTGGCTATTTTTCGCTTCTCAAAAAAAACCTAAGACGATTCAGGAGTGGAATTTATCATGAAAAACATGTAGAAACTACCTATTGCATGACTGCACAGTCAGATTTCAGGTAGTATTTTTGTCACGAAATCCACCTTTCGATAGCTCTATTGCTTGGTCTAGTACTCTTCCAATCGCCTTGGAGACCCAGCAGTGCCCACCAAATAAAGTATGATAGTTGGAGTCGGTGTCCTCCACTTCGCTATTACACTGGAGGAGGGGGTTTTAGTGGGTTGAAGTCCCACACGAATCCGTAGCATTGCACGCCCGCTACGGAGAAGGTCATGATGCTTTCCCCACACCTCCTGGGCACAAAAAAAAAAGAAAAAAAAAAGGTTAGCTTAAGTTAGCTAAGATAGAATCAGTTTCAAGTATCTATAAGTAGATTTGGTTAAGTTAGGTTTGGTTCGATTAGCTAAGATAGGAAAATAATTTCGAAGATCTTTAACTTCCACTTTTATTTTTTGTATTTTGTTGTATTTCATCAATAACTAGCACATACAATTTTTTTCCTCATCAGTAACTAGTTATTATTTTTTGATTATTGATTGTTATTCTTTGTGACCATGGGGAATTTTTAATATATTTTCATGTATGCACTTTTGTTTGATATTTAGTGAATACCTTTTTGAATGTGAAAATTGTTACGTTATGTATTTGGATTAAAGAAGTTAATTTAGATTAGACTTTATTATTTGTAATTTCTAGAGTAACTCGTGACAAACATGTCTGTTCAACCTAGAACACCGAATTGTCCTTAACCTAAATTGGTTGGTCACAGAAACGTCAACATCAATGTTGCCAACCCCAACAAAAATCATCCGTGTGTATTCCATAGTGAATAAATAAATAAATAAATAAATAAAAAATAAATAAATCAATGACCAGTAGGTCTGTGCGAGCAGTCAAAGATATTCCTTTTATACCTATCAGCATTCATAGCTCCATTATCAACGACCACCAGGTCTGTGCGAGCAGTCAAAGATATTCCACCCCATACCATAATCGATCCTCCCCCGAAACCAGTAGTATTCAGGAAATTGCACTGAGCATATCTTTCATGTGGACGTCTGTGTACAAGGGAACGCGAATCACAATGGCAGAATCTATTCTATCCTGAATTTTTCTTCCATTTGTGTCTTGTTTCGTTCAAAACCTTCCCGAGAGAACATAAAATATAAGTTATAAAGTCAATGTAGAGTTTACCTTCATTAAAATTAAGATTTTCAGAAAGTGCGTCAATTTTTTTGCGCAGTGTACAATTGACTAATCTAAAATACAATTGACACTTTCTGAAATACAATTGACACTTTTTGAAAAACACTTGGAAATGGTGTAGTCAAAAATAAATCGCGAGTTACATAAACTAAAGAATAATTTGACAGATTTTGTACAAACTTATTGCTATTTGGAAATAGCCACTTGAGCCCTGCGGACTCTCGTGACGCAACAAGTTTTCAAAAAATCTGTCAAATTAATTTTAATTTATTCTCACTCTCTTGTAATATTATTACTGGTTATATCCTTTCGAGTTGGAACGCGAATGTAATAAACTTTTTCTTTCAAGATGTTCCGAATCCACAGGCGCGAGGTCGGAGTAAGTTGATGGCCATCTTACAGGAACGTAGCTTCCAGTACATTGCACTCCAAAATATGCATTCATTTAGTCCCATATATTCCGATTATTATTAGCTGGGTAGCTATCTCTTTCAAGTCAAATATTTTATCTGTTAAGCTGCTTCGAAATAATGAAATGAATCGAGAATACTGGTCACAGTGGTCACCCCTAATGACCCCATCCGCACGTTGACCCTTGGAAATGAGAGATGAGGGACGTATGACGTTTTTTATTATTTTCATACACTGGCTATTTTGCAAATTTATCATATCCCATTTCTTAAAACTGGTCATGATAAATAATAATCCACCTGAACTCTCTCTCCTAACTTATTCAGGTACCACCTATAATATGTAAGCCTCGTCTCAGCATCTACAGGTACCAGATCCTGCACCTTTTTCCAATGACGAATGATATGGAAGGAATTCATTTTTTTGTGTTGTGCAGAACTTCGCAGGCTTATTGATTCAGTGCGAAAACGATTTGTAAAATGATTGGATACTAAAATTTAGTTTATTCGATTTGACAGATAAATTCAAAACATGAAAATTACGTCAATATCCCTACGGCTACAGGGTGTAACATAATAGTATGTCGCAACTTAAGAAGATGAATCTACGTATAATTTCAAGAAAAAAGGTTCATATAAACATGTCTCCGCTGAAGCTTCGTTACGGAGCTACAGGGTGTTGAAATTTCCAAAAAAAAAATTATTTTTTTCTAACTCCTACAGTTTCTGAGATATTCAGTCCAAATTTGAAATGCGTCTCCATCAATGCACGTCCTGTATCTTAACTAGAATCTACATGGTGTTTTCTCTTCCGGAGCCATGTCTCCCTTTTTCGTATCTCTAACCGTTTTCGAGTAAAAAATTGAATGATTGTATTTGATATTGAATAAGCTTACGTTGAGTCTCAGATAACAAGCTATCAAAATAAATAATTGTTTTAGCGAATAACATACAATCGTTAATAGTTATTTAATAAACTAGGTTATTAAAGACAGCGACTAATGGTCAAGATATTTTAATGCGTGAGCGGACCGATGATCTTGTATTAAATTTAGTTTCGTTTACAGATGAAGTCAAATTTGATGAGGCTACAGAAAGTATAATTTATTTTCTGACAAAAATATGAATTTTTCGTGTGTTCAAAAATGTTGAATGGAAGAAACGGCATGAGATTCGCAGGTTTTGTAGTTAGATTCGGTGCCTAGTTCTCATTTCAGTAATATTCCAGAATAGTTAATCAAGTGATTTGCGAGAAATTAGGTTCAACTTATCAAAAACAATCTCCGGTACGTCTATTTAAAAGAACCATTTGAAGACCTATAACCCTTCGCATATTTAACCTACATTTATAATATTTTCGATTAATTCGAAGTGAGGTAGTCACAAAGCCAAATATCTACAATTAAATGTAGGCTGAAAAAGGCAGGTGTTGTTGAAGTGTAGCTAAGGGGCTGAACAAAATATTTCATTTTATTGCAGAAAAATATGTTTAATTTGAGTGTTTCAACATTTTTTTAAGTCACTGATTTGATTAGGCATTTCGCGCAATCTTGTATTTTGAGAAGTCAAGAAAGGTTGAACTGATAAATAGCTGTTCGACCTTGTGTTATATGACATTTTTGTTGCAAATCCATACTAATATTATAAATGCGAAAGTAACTCTGTCTGTTACTCTTTCACGCCTAAACGGCTGAACGGATTTTGATGAAATTTGGTATGATGATAGATGATAACCTAGAAATGGTCATAGGCTATAAATAATCACGCCATCGTTCTTAGGGGGTAGGCAGTAGGCAGATAACTGAATTGAGTTAGTGATTTTTAGTCGTTTTTGTTGGGACTTTTGCTCTTTCACGTCTAAACGGCTGAACTGATTTTGATGAAGTTTAGTAAGGTAATAGATGGTTACCTAAAAACGGATATAAGATCAAAATGATCACGTCATCGTACGTAGGAAGTAGGCAGAAAACTTAATTGTGTTAGTGATTTTTTTATGGGTTTTGCTGGGAGTTTTGCTCTATCATGCCTAAACGGCTGAACGGATTTTGATGAAATTTAGTTAGATGATAGATAGTAGCCTAGAAAAGGATATGGGCTATTAATATTCATGCTATCGTACTTAAGGCGTAAGCAGTAGGCAGAGAACTAATTAAGTTAGTGATTTTTAATCGTTTGTTTTGAAAGTTCACCTCATTCACGCTTTAACGTCTGAACGGATTTTTATAAGACTTGGTTAATATAAAGATAGGATCCTAGGCTCGGACACAGGCTACTTTTTAGAACGGGAAAATACCTCATTCCGCGGAAATCTAGCGTGATCGTGTCAAGAAGCGCATGACGCCATAGCTACTGAAATGATTTTGATGTTTTTTTTAACTGAGTGTTACCAAGACTTCAAGTTAGTATTTGATCACTTTTCTAACTTAGAGGGTCGGTAGGCGCCATAATTTAGGAAATTTATGATAAAATTTGATGCAACTGTCTTTATTTAACAGTTTTCCTTGGATCGAATTACCGTGCGAAGCCGGGGCGGTTCGCTAGTAATGGTATAATTTTCCCTATTTTACGTTAAGTATATTCTAATATAGTTAATCACTTGATTCGCGAGAAATAAGGTTCGAATTATCAAAAACAAACTCTGGAAGGCCCATTTAAAAGGAACATATCAAGACCCATAATCCTTCGCATATTTAACCTACATTTGCAAAATTTTCGATCAATCTGAATTGAGGTAGTCACACAGCCAAATATATGCAATTAAATGTCGGCTTTCTAGCTCGCAGCTATCGAGAAGCAGGTGAATGTAAAGACAGTTACTTCAGTCTTGTTCAAGCCAGCGTCTTGTAAGTGTTGAACCAAGAAAGAAGTCGATGGTACTAGTGTCTTGAGCGGCTCGTAATCGTGCGAAAATGTGGATAATATCAGCGGTGTGAGCTAGTGTACTTGAAAACAACAATTGATTTTTTCAAATTTGTGATTTGTTTGTGAAATCTAACTGGATATTTTTCGAAATGCTGCAGCCAAAGGAGCTTCTGCTATCAGCGGCAATTTTATTGATTTTAGCGAAAGGCTTAACAGGTAGGCATTAAATTTTACTGATTTTTTTCTTACATTCAATACATTTTCCCATTTAGATTGTATACCATACGAATTTTTCGGAATTGTAATTGATACCACTTAACCTTCAAACCGAAAATACACTACTGGAAAAAATTAAAGGATCAAAAAAAATTCCAAATTTTTCGGCAATTTTCAATATGCCGTAACTTTGAGAGGAATGGTCGTACAAGGAATTTAAAAGAAGGAAATTGTAGCTCCAAGTGTCTAGTTTTTGGATTAGAACTTCAAAAATTTTTAAGTTTCAGTGGTTTTCGAGTAATGATAGAAAAATCAGCAACAAAAAAATTCTCAAAATTTTACCACTTTTTTTTTCTTGTCTACGAGTGTGGAAATTTTATTTTTGCATAATCGTTATAATGATGGGATACTTTGTTAATTCAGCTTCAATTTATTTTTTTATTGACCTCAATACTTCCACTTCTCGTCGAGATATCGGTCTTCAAATGGAAAAGGATCCATTTGTCTTTGATTATCGATCGTTATTAAATTAATAAAAATTCTATTTGTTAGTTTATTTTATTTTTCTTTTTTTGAAATTTATGTACTATCTGCAATTAAAATGTGGAAAAAGCTCGAGAAAATTCTTTTTTGCCTTTTTTAAAGATTATGAGCTTCTCAGAGCAAAAAACGTGATCCTTATTTTTTTTCAAAAATTCAATCGAGTCAAACAAAAAAACGGCTCGCTGGATTGAGTTGGCTCTTCGTAAGGTTTTTACCAACATATTGAACTTTGAAACTCACACTTAACATTATTGGTTTCCTCAACATTTTCGATCCAGCGGTAGATTTTTCTAGAAAACACCAAAAGCCCTTTTTTTGTTAAATTTTTATATTGATGCGACATGAAGAAAAAAAATTTCTATGAGTATGCAATGGTTGTTCATTAATGGGAGTTCATTTAAGGTCTTGAAACCCTCCTTCAATTTTTGGTGCGATTATTGGTTGCTGAGAAATCGATAATCAAAGACAAATGGATCCTTTTCCATTTGAAGACCGATATCTCGGCGACAAGTGGACGTATTGAGGCCGATAAAAAATAAATTAAAGCTGAATTAACAACGTATCCCATCGTTATAACGATTATGCAAAAATAAAATTTCCACGCTCGTAGACAAGAAAAAAAAGTGGTAAAATTTTGAGAATTTTTTTATTGCTGATTTTTCTATTATTACTCGAAAAACCACTGAAACTTAAAATTTTTGAAGTTTTAATCGAACAACTAGACACTTGGTGGTACAATTTCTTTTTTTAAAATTCTTTGTACGACCATTCCTCTCAAAGTTACGGCATGTTGAAAATTGCCGAAAAATATGGAATTTTTTTTTATCCTTTAATTTTTTTCAGTAGTGTATATTATCGAGACTTGATGAAATGGAATGAAAATATTTCTATTATTTCAATATAACTGAATGAAAAAATAACCCCATTCTTACGCAAATTATCAATCCAAAACGAAATACGAATTAGTTTGAACTGACCGCTCACCACTCACGAATAAATATTGGTTTTTGTTTACGAATTTCGAAAATTGTTTACCTTGAAATAACAATATTCATTGCAAAATATATTTTTTTCTATGAACGAACGATTGACAAATTTCTACTCGTTCCTTCTCTTCTACTTTGAAAGTGTGACATTTTCTCGTCTTTAACAATAACTGCTTTAATTCAACAAAAAAATTAATTCTTTCATTACTCTTTCTTCGAAATAAAATGGTGAATTCCGATATTAAATATGTCTACAATCTACATAATTGAACCGCAACATATGGCAAATGGGTTTAGTGGTTGGTATGACATTTTTATAGGACTTAATTAGTCGTATTATTGAGAATATTTTTTATGACGGCTTCATTTGTCACGGCAATAATAATAAAGATTTTTTATTCATTCAATTCTGTTAGTTGAACTTATATTCTTATGTCATTCGGCGTATGGAGAGCTTCACAAAATTATCTCGTATATCATATAATAAAGTATATTATGTATTTTAAAGTATTAAAGCAAAAATTGATCAAATATCGATTGAAATATAATCTGGGAGGATTCTGCATTTCTAGAAAACTTTTTATGTTTTGACTCCCAGTCTCTGAAACAAAAATAATTGAAAATTTGTAATTGAGATGAAATGCAAAATGTGATCAAATATAATCAAATATCGATTGAAATATAATCTGGTAGGATTCTGCATTTCTAGAAAACTTTTTAGGTTTTCACTCCCAGTCTGTGAAACAGAAATAATTAAGAAATTATTAATTAAGATGAAATGCTCCTTCGTAAATTCTTGCACTAATTTGTCAGGAGCAAATTGTTGCCTAACAGTAAAACTAAGAAGGGAAATAAATAAAAAGGATAATGTAACGTTTCGGTGTCTATATCAGACTTTTTCCTTTTTTAGTTTTATTGTTAGGCAACAATTTCTTCAGAACCAATTCGCTCCTGACAAATTAGTGCAAGGACGTACGCAGGAGGATTTCATCTTAATTAAATTTATTTAAATTATTTCTGTTTCAGAGACTGCGAGTGAAAACCTAAAAAGTTTTCTAGAAATACAGGGTGTTTCCTAAACATGCGGCAAAAATTCAGGGGATTGTTCCTTGGACTATTCTAAGAATATTTTGTCCTTGATGATTTTTGAAAAACCACTTTGTTTCGAAGATTTTCAGATAATAACATTTTATTATGAAAAATTACATGAAAATTTAACTTAACCTACAAAAACTGTTGAAAATGACCACCTCTATCCAAAAAAACGAATTCAAATGAAAACCGTGTTTAATCTGTATTCCTTTACCATCTGAACTTATCAATTTCAAGTCAAAAAAACTGGCCGTTTTAGTAATTGGAATGTTGTTAAACAAATTCAAAAATAAATTGTACCTACTTAGTAAACACAGTGCGGTACGCATTTTTATTTAAACTATTATTAATTTTAAAAATATGAAAAATGTTGTCCGCCCTGTATCTTCGAAACAAAGAGGTTTTCAAAAATCATCAAAGGACAAAACATGCTTAAAATAGTCCAAGGAACAACCCCCTGAATTTTTGCCGCATTTTTAGGAAACACCCTGTATAATCAAGGTGCGAAATATTCGTTGTCCACTGAAGGAATCCCGAGATCTATAGCAGCTAGAGAAATCAATCATAGATTTTGCGATTTGAAGGGAAATTGAAAAATTGTCATTTTCAGTGATGATGGCTAACGCGTTTGTTTGAACTCGTATTCCCTTGTCACATTTTACAGGCAGTATTTCAAATATAATTTGACTGAATTTTTTTGTACCACCATTTTCGAGAAATCAGAAGGATTTTTTATGTATCAAATGAAAACTATAGTCGAAAATTATTGCTGATTTGATAACTGTATTACATGTTAGTATTCACATGAATATTTCACAAAGAAATCAATACGTTTTTCCTGCTTTTCGATCTACTATTGAAGTAGGCTGGGGTTAGCATGGGTGAACTATAGAATACATTCGAGATATCAAAAATCCTTTTCATTCCCTGAAAATGGCTGGACAACAAAAAACACCATATACTATAATTGAAATTAATTTCATAAGAAGGCATGTAAAATGTGAAAACTGGTTTCGAATACAAGTCAGCGTTATTGAAAATGATGAGTTTTCAATTTTATTTCAAACTAAAAAAAAGTTTTCATATTCGGATTAGTCAGAAAAAAGAACTCGAAAATGTGTTATATAGTAGATTGTGGGTGTGAAGTTCCTGATCACTTTTTTTTATCTATTCTTCAAGGCCTTTCGGTATCAAAAAAATAATCTTTTTTTTACTATAAGTCTGTTCGATGATTCTGCTAATTTAATCAATAATTAACATCAATTTGCTCAGTCGTAAATTTGCACGAATAACATTTTACAATCGTTATAACTGTCTGTATATTTTATATGACGAAATCATGTCAAATAATATTGAATAATTTATTAATCAATAAAAAATCCCGATATCTACTGAATCTGTTATGGACAAACGCCAACGTTAAATTTCGATAAATATGCGCATACATCTACTCAATAGAATATTCAAATTCTTTTCAAAGTTTGGCTCATTATAATATGTAGTTTACAAAACTGAAAATTCCACCATTGAAGTATATATAGAACTAGAAACTATCAACTAATTTCACTAATGAAGAATGTCTTTACCGATTTTATCAAACAGATTCTCATGAAGCGAAGTATACACACAATTTAGGTCAATTTGTAATAGTGTATGTCCCATTTCAACCGGATTTGTCTTTTCGCAGTGAAAGGTGAATGAATAAGTCGATAAAACCAGCTACGTGATCATAAGAAATACTCTTAATGAATCTTCATTTCAGCCGGTTCAGCTCTAGAAGAATATACAAGATAATTGCTCAGTTGCAGGAACGTCCATTAAAATTTAAAGGTCCATTAAACCCTTAATCCTCCATTAGTTCCTTGTAATAATGGAGGATTAAGAGTTTAATGGACCTTTAAATTTTAACGGACGTTCCTGCACTGACACAATATGTGTCTAGCCTGCGGCCAGGTTTGTTCATACAAGTTATAATAACTTGTATACAGGGTGATTTTTTTAAGTGTTTCATTAGACGTTTTCGAGTAAGGAATTGTAATACAGATTCAAAATTTTGGATTTTCTATTTAGAGTACATGAACTTTAATTGTAAAATATTTTCAAGAGGAATCTACTTCCGGTTTCACCGGAAACGCATGTAACTTCGTTTTTTCGAATGCAACACCCTGTATATTTATACATATTCGAATTCTTCGTTCAATTCTACACTGATTTGATGTATGATATGTGCAACCACTCAAGCGGTTCTTGAATTATAGCCCGATTATCAAATTTCTTGAAAAAAAGGTTGTCACAAATTAGTGTCCATATCTTCAAAATCCCTCATTACAAGAATTTTTTTTGCGAAAGTGGAACAAAAGATAGTACGCTGATACTATTTCTTCTCTTCTCTTATGAGAAAATATTATACAGGGTGTCTGAAAAAGGACCCCAAAGTGAGCCTCAATAAAACTATGAAATCTCACTTTTTTCAAATGACAACCCTATAATTTTGTAATTCCAATCGATGCTAGTCAAAAACCAGTTAGGGTGTCCCGAACATTTCATGCCTCTAAAGTCAGTAGTTTTTCCGTTATTGAATAAAACTCGAATTTCAGGATTGAATCAAGGTTTCTTAGTCTAACCATAGATTTATTAGGATAGAAGTTTTCAAGAAGGCTATGTCTGTTGATTTATAATGCATTTTACAGAACTGTCATTTATACTTTATTGATTAATCGGGTACTATGCAAAATATGAATTACAGTAACAGTGATGTATTGAATATGTTCTTCATTTATGGTGAATGTAACAAAATATTAGAAAGGGCAGTCAGAACTTTTAACGGAAGAAACCCACATTTACCACCTTTAACAAAAAAAGTCAGTAAATGTGAATTTCGTTCGTTGAATTTCTAATTACCTATTTTAGGAATTTGTTACATTTGCCGCAAATAAAGAACATACCCTTGATATATCATTCCAGTGAAATTATTATTGCATGTTTTGCTTACTGCTTGATCTGTAAGAAAAAGTAAGAATGACAGTTCCTAACATAGCCTACTTCAAAACTGCAAGCTTACAAACTGTGCGAAACCTGTATTTAATCGTGAAATTCGAATTTTATTGAATAACGGCAAAAATACTGATTTTAAAAGCATGAAATGTTCGGGACACCATAACTGGTTTTTTACGAGCAATCGATTGGAATTACAAAATTATAGGGTTGCCATTTGAAAAAAGTGAGATTTCATAGTTTTATTGAGGCTCACTTTGGGGCCCTTTTTCAGACACCCTGTATAATATTTTCTCATAAGAGAAGAGAAGAAATAGTATCAGCGTACTATCTTTTGTTCCACTTTCGCAAAAAGAAATTCTTGTAATGAGGGATTTTGAAGATATGGACACTAATTTTTGACGACCTTTTTTTCAAAAAATTTGATAATCAGGCTATAATTCAAGAATCGCTTGAGTGGTTACACATATCATACATCAAATCAGTGTAGAATTGAACGAAGAATTCGAATTTGTATAAATATACAGGGTGTTGCATTTGAAATAACGAAGTTACATTCGTTTCCAGTGAAACCGGAAGTAGATTCCTCTTGAAAATATTTTACAATTAAAGTTTATGTACTCGAAAACGAAAATCCAAAATCTTGAATCTGTATTACAATTCGTTCTTAGAAAACGTCTAATGAAACACTTAAAAAAATCACCTTGTATAGTGGACATTCGACTGTATTTTGTAACAAATTTTGAAATTATACACAAATAACAACTATTTTGTACAAATTATTCGCTAGCGACTAGCGAAGATTTTACAACTGCTGCTACTGAATCAATTAGGTCAGTATTTCATGAAAAATAGAAAAATTTATGACAGGAAACACTCTTTTTCGAATTCGTTGCTTGACATAAATTTGAATTCATAAAAATTTTGTTTGATAGAAGTGCCTTTAAATATTGAACTAGTTTATTGAAAATACTGCTGCCTGCTGTCTCAATATATCATTATGGAGGAGATGAAAATTATCAGAACAATTTATCATGTTGATTAATTTATTATACAGTACTGTTAAGTAATAAAAGATTTAATTCATTGCAGCGGAATAAACATATTTTGTTCCAAAGAGACAGATAACTGAACTGTGGACATATTATTTGAATATTACAAGTTTAAACCGACACGATGCACTGATAGATAGATCATGCATGATGCATAACGATGAAATCGAGATCAATTTGTTGAAGTGTGGATTCTCATCAGAAGAAATGTGATTAACTTACTTTAGTTAATTACCAATAGTATATATTACACGCATGCTGGCCATTAGCTATAAAATTTAGTTTATTCAACGGTCCACGAAATCGTTTTTTTCGTCGATTACATCCTCAAACAATTATAATGGTGTGTTACAATAAAAAATTTAAGAAAGCCCTGAGTAGGTGCTTTTGAACGCTCGTTTTTGTTGGAGAAATGAAGCTAATACCTCAAAATTTTCATAGAAGTTGATATTGATCAGAATAATAATCTGAAAATTATAAAAAACTGAAATATGTAAAAACTTGATAATTAAAAATATTAAATTTTATGGTTCTGATGATGCAAACATCTTGAAACTTTGCACGACCATTCACCTATATCAATTTTCATGAATAAAATAAATTTCACCCGAATCGGATATCTTGCAATGGAATTATAGAGATTCTTATTTTCAATATTCCCATGGAATTTCTATGGTTCAGATAATGCGTTCTTTTTGAAATGACTTACAAGCATTTATGATCACTGTTCATTCCATTTCGTCGTATGTTCCATAGAATGAATATCCTAAGATATTGTTTTTGTCAATTATGCTTATTAATAAAAGAAATTTTTATTTGTGAAATTAAAATATTACGGATATAATTTTTTCCGGAAATTCGTAATCAAACCTTCAAGAAGGTTTATAGAACATCTTTATCTCCTGTCATAGACATACAATATCTTAGAATATTGATTTTATGGAACACTTATACGATAAATGGAATGAACAGTGATCATCACCGCTTTTAAGTTTTTATTTTTCCCTAGAAAAGTATCGACTGTATCGAAATTTCGCAGGTTACATTTTTTTTCAGAATTGAATGGGAAATCATAAGAGAAATTTGGTTTCGAAAATCTATCCCCACCGAAACATTTTTGATCAAAAATCATGGGGGGTTGGGGGGTTGTTATTTTCAATTCTAATAATAAAGTAATGAGATCTTAAAAAATTATGTGAGTTACATCTACTTAGTGCTTTATATTATGTATAGTTTTATGAATGAGTGTTTTTAAGGAACCGTAAAAAAACTCAAAAAGTATCAACTCGTCATCGCTTCAGTTTTTCTTCGATATTATGGGAGCTCCACCCTATGAAGACCTATGTTGAATGTTGAAGGAGCTACCATATTCACAACGTGAAGCTTATATTGGAGAAACTAAAGTTCCTTTGAATGTTCTTATCTGAATACGGAAAAAATCGTCTCAACTGGGATATACTGATATTTGAAAGCATGCTCGAATGAAGATAATAGGTTTTAATGAGCTGAAGCTGTCATAATATCGAAAAAGAAATACTGAAACTTGAAAAGTTAGACGTAGAAGCTTTCATGTCAATTACCGAAACGTTGAATTGATAGAAATACCTTCGAATAATCTATACTAATATTATAAATGCGAAAGTAACTATGTCTGTCTGTCTGTTTGTTACTCTTTCACGCCTAAACGGCTGAACGGATTTGATGAAATTTGGTATGGTGATAGATGATAACCTAGAAATGGTCATAGGATATAAAAAATCACGCCATCGTTCTTAGGGGGTAGGCAGTAGGCAGATAACTAAATTGAGTTAGTGATTTTTTAGTCGTTTTTGTTGGGACTTTTGCTCTTCACGTCTAAACAGCTGAACAGATTTTAATGAAATAGTAAGGTAATAGATGGTTACCTAAAAACGGATATTAGATCAAAATGATCACGTCATCGTATTTAGGGGGTAGGAAGTAGGCAGAAAACTGAATTGAGTTAGTGATTTTTTATGGTTTTTGCTCGGAGTTTTGCTCTATCATGCCTAAACGGCTGAACGGATTTTGATGAAATTCAGTTAGGTGACAGATAGTAACCTAGAAAAAGGTATGGGCTATTAATTTCATGCTATCGTACTTAGGGCGTAGGCAGTAGGCAGAAAACTAATTGAGTTAATGATTTTTAATCGTTGAGGACTGGAACACGATAGTGGGACATTGTTGCAGAGGGACTTACAGCCGGGAGAAAACAAAAAAACTTATTAGACGAAGTCGCGGGTAAAAGCTAGTATTGCAATAAATGTCCCATCATCAGAAATTCATGTCAAAAAAACATGCTGGTTTACAGTGCACATAAATGAATATAAAGTACAGTGAAGGATGAAACATAAAGTTGAAATAAAATGTTCTCAAATATATAGAAGCTTCATACTTTCTGGAGGCTAGAACTGATAAATATATTCTTTATCATCATCATATATTTATCAAAATAAGGTTTAGAGTCATGTAAATGTCCGGGTTTTTCCTGTTATGCCAAAAGAATAGAATTCCAAGACCACAAACCTGAAAATTGAATTATGTTCAACTCCTTATATCCAAATTATTTATTAAATAGTTAAACAGGAGCTAATGGGTGTAGGTTCAACAACATATGTTTAACGATATGATAATTAGTTATGCTCTAGACATAGAAAAAGTGGTTTTTAATAACACTAGCTCACAAGAAAGAAACTGAAATCATGCTATTATTCACTAGAAATTCTTAACAAGATGTTGTTTTATCAAGGTGAACCATGAAAAGAATGTTGGGCAAGACAAGGCAATTGTTTGCTTTGATCGTGAAAGTTCACAGGAATGCAGTAATAATTCATAAAATTGTTGCTCTGCGGTGACCATCAATAATAAATATGATATAGTCCATCCAAGAATGCTTTGAAATCTTGAGTGTCCGTTCACTGCTTTTTTGAATTGGGGAATTCAGGTTGGTGTTTTGGACACCCATACATAAGTTCTCAGTATTTTTTTGTCCTTGGCTTTTGAAAACATCTGGAATTGAACCATCGATAGTATATGCAAGTTAAGACAACATTTCATCAATCCACTTTCAAGAAAAAGTATTTACCACGTAATTTCATACTCTGATGACGACAAGGAGAATTTGTACCAATTCAAGTAACAATCAGATTACATATACAGGGTGTCCCAAAAATACCAAGCGAAAGTGACACTGGAGATAGATTGGCATTAGGTCTATCAGATAGCATCAACATGACCTCAGTAAAAGTCCGCTGGTTTTCGAGATATCACCACTTTTGCAAACAAAAAATGAAAGAGAAAGTGAGATAAAAAAGAAAGAAGAGCAAAAATAATGGTTGTTTGAAACGGTAGCGAGGAAAGAATATCAAGCAACATGTAATTTGGCAACAGGTGACACTTGTCCATTTTTCTTAATTTTTAATTATTTCGGAATAAACACATCCCTCGCGACAAAATTATAATTTCTAAGGTTTTGACATAAAAAAAAATTGGTAGTGTTGTATCATTTTGAAAAGTGCTGGAAATGGACCAGTTTTTACGATTATTTGTCAATTCAGTCTGATTTTTTTTCACATCAGTCAGTCAAACTTAAGTTAACGTTTTAACTTCGTCATAAAATACAACAAGTTAGACTTTTTTTTAAAGGATTTTGTTCTAGTTCTCGGTGAAGTTATTACTTCATTGTTTAAAGCAACTATTCAGGGTAGCCTAGGTAAAAAAAACATGAGTTTGAAAACCGAAAATTGGAGATTTTTAAAAAAACACAAAAGTGGTATATCTCGAAAACCAGCGGACTTTTACTGAGGTCATGTTGATGCTATCTGAAAGACCTAATGTCAATCTATCTCCAGTGTCACTTTCGCGTGGTATTTACGGGACACCCTGTATAGTCCATTCACGAAAGGTTGAGCCGTCGGTTGGCCATGAAAATTTGGCATAAAATTTTAGGTTATGTTGTTTATTTTCTTGTCAGATTGATACGCAATGTTGTCAATATTGCATAGAGTTCTCTGATAACTCGTAAGCTCGTCGCACGACACCGGGTACATTCGGCAACGTTGACTTTATTTTACGTTATGACAGCAAATACTGCCAACTTAAAATAAATAAACAGACGCCTACTATACGCTCAAACTTTCGTGAGCGAACTATATGTATATTTATATATAATACAAATCGAAGCAGAGAACTAAAACAACGCCTGTTAATTAAATAATAATAATATTCCGCTTTCCAAAGTATTTCCAATAACTAGGGAAATTCAAATGAAAATATTCGCAAAACTGCTACATGATATGTCACATAATTCACGAAGAATAAAAATTCAATTCGAATGTTTTTATATTTGAAGTTTCACCGAGTGTTTCCAGTTTTCAATTTGACCATTTCAGATAGTTTTGAGTGTATTGATTCATATTGCAGTTTATTTATATAAAAACAATGTTCTAGAACAATGAATGAACGAAGGCTTAGAGAGAATTATTGATCATTTGAAATTTCAATTATAACATTTACATAAATAATTGATATTATGGTTCCACAGGTTAAGACTTCGGCAAGAAATTACATGGTGAAACTACATTATTTTTATAAAGTCTAAAATTATAACTAAAATTTTCGAAAACCATTAGGAGTAAAATTTGAAATAAGAATTTACTACACATACGTGATATCGTTTGAGAATTTCGTATTCTTAAGATGTATATTCAAGAATAAACTCTCATATAAAACATGATATCATTCACCAGAGAACGCATAGTTCAAATGTATAACATCTCCTACGTAGTTTCTCATACATAAACATAATATCCCTAGCAGAATGTGAATTGAAACAAAGCATAACCCATCTCTTTCATGCTTGATGAATCGGAGATGATAACTCCACACGAATCACGAAGCAACGCCATGCCATGGTTTTTTCATGCTACTCAACTATTGAACCTGTTTTGCAAATGTCAACAGGTCAATTCACTTTCGAATAATGTGAGTAGCATGACTATCTGAGCGGATTCATGATCAGCGTTGGAATGGGATCCACACATAATCATTAAGACTTATCGAAATATTGTCTGTTATAAGTACTCAAAATTATCTGAAATGGTCAAATTGAAAACTCAAAACACGGGATGAATCTTCAAACATAAAAACATTCGAATTGAACTTTTATTCTTCCTTTAACAGGAGTGGTTTTAGTTCTCTGCTTCGATTTATAGGATATAAAATACGTACCTTCGATATGTCTGTCTGTCGTGAGCTCATAGATTGATAACTTATGCTATCATGAGAATTATGTAACTCATTTGTTCCTGATCCTATCTATACTAGTTTCTTATATGTATCAAATAATTTGAGTGACGAAAATACTTTCTATATTGAATATGCTCGGAGACTTCAACCGCCGACCAAGACAGAAACCTTGAGACTGAGATGCTGGGTTAAGCGAGTAAATTTCAGATGTTGAATGATACGATTATGAATATACTGATTAGGTACTTCTTGACTCTGTTGAAGCCGCTCATAAGCTATTGTAACTTGTTATTAATTAAATTTTTTTCCTTTGAATCCTATTGGTTATTACGAAAACGGCAGAAAATAGCTTCCTTCGTTGCGATGGATTGGTGGGTTGATTCAATTCAATAAACTTCTGATATCATAGATTTACTGACTGAAACTCAAATATTTTGCATGTTTGTTCTTGAAAGGGAAATAATTCGTGGTCAAATCGTCAGTACTCTCTTCTCTTTCTGTCTGAGTTCAAACCTAGAGTTAACTAAATAACATTTTCAGCGGTAACATGAAGCTCCATAATTCTTCATTGTCTTCAGACATTCTCCAGAAAATGTTTTTTTTCGTCTGAGTTTGCCAACTGTCTAACTACAACCCCTGTTTTGAGAACGATCAGAATTTAAGTTATGACAATGTTAATTATATCATTTTTCTAGTCTTGTTTTTTTGGTTCCAAAAATTCGAAAATACTCGAAAAATACCTTATTGATATCATCCTTGTAAGAAATAGCAATCATATCTCAAAATTGGATATATATTTTTTTGAATTGAGAGCTAACAAAATACAATACATGAAACAAAAAAGTCCCTGGCTGAGGTTTCTGTAAAACGGGGTACCATTCTATTTTGGCGTATGATATCAGAGCACAGGGAAAAACCTCAGTAGAAAAGCCCTGTCTTTCTGTTTTCACAAAATTTAAACTTAAAACTATTCGAATAAATACC
Source organism: Propylea japonica (assembly GCA_013421045.1). Classification (NCBI taxonomy): domain Eukaryota; kingdom Metazoa; phylum Arthropoda; class Insecta; order Coleoptera; family Coccinellidae; genus Propylea; species Propylea japonica. The sequence goes on from CM024244.1 coordinate 18,486,514, forward strand.
TCCAATATTTAGAGACAAATACTTAATTCATGCTCTTGTGCCAGCAGGGTGTTTCAAACCAGGTTTCAAACTGGCATTCAAATTGATGATTCGAATCTCCTGTTCTTCTAAGGCCGCTACAGGACCCTATTGAAGGGTAATCATCTCCGATAGATTTAAATAGTGGTATTTCATCCTGAATATCGAATTCAATTTCGGAATAATGTTAAAAAAATGAGAAATAAATATGGATATGGCTGTACGATGAAATTATATGACGTTGGAATTATTTTCCTGTCAAATAACGTTTCTCTGCACTATTTATTTATTCATTTAGCATTTAGGTACATCACAAGTGAGTAAGTACATAAAAAGAATTATAAAGGAGAAGAAAATTTCATAAAAAAACACTAAGGTTACGAATATATTCTATTGATTTAGTTGTCGCAATCAGCAAATTGGTTACCACTGTAGAAATAGTCCTGGACAGTCCTCTATCAAGTGTTCAATTGTCTGTCTTTCTGCACTAAGGTGAGTCTAAAGCTCAAAATAGCTGTCTGCAGATTCTCTGAGAGGTATTTTTTTGCCCCTTGGGTCACACATACAGGGTGTTCCTAAATTGAACGTACAAACGAAAAAGGGAGATTCCTTAAGTGAGTTTAAGAGAAAAAGTCCCATAAACATGGGGTCGCAAACGTTTCGTTTTCGAGGTACAGGGTGTTGAAGTTTGAATTTTTTTCAAGTTTTTTCCTCATAGTATCTACACTTCACAAGATATTCAACTGAAATTTGGCATAGATATTATATTTGAGAGTTCTCACCACGTGACATGGCAATTCCGATAGAAGATCTACAGGGTGATATTTTTTCTGAAACACCGCCACCTGTTCTTCTGCAGAATTTTTTTTTGGTGAGCAACTGTTAGTTTGAAAAAATGTCAAAAGAAGCTTTGTTCTTATACTAAACTTTTCGGTCTCTTGTAGTTTTGTCGTATCTACCAACGATTTCGAGAAAAAAAAATTTGAACGATTCTCTCGAAATCCTCGTGAAAATCCAAATTATGTTGGGAATGCCATTTTGTAAGCTGTGGTGAATGAATTTAGTGTCAGTTTTTATGGAAATTTTCCTGATCTGTAGCGATGATTCATAAAGATTCGATAAACTCGTATAATCAACACATGTTTTTGATTAAAACTTTAACACCCTGTATTTCGAAAACGAAACGTTTGCGACCCCATGTTTATGGGACTTTTTTTTCTTGAACTCACATATCTCCTCTTTTCGTTTGTACGTTCAATTTAGGAATACCCTGTATATATGACTTGTCATCATTTTTTTAATAAAATAAATTATTGTTTTCATGAGAAAAAACAAAAGTTCATGTAATAAATCGGGAAAAGTCCCTTATAAAAAATCAGAATGAGCCACATGATTCCAACCGAAAAAGTGTGTTTATAAACCAAAGTTTAAATTTTCCAAGTGTCAATTTTGGTTTATAAAAAAACGAGAGGATATAGAGCAACGCAGTAGAAGGCTTAATGTGTCATTAATTTTTCTCTATCTCATAGAGTTGAAGAGTTGTAGTTTTGGAATCACCAATACTGGCCACCCTTCACACCTTGATTCGAAAGACAGTATGTGTTTGTTCTCCTGAAACCTTAATTCCAAGCTGAAAACAAAGCGAAAAACAATAAGAAATGTAGAGTATCGATGTGATCTATGCCTTCAACATTTTTTCACGTATTCGATTCTTTAAGAATCGAACTGTATCGCGAATGAGGTTATTGAGCAGTACCATCCGACTCGAAAAAACGTGACAAGTGTGCTTCCGCAGCTCAAGGCTGCCGTCTAACAGTATTTCTGTATTGAGTTCTCCTAATAGGTTGTGGCCATTACTACTTCGGCTCTAGCATGCGTCCAGCACTCTCGACCAAGAACCACTATGCTCAATGAGTCATAAATGCGTTCTGTGTTGATAATCAGTCGTGACCCAACCTTATTCCGGCCCTTGAATGTGGGTCAGTAGTCGATACAACTCGGACCCAGACCGCCTAATCAGATTCTGTGGCATCATTCTTTTACGATTTATGTACATTATGTAGTGCTAATGACATTATTTGGGATGAAGAAACAACTGAAATTATAAACGTCTGCATGTGTGTGGGTTTTGAATTTTATGAATTGATTAGTTGTACAAAATATTTGAAACCATTCTTTTGTAATTACAGTAGAGACTCGATAATCCGGATCAATTAATGCAAGGGATGATCTGGATTAATGAGGAATCCGGAATACCGCGTCTTACAATTTAGTAAAGATGCAATTTAAAAAAACGGTTGAAATAAATATAGGCTTTATTATCAAAATCATAAAACAAATATATTATTTGGAATAATAAGATATTTTACGTTTTCTACTGTAAGGGAAAAAGAATGCTGAACAATAGCTTTCTCCTGTATATCTTTCAGCAGCTGAATATTAGTAATTGTCATGGGTTATGGAATGAACAGACTGCATCGAATGGATCTATGCTTTAAATGCATTTGCTAACATTATCCCCGTCTTCGAGGATAGAAAAAATATGTGCTAAAAGGCCTTTTCGGTATTTCAGTTTTGTTAATTTAATATCATTATGATCCATATGCTGCATCAAAGCTGTATGGTTTGGAGGTAGAAACATTCCATTTAACTAATTAATTATTCTTGTCTGACTTTTTTGTCTTATACCATTGTGCACCATTATATACAAAAAGAACGCCCGATCGTCGTCATAGAAATTGAGTTACGACAAGTTAGAACCGTAAACCACGTATGCAACGATCGGAAATTCGGATTATTGAGTCTTGCAATCCGGATTATAAGGACGTAATACAATCTTGACGTCAATCCGGACTAGTAAATATCCGGATTATCGTTCTCCGGATTATCGAGTCTCTACTGTATGTAAAAAATGCAAACGAAAATATCAAATCAGTCAATCAGCTTTATGATGTACCACATCTTCAAAAGTGAAGTTAGTTTGTAATTTATAGTTTAAAAAGGGGTTACAGTTCACTGCGACCTCAAGGTCTATTGTGCCCCCTTACAGAGCTCTACTGACCACATCCTTCACAGCTAGTCTTTCAGTTCCAGAGATCTGATGAAATCCAATATATCTGAAGGCTTCAACGAGGCTAGTTCCTCACTCTTACAAGTTTCTCGTCCAAGGCATTCTGTCATTAGGCTCGCAATGCCTGAACATTCCGTGACTAGGTGGATGGGGGTTTCCTCCCCACAGAACCTACGGTCGTCAGTGTCCGAAAATCCCATCCCCAACAGGTGCTTCCTAAGGCGATAGTGTCCTGTAAGAAAACCAGTGAGGAGGTGTAAGATCCACATATCTGTTGGATCTTGAGTTAGTGATTTTTTTATGGCTTTTGCTGGGAGTTTTGCTTTATCATGCCTAAACGGCTGAACGGATTTTGATGAAATTTAGTTAGGCGATAGATAGTAACCTAGAAAAGGATATGGGCTATCGTACTTAAGGCGTAGGCAGTAGGCAGAAGACTAATTAAGTTAGTGATTTTTTTTAAGGTTTTTGCTGGGAGTTTTGCTCTATCATGCCTAAACGGCTGAACGGATTTTGATGAAATTTAGTTAGGCGATAGATAGTAACCTAGAAAAGGATATGGGCTATTACTTTTCATGCTATCGTACTTAAGGCGTAGGCAGTAGGCAGTAGTTAGTGATTTGTAATCGTTTGTTTTAAAAGTTTACCTCATTCACGCCTTAACGTCTGAACGGATTTTTATAAGACTTGGTTAATATAAAGATAGGATCCTAGGCACGGACACAGGCTACTTTTTACTCCGGGAAAATACCTCATTTCCGCGGAAATCTAGAGTGATCGTGTCAAGAAGCGCATAACGCCATAGCAACTGAAATGATTTTGATGTTATTTTTAACTGAGTGTTACTAAGACTTCAAGTTAGTATTTGATCACTTTTCTAACTTAGAGGTTCGGTAGGCGGACGAAGTCGCGGGTAAAAGCTAGTATCCTACATAAAAGTGTCTTTCGCATGCAAAAACCATCAATGAGTCAGATTTTCTGAGATAATATTTTGCTCGCAAGTCACGAATAGGGTGAACTGATTCAGTATATCCTCAAAATCTAATTGCATAATTTATCTTTCGAGTTTCACTTCTCAAAAGTATCTCCGACAAGATTTGTTTTGATTGCGGATCACGTAATTTGAGGTATACGTGTCAAAACTTTGTAATATACAAATCGCGGATATTTAAATAACCGGCACTGAATTCCTTAAAGGAAATTGAATTATTTATAGCAGAGGACGGAAAATAGAAATTATTGTAATTATTGGGATGAGCTGTCATTTTTGCGAGCTTTATCCTAGTCCTATATTTCGAATTTTTGGTAGGTAGTGGTCTTAAACGACTTGGTGAGACTAACTGATTGAGAATCCGTGGTCAAAATTCTCGATAACTCTCGTACAGATTGAGACTTTAAGGTTTCGAAATTTCTAGAGATGGTTCGGCTTCCGAATGAGGCGGTTGAGTTCGTTAACGGATCAAATCGGCCCAGTTGTTTGGGAGTTATTGACATTCGAGTTTTTTCATTATTTTCCAAATATTTTCGAAACCACACATCTTTTTGAAATTTGGTATTTAAAAGAGAATAATGACCAAATTTCGTGAGGAACGTGCCATCGAAAATTAAAAAAATATATATATTTTATCTGTGCCTGGTAAACCGATAATTTTCTGGTCGCTATAACTCTCGAATGGGACGTTTTATTGACTTTAAATTTCCACAGTAGATTTGGGAAAAATACATGTCAGTATGCCTCTATGAACAGTAAAATCGATTGATTGGTTCCGGAGTTGCTTCCTCTTTAACTACGTCCCATTGATTTTTGGATATTAGCAATTAATCCAGTCAAGAATTGCGCTTTTAGCAGGAAAGTTTTGGAATAGTTTTGATTTTCTTTGTTTCTTATGTTTTTTGGGGTGCCGAATCCGAATTTCAGGTTTGCTAATAAAATTTCGTGATGAAGCATAAAAAAAATAAAATAAAAGTATAAAATCTCAGTCTTTGTCAGTTTTCTGGTTTTTACTCGGAAATTATCAATTTTTCGTGAAAAACCTTTCCATACAAAATGAAAGTACATTGAATTTCCTACATACTGCCACAGCTTGTTTTGTGATAACCTGTTTTGGATCAAATTATAGTTTGAAATGAGGTAATTTCTATGACTCAATAAATGAAAAAAAATTAATTCTATGGTTCCGATGATGCAATCCTCTTGAAATTTTGCATGAACATTCAGTATGTCAGTCGATTCACCAAAAAAATTTCACTCGAATCGGATATCTTGTTATGAAAATATAAACTTTCTTCTTTTCAATATTCCAATTGAATTTTCTATGGTTCTGTTCACACAATGATCACACAACTTTACATAACAAGAATTTTGAATGGCTATGTTTTATGAAAACAAAATATGGTCATTCAAAATTTTCGTTCAATATCTCAAAAAAACGAAACCAATCGAAATGAAATGTTGCGGCCAAATGCAAGATGCTCATAAGAAGCTTCATGCAAAATTGTGTGACCATAGTGTGAATAGAACCAAAGAAAATTCAATTGGAATATTGAAAATAAGGATCTTTATATTTCTAAACAAGATATTCGATTTTGTGAATCGCGACTGATATACTGAATGTTCATGCAAAATTTCAAGAGGATCGCATCATCAGAACCATAGAATTTAATTTTGTTTCATTTAGTGAGTCATAGAAATACCTCATTTCAAACTATAATTTGAACCAGGAAAGGTTGTCACAGAAGAAGCTGTGGCAGTACGATTTGTAAGAAATTTTATGTACTTTCATTTTGTAATGATGTCCTGTTACGGAATTTTGTTACCAAACCTCAGATTTGGATTCAGTACCTACCCCAAAACACAAAAAATGGAAAATATCAAAACTACCCCAAAACTTTCCCGCTAGGGGTTCTTTTGAGCACAAATATACGGCACTACAATATCAATCTCAATATTTAGAAATAAGACAACAAATCGCATATTTGATCTGATTTTTTTCAGAATCATGTCACTAGAATACTTTCAAGAAAATAAATGTTATGGCTTGTAATGCAGATTTGGACTTTATAACTCTCTGCGACAATCTTCTATGACGTTGATATGGGATTGCCATGTTTATATTGTATACTAGCAGACCCAACAGACGTTGTTCTGTATACACAAAAATTCATTTAATTCGATCCAGCCCTTTAGTTGCAGAGTAGATGAATAACCTGAATAATGACTACAGCGCCATCTGTTGATCTGATTTGTGATCATAAAAATACGGGCATCGGCAATCCAAAATACACTCCTACCTCGGAGACGCATTTTGGTGCGATTTCATCTTCAACCTGCCATATCTTTTGATGTATTCATTATAATTGAATGATGTGAGAGGCAATTTCGTTCTAAATTAAATACTGGGTATAAACGACGTATTTAATTGGATAAGGACCAATAGCGTATTCATAAAAAAAATACTCCCAAATAATGAATAATTTTGAGAAACATTTTGATACCTTTAAAAGGTAAAACCGAGTTAATCTTGAAAGATAGATATATGCTGACTTTTTTGTAGAACTATTGAAGAAGTACATTTCTGTTATACATTGTTTCCATGTACGTCTAACGGTTTTTGCAGCGCACCTGAAAATAGCTGATTTTGGTACTCATATTTTTTATCATTGAAATCATAGTAGGTTTCCTCAATTTTCTCGGGTGAAAAGTATAGCCTATGTTACTCAGGGATATTGTAGCTTTCTAAGGGTAAAAAAATTATTGAAATCGGTCAAGTAGCTTATGAGTTAACTCGTATCAACGCCACAAACCCACAAACATACAAATCTTTCCTCTTTATAATATTAGTATAGATTTGTGTTATAATCATAATGAGATTCAGAAGCATGTTCATATTGGGAACACGATGAATCAAATTTCAATAACCTGAGAGCTATTGGTTTCATTCTATTCATGAATGTTAAGTTGGTTTATTTTACCACCACTATATTGAGTGTTTCTGTAAAAGTTTGAGAAATAAAAGCCCCCTTATTAATATTATTATTATTAATATTTTGTTTATGCAATTATGGTGAAATTATGCACCTTTATAAATACAACCTACTGAGGAAGCCTGTTGGAAGCAAAGAAAGAAAAGATCTGAATGAATTGAAAAAAAAATCATTCATTATGATCAAGAATGCAAAGGCGCGGACAAAAGCAGTATCAGTACTACATTTCTTTCCGTCTTATGGATAAAAGCAAGGTCTAATTGAATTTTCCGCACTGCAACTTTCACGAGTTATATCATAATCGATCAAGAAGCTAATTATCGATGCATTTTATACACGACTGGGAAAACGTAATGTTCATCTTTCCAATGGCCGTGACATTTCTTCCCTGAGTGTTACGTCAGAATCAATTACAATAATTAGGTATTTAAATCAAAGATTTTTATTTTGGGCAGACACGAATAAAAATGACGACTGAAGAATTAGCAGGAAGGAATTATTGCATTCTCAGTATGTGATCCTTCTTGAAGATCATCTTTATAGTCATTTGTTTTGATGGATTCTAAATGTTTTTTCTATTAGTTTTGTTAGTACGACAGATGAAGAATTTCTAGGAGTGTCAACTATGTTTAATATCTTTCATTGAGAAGGAAGAATAACTAAGTATGAGGTAATACAGAATTCTTGTTTTTCTAGTAGTTGGCGTGAAGTTCTTAACCATTATTATTCAACTTTTGATACATTTGGGTATGTTTTTTTTTGTGAATTAGGTCGTACAAAAAAAATTATCTCCGAGTACCCATATTCCATTTTTTTTCTCTGAATCTGTAGGTGTGCCACGTGATTTTATTACTCTTTATTGAAGAGTTTTCAGTGTAGTTTGAACTGTCATGACAGGTTTATTGACTTTTTCATCTACAGGGTGTTTTTTTTCATAAACTCCGATAATATCAGAAAAATAGAGTCCGGTCCTGGAAACTGATAATCTGTTAACTCAGCTGTATGGAGATCGATACAGTCCTCCTACGTACCAAATTTGATGAATTTGTGATTATTCGTTCGTCCAATAGAGCATTTTGAAAATATGACCCAAAACTGGAAATCACCCTGTATAATTCAAACGAATCGTTTGAGACCTTTCATGTGGGGTCTTTTTGAAACCAGCAAAGTGTCCCCTATCTCTGTGTGAAGTATGTACAGTTCAACAGGATTCACCCTGTATATAGTCCGTTCACGAAAGTGAACTGCCATACGTGAATAAAGTCAACGTTGCCGAATGTACCCTTGCGAGTTATCAGAGAACTCTATGCAATATTGACAACATTGCCTATCAATCTGACAAGAAAATGAACAACATAGCCTAAAATTTTAATATGCACAGTGAAATATGCCAAATTGTCATGGCCAACCGACGGCTCAAACTCTCGTGAACGGATTATACAAAATTTTACTTCACCAATGAACGATCACTCAGAAGCACCTTTTTCATATCTAATTAATGTGTCTAATGCTCAGTTGCAGGAACGTCCATTAAAATTTAAAGCTCCATTAAACCCTTAATCCTCCATTAGTTCCTTGTAATAATGGAGGATTAAGAGTTTAATGGACCTTTAAATTTTAATGGACGTTCCTGCAACTGACAGTATATGAAGTAGCGCTTCAAAGCGTTCCATGATAAGGTATTATTACAGATAACTTCGTATCTCAAATCAATCAAATCATAATTATACTCGTATCTGAATCGGTTGTAGGTAATATATTTGTGGCAATATTAAGTGATAATCAGGATAAAAAATACTTATATTCCGTTCATCGTCACACATCGAGAATTTCTCTTGTGCTTGTACCATGACGATATAATTTCTTAATTTGCAAATTTTGTGTCGAATTGTTGGAAATATACCTAGCTGCGAAGCATTCTCGAGGTAATATGTAAACAGGTTAGGAATAAATTTTAAAAAATTTAAGAAAGCTATGAGCAGCTGAGCGCCCGTTCATTGGTGGAGCAATGGACTATTACCTCAAAATTTTGCATATGACTTGAGATTGATACTAAATATATCAGTGCAAAATCTCAGCATGAATTACATTGGAGTAATATTCTACATAATATTGAAACTGAAATATTTAAAAACTTGAAAATTAGAAAAACAATTTTTACTCGAATAGAATATCTTGTTATTTAAATATAAATGTTTCTTCTTTTCCATATTCCAATTGAATTTTATATGGTTCTGATGATGCGATACTCTTGAAATTTTGCATGGACATTCAGTAGGTATATCAATTTTCATTCACTAAATAATTTTTACCCGAATCGAATATCTTGTTATACAGGGTGTTTCCTAAACATGCGGCAAAAATTCAGGGGGTTATTCCTTGGACTATTTTAAGCATGTTTTGTCCTTTGATAATTTTTGAAAAACCTCTTTGTTTCGAAGATACAGGGCGAACAACATTTTTCATATTTTTAAAATTAATAATAGTTTAAATAAAAATGCGTACCGCACTGTGTTTACTAAGTAGGTACAATTTATTTTTAAATTTGTTTAACAACATTCCAATTACTAAAAACGGCCAGTTTTTTGACTCAAAATTGATAAGTTCAGATGGTAAAGGAATACAGATTAAACACGGTTTTCATTTGAATTCGTTTTTTTGGCTAGAGGTGGTCATTTTCAACAGTTTTTGTAGGTTAAGTTAAATTTTCATGTAATTTTTCATAATAAAATGTTATTATCTTAAATTTTGTTTCCCCTGTATCTTCGAAACAAAGAGGTTTTTCAAAAATCATCAAAGGACAAAATATTCTAAGAATAGTCCAAGGAACAATCCCCTGAATTTTTGCCACATGTTTAGGAAACACCCTGTATAAATATAAATGTTTCTACTTCTCAATATTCCAATTGAATTTTATATGGTTCTGACGATACGATCCTCTTGAAATTTTGCATGAACATTCAGTAAGTTTATCAATTTTCATTCACAAAATATGAAATTTTCTCCTTTTCAATATTCCACATAAATTATCTATGCTTCTGTTAACACTATGATCACAAAATTTTGAACGAGGCTTATTAGGAGCATCTTGCATATGGCCCCAAAATTAATTTTTTTTGTGAATAATAATGTGTTGTAACAGCCGGCTGCACGGATAGAATTGATTTTGACCACGGATTGGTCATCATGAAGTCAATTCCTATCGTTTGAAACCATTTTCGGTTAGAAATTCGAAAAGGACCCCGCACATTTTGTATGGGAATTGGCTCCCGGTAGATTTGGCTGAAAATTTGATATGATGTTCTACTAATCCTTCTGATCAAATGTCTCCACAGTCACGAAGCTGAAAAATGCATACTTCTAGGAGTTTTTAGCAATTTTTTGTATCCATTATGGCTTACGTATTATGGGAATTGGCTCCCGGTGGCTTTGGCTGAAAATTTGATATGATGTTCTACTAATCCTTCTGATCAAATGTCTCCACAGTCACGAAGCTGAAAAATGCATACTTCTAGGAGTTTTTAGCAATTTTTTGTATCCATTATGGCTTACGTATTATGGGAATTGGCTCCCGGTGGCTTTGGCTGAAAATTTGATATGATGTTCTACTAATCCTTCTGATCAAATGTCTCCACAGTCACGAAGCTGAAAAATGCATACTTCTAGGAGTTTTTAGCAATTTTTTGTATCCATTATGGCTTACGTATTATGGGAATTGGCTCCCGGTGGCTTTGGCTGAAAATTTGATATGATGTTCTACTAATCCTTCTGATCAAATGTCTCCACAGTCACGAAGCTGAAAAATGCATACTTCTAGGAGTTTTTAGCAATTTTTTGTATCCATTATGGCTTACGTATTATGGGAATTGGCTCCCGGTGGCTTTGGCTCCTAGAAGTATGCATTTTTCAGCTTCGTGACTGTGGAGACATTTGATCAGAAGGATTAGTAGAACATCATATCAAATTTTCAGCCAAAGCCACCGGGAGCCAATTCCCATAATACGTAAGCCATAATGGATACAAAAAATTGCTAAAAACTCCTAGAAGTATGCATTTTTCAGCTTCGTGACTGTGGAGACATTTGATCAGAAGGATTAGTAGAACATCATATCAAATTTTCAGCCAAATCCACCGGGAGCCAATTCCCATAATACGTAAGCCATAATGGATACAAAAAATCGCTAAAAACTCCTAGAAGTATGCATTTTTCAGCTTCGTGACTGTTTAGACATTTGATTGATTAGTAGAACATCCTATCAAATTTTCAACCAAATCCACCGGGAGCCAATTCCCATACAAAATGTGTGGGGTCCTTTCATACTTTTGTGCAAAAGGATATAGCATAAGTTTATATTAGGTGAAAAAAGCGCACAAAAAGAGACTTTCGTGTAAACTGATTACTTCCTCTAATGCATGAGTGCTTAAATTGTATATGAAAGCGAAAATAATCGATTTAATAAATCTCTACGATCAGGAGTTCCTCAAATGTTGATAACAACGAATGATCTCACTGAATACTCTTTCATATTCTCTACAGCAATAAATAATATTGAGGTCTATCCGTATGAATGTCAAAAAGCTTATGCAACGATCTGGGAGTCGACGAAATAAACACCTTTTCATATAATTTTCAATGCAACTGCGCAATTTCTTGTGAGTACAGAAATTTCATGGGATTATTCTGTTTGATTCGATCATGGTTTCAATTGTTTAAATGTGTATCATTTACTTTCGCGCGGTTCTTCCTGGATGTGGTTTTGGCTCTCATAATTAATTGAGATTTCAGAACAATATCTCAATGGCAGCTTCCAGTTTGGATCCTGATTAACTAAGAGAAAGTAGATTATGTCAGAAGTGGTTCTGTAACTTTTGGCAAAATTTTTCCTCTGGGAAAATTCTCCATAATTTTAGATGCAACTATTCCGTATTGATTCGAGAAGACCATATTTCTTCGGTGAAAATTCGTATGTGGTTTGATTCCACTGTAGGAATAGGGATGTTGACTACTTTTTGGAATTTATTTTATTTTAAAGATGAACCCTATACAAACACGAAAAAATTACTTTTTCCTTAAAAATATAGTAGTTGCCAATAAAAATGAGTAAATGAAAAGACAATTCAGAATTCCCGCGGAAATGCTCAATTTTGTCACGTTCTGATGATTACGTCATAATACAGTGAACATACTTTGACTTCTGTCAAAGCGAACTGATTTTGCCCGACCCCTTGTGGAAAAGTTCAATCTAAGCCTTCAAAATAAATAGGTCGGTCTGTAAATGCTGAATGAGGTGCTTCTTTTATTTGTAATAATAAATATGAGTTAAACGTCTGCTACTTACAAAGACAATTTCACGTTTTTAAGCTCCGCTGCACAAAAATCCTTGTTTTCAGCAAAGAAACTTGCGACCATAAGGGAATTTATCTTCGGTAAAAGTTACTACTATTACCCTTGATGAATTCTATCTCCATTAAAAAGAAAATTGTAGATTATCGTTCTTGTAACGAACTAGGTATTCTGTTCTCTTTCGGCTTTCAACTTCGTAAGTTCGAATCATAGATATGATATATTATATATTTACTATGGTTCAAGTCACAGAACCGTGGGTTTCACAAAGCTTGATTGGCAATCCAATCGTTTATATTGAGGTAAGTCGATGGTTTATGTCAAAAATGAACTGAAAATTGCAGAGAAATGATGACATTTCAATGATCAAGGTGATTGGAGTTTTGTGGAACCCGGCCTATGAATGTATTTTGTTGATCTGAGCACCGAACATTCGAATTTGCAATGAAAATACGGATAGTTTGACGTCACTATACGGATTACCTCTGATTGGCGTTCGCAGTCACGTGATAGTTGATAATAAATAACATAATTTAAATCAGCTTTATTTAATTCGACGAGAATAATAAGATCACTAAAATGTTTTTTTAGGATTGCAAAAATTTCCTTCCATGAGGAAAACCTCAATTTATATGAATTCGTAACATGAGTCAACATCCCTATTTAAGGTGATATTTTTCCTCGTCCTTATTTCCGTTAATCGGAAAAGCGCGATTTTGAAATACATCTGGTTTCTGAATTGAAACCATAGAGATAGAATAGTATCGAGTTGCTATCAATGAAATGAAAGTGGTATCGGATCCGCCATATTACTGCTATACGTCGAATTTTGACGATAATTGAATTTTTTCTGAAAATAGTGAGTTTGTACCTGTTTTAAGTTAAATTGAGATTTCTTGTGCTTAATAAACAATAATAAAATGGTATCGTGTGCTGTATGGCTTTCTACAAGCAGAGAAGGGACAGATAAGATGAAAATTAGAGGAAAAACATATCACAGGTAGGGATGAGTACTGAACAGATCCGGATTCGAAATTTTTGCTAGTATGTCTTGGTAATCTGATATCTTTTTGTGCATATTATCGCCTGAGGAAAAATTGTTTATTTGATATTCAATTGACCTTATTTGAACAGGATTCCTAAAGACCCAACACGTCGTATTTTTTGGGTGAAATTCGTAAACAGAAAAAACTGGCAAATTAATTCAACCCTGAACTTTCAGCCATATTGGTCGTCAACTATGCCCGCCCAGTGGTTCCATTTTTCCTTAAACAATTGTATGTCATAGCGTCTCTTCTCTATTCTATCTCTATGATTGAAACACTATTTGGCAGCAGCTGTCAGTAGTTTTATATGCAAACATATGTCCTGGGTAGGCTCGTTGTGAAGCTCGTGACAGATGAAATCTTAACATACTATTTTTTCATTTTACTTATGTGGTTATTAGGAAAAAAAACAACACCTCGTTTGCAGGCCGCTGAATTGGACTAGGTACATAATATAATTGAATGACTACCAAGATGCCTACTTTACCCTTTCAGTGTATTTGTCCCTCCATAGGGACATCGATATTCTTACAATCATATGTATCCGTATCGTGTATGGAGTTATTTCTAGTCCAATTTCGTACACATTAAAATCCGCCTTTATTTCGAGGTCGTCCGAAAAAGGTATTAAGATTCTCTTTTTTTCGGAGAGTTTTGTCCTATTTCCTAATAACCAAATAATTAAAATGAATAAAAGAGTATGGTAAGATTTCATATGTCACAAGCTTTTCAACGAGCCTATACTCGACATGTTTGCATTTGACAAGTTGCAGCTAAGGGACTGAAGAAAAATATTTCATCTCATTGCCAAGATGAACGTGAAATTCAAAACAATTAACGGTTTAAATTTTTCACTGAAGATATGAATTTTATTGAGGATTTTTCCCAACCCTATGTTTAGTTGGATTTCAACATAAGGTCAGGTTTAAGTGCAACCTCCAATAAAAAATTACTGCACCGCAGTGTTGTTAATTTCAAAGAAATTTTCCATTATTTCCCTTGCTATTAATGTATGTACGAGTCAGGGTCATGATTTCCCCAACATTGCTTTGTTCATTTGTACTGACGATTCTTATTGTCAAACAAATTTTTAAAAACTTCGTTTGATAGATTTCGTAGACAATAAAAAAATAAACGCATATCTATTTTATGTTGATGTTATCTATAATGTAGAACGAATGCTTCTACATCAAATGTAGTTTGATTTGTGTATGTATAATTCTTCTATATCAGTTCATTAAAAAACTCATGGTAGATTGTCGAACGAACCCTTCAGCACTCGCATCGAAAAAAACTTTTGTAGTATAATTTTCTCTGCTTTCAATATGCCATCCGGTGCACACAAGATCGTTCATGTATTCAAATGTTGAAACCTCGTAATTCAAATTTCCTTCCCAATAATTCAAATGTATCTAATCATTATTTGAGTTCATTTTATCATGAAACGAATCCGCAACAAATCAGTAATTATACATAGAATTTCCAATTTATTAAAAAAATCATTCATATTTGTGTCAATCTAAATGTAATTTTCAATACAGGATCTGAAGAAATCTCTCATTTCATTTGCAATTAGTCTCATTATGTATATATTACACACTATGTATCTGGAAAGTTTCATTTGCTATCGAAAAAATTTTTAAATACACCAAACGCAAATATAAAATCAGTGGGTCTGTGGGTAAACTTTGAAGTTGGTACATTAAACTGTTAAGAACGAAGAAAAGAAAGGTGAGAGTAATTTTCCGGTCAGGTAAGTACCCGACAGTGGCCGTTCCATATAAAGGTCATAGTATTTGTGCGTATCAAAATCTGAGTTCACTTGTGAAAACTGTTAGTTCGGGAGCCTGGTTCAAATTTGGTCAGTAATTTCCTCTCGAGAGAAAATTGGTGAGATGTATTAGACTGGAGATTAGTAAGAAGAAGCCTAGTGAACGTCAGCATCAGATCGGCCAGTGGGTTCGGCGACAGCGGCCTCCAGAAGTTCCAGAAATTCAACATCTTCACGTCACTTTTTCCATTATAAAAACACCGAAATACGGCTCCAATTTGGTCTATTAATCACCCTTAAACATTCACATAACGATTCGAATAGTTTAATTTCAGGTAAATTTAGTAATTAATTCCTCAATCCAAAGATGAATCAATTGCAATGAACATCTAGATATAAAGAGTTCATTCGAAAAATCATCTCATAATCCAAATCAGAAATATACAGTGTGGAACAGCCAAATGGAATAAATTCGATAACGAATAAATGAGACCGTGTTGGGAAAAACGCTTGGACACGTCGATTTGTATTTATAGATGCGCCTATTTTTCAAAAACAAATAATTATATAGTGTGTGTCAAATGACGATAGCCGATACCAACTTTCTTATTTTGAATACAATCCCCTGTATATTATTAGTTTTTTGGATTCTGCAGAAAATTCTAGACATAATTCGTGTACTACGTCCCATACCTATCTTCAACTGTTTCGGAAATATAAGTGTTTTCAGATATATTATAAAAATTAACATTGAAGAAAGAAAATTATTTCATTTTGGGGTTGTATTTAAAATAAGAAAGTTGGTATCTGCCACTGTCACATGACACACCCTATATAATTATTTGTTGTTGAAAAAAATGTGCATCTAAGAATACAAATCGACGTGTTCAAGCGTTTTTCCCAACACGCTCTCATTTATTTTTTATCGAATTTATTCCATTTGGCTGTTCCACACTGTAGAATATCACTATGACAAATTAATACATTGATAGTTATTTGATGAATTTTTCTGAAAACCGTTTCATTTCGAAAAATTTTTAGCCAAAGGGTGAATTGAAAATGCTTATATTCTCAAATTACTTTTCAATTATTATTGATGTCTGCTACTCTGCTGTATAAAATCCCTTTCCAACATAACTGTATCGTAAATCTTGGAACGCCAAAATTAATAATGATTTTATTTTTAAAGGTTGCATTTATCTGAGATGATAAAAAATTGTTTTAACTTTTTTTCCTCCAGTGGGAAATTGTTTAGAGTGAAAAGATTTTGAAGGTACGATTAGAAAAAAATATATCAAGATATAGTTTTTTAGGGTGGTGATAAGAATGGAAATAATAAAGACGGATTCTGGTAGCATTTTCGATGCCGTTTGGAATACTTTTTATTTGAATTCTCCACCTTGCTTGGTAGCTCAGATATTGGCTGTAGGATCATATTGGGACATCCTGTATACTTATTTGAAAGAAACATCACAAGTTACAATCCAGACAAATACTATATAATTTTTGACTTTCATTTTAAAGAGCAGATTGATAATTGAGATTGTAATTTGTGTTATTTTGATCGAAACTATGATCACCATTTTGAAAGTATGTTTGACTGAATAGGAATGCTGGTATCTTCAACATTTCACAGAAGATCATAAAAGTGAATGATGTATACCAAAAAAAAAATGTATTCAAACACGTCAATCACCTAATTAGCATCCTTCAGCTCCTAATTATAAACAATGAACTATTTTATATAATCATAAAAATTATGTGTATCAATAACCTAGTCTCCACGAGAACTAGCCTCCTTTTGGATCCACTATATCTGGGAAAATATTCCCATCCACAATGCAACAAATGGGAAGATGAGAATGAAGACGTCATCGTACCTACATTAGCTAAATCTCATCTCTCTCGAGAACTCTCAGACTGAAATGTTGAACAGTTAGTGGCGAACAAAGAATAGTAGCGTATTACATTGTATGTATATGTTATTCAAATATTACAACAGTTATATTAAAATGAGCTAGCTAGCTCGAATTATGTACAAAATAATCATCTAATTGTTGAATGAAGTGAACCGTTAATAATGTAAACATGGAAAGATTGTAGTCATTAGAGTCCTCTGTGATTACTTCTGTGGAGTCAATTGGTCTTCGTGCTTTTGTATTTGTTGAATAATATAGATAGATTTTTTTTATTTTCTTGAGGTGATTAGAAGAAACCGCATTTTGTTGTTCAGCATTCCTTTTTGAATCAGTAAACGCTTTAAAACGATTTCAATCTGTTCATTTTCCAATTAAACTTTTTCATTGAAATATCATACTTTCCCTAGATATTTTAGTTCTTGTCGTCGTTCCTTTCGGATTATTTTGAAATCACAGTGAAACTTCCCTATAACGAAAGCGCCTAATCCACAAAAAAATTCATTGTAAAGAAATGTCGTTTTACAGAAAATTTGTTTCTACAGTAGGCAATGTCGCGGTTGACTTCACAGATAAATTTTAGTTTATCTGTCAAACTTAATCACTTCCTTTTAGACACAACTTTTCACACGAGCGTAATGGTTAGGTTGAAACCAAACAGCCAGGGGTGTATTTAAAACTGTTCCAGAAGGATCTCTCTGTCCGCCGTAATGATTCGGTTTAAGGTCGTGATATATTATATACGTTCGGAAAAACCCCAGCCTTATACCTTCTTACCGATACCCATTCAAAGAGTGATGTTCTTTGAATATTTCGTTATAGAGAGAATTTACTTCGTTTAAGAAGGTGTTTTTATCATGGAATTTGGATTCAAGGTGCAATGTCTTGTACGAAATTCGTTATACAGACTTTCGTTGTAGGGAAGTTCCACTATATTCATTCTTTTTCCCCAGTTATGTGTTTTTACGCATCGGTTGTAAATCGTGGATCATAAACTATCAGAAAAATACATCTGCTCTTTTGACCGAATGGAACATCTTCAAATCAAAAACACCACTTTTTTGCGATATTTTGTATACCTGATTGTATCGACACCAATTATTTCCTTAAATCGACATTTCAGCAGATTTTCGTTTGTAAATTTGTTCTTTAAATAGAATAAAAATTATAATTTTGCATAGGGTAAAACCCGGAGAGATACCTCAGTTGGATAGATGCCCCATTTTCAAAATACCTAACTTCCGAAACACGTATCAAAAAATTAATTTTATAAGAAGCTGCTACAGTCACCCTGGACCTCAGTTTTGTAAGGGTTATTGTAAAGTGAAGCCGTTTTTTCGCTAGTGTGTGCGATTATCTCAGCAGCGACCTTCACAAACATGCCAAACTTTTAGAGGTAGGTATTTGCCGCTGTATAACTTTTGAAGTGGTAATAAATTCAATAATTTTTTTATTACGCCAATACAGTGTTTCATTGAGTGTACATCTAAGTACAAATAGTTTTTGTTTTCTTCTTAATTTATTAAAAAAATTCATGGGCATCTATCCCTATCGAAAAGGATAGTTGCCCTGATTTTTTTGAGGTGCCCCTTAGGACATCTATACTAAAACCATATCTTCTTAGCAGATTTTCGATTTATTGTGTTATTTTGATTTTAAATTTGAATCCTGATTATTTTTGTTGAGACTTATTATTTAATTAATTTATCATGAATGTGTGGAATAATGCTTTATGTTAATATGAAGAATGCAACTTTTCGTTTAATATATGCTTTTGAAATTCAATTAAAAATGCACAATAATTGTTGTTAATTCGATCCATGTTACGTATATAAAGTTGCTGTTTTAAGCATGGAAAATCTCATTGTATTTAGTTGGGTTGGTTCACACAGTATGAAGGGCATCTATCCCTCCCAGTATTTTCATGGAGGGGCAACTATCCATACTTGTAGGCAACTATCCCCAAAAAGAGGGTTCCACAAAAATCAAATTATTTTGCAATTTGAGATTGCTATGTCAGAGAAAAGTCTCAGTATTCCAAATCAAATAATGGGGCTTCCCACACTCATAGAAATTACACATATAAAATCAATATTTTCAAAAATATGAGGCAAATTCAAAAAGTGGGGCATCTATCCGGGTTTTCCCCTATGTCCATAGAGCTTGAAATAACAAAATATAACTCAAACTTGATATTTGCAGCAATGCTCGAGATATTCCGTTTCTATTTTCATTCCTTCGGCTTCGGCCCAAATGATTGATAATTCAAATTTCATTCGAGAACAATAACTAGGAAAACATAAAAGATTGTAATAATATCTGCAAGAAATGAAATTTTGTCAACTGTCGTAAACATTATCTACTTAATTATTGTATTCTTCAAAAGTTACTTTTGTTCAACAGAGAAATTTGATAGCTGAATATTTCAGTAGAGCACTAGAAAGATAGGTATGCCAGACAGGCTGACTGGGTCCAACCATAGACTCGAAAATTACAGATGGTAATGTCAATTTCTCAGTTACTGTGCTCTATTGTTAGTTGCGTGTTTTTTTTGAAGAATAGTTAATAGAAAGTATTGATTTTTTATTCAAAACATAAAGTTGGAGACTAGACAGGTAAGCATAAGCATTTATTCGATTACAGATTTCATTTCATTCGCATTGTTCTGTAATTTTCGAATCTGTGGTTGGACCCAGCATGGCTGTCTGGTATACTCCCCTTTTCAGAGCCTTATTTTCAGCATTGCTTCAGAAAAATGACAAGTACGTTATGTATTTGAAATTTTCATTCCAAGCTCTATCCACAAGTTCAAAAATTTATAGGGTGGCCAATTCAAATAAAAAAACAAAGAACCTCTGATGAATTGCCGATAACATAATTAACGTCGATGGATTCTATGAGAAAAAATCCCGAAGTAATGTATGTCGAAAATGCACATTTTCGGAAACATATCCGGTTGCTATAACACGGTCATAGGTAAATATCCGCTTGCGGTTTTCACCATTGACTTTTTCTCAAAACCGGCCCTCAGACATAGACATAAACCCATGCTTCTGTACTCAACTCTGTTGCTGTTTAGTGAAGAGTAAAATTTTTCACTCTTCTTGCATTTTTTTTTTCAAGAAAAGGATCTCAATATCAATGAATCAATTCAAAATATAGAATCACGAACTGGGGGCCATCCATAAAGTACGTCACACTAGTTTCATACGTTTTTGAGCCCCCCACGTCCTTGTCACAGGTGGTCACATTTCTGAGACCCCCCTCCCTAGTGTGACGTCACATGTTTTGCAATTCAACATCGAAAAATTATTGAATTAAAACAGCAGTTCCGAAATTAGTTTTATTTCCATTTAAATTAAGTACTTTTTTATGAAATCAACAAAATATCAAATATTTGAAACAATAACAAAAAATAAACTAATGAATAATGAATTAACTTCTTCCTGAATATGCTGTTTTTTTATCAGTCGCACTGTATGTTTCGTATAATCTACGGTAAAGATTACCTAAATCTGTCTTTTTGTTCATTTTGAACTTGATTTATTGAACTACGCTACTGAAAAAAATGTAAGGATCAAGAAAAAATTACAAATTTTCGTCAATTTTCAACATGTCGTAAGTTTGAGAGGAATGGTCATACAAGGAATTTAAAAAGAGGAAGTTGTAGCTCCAAGTGTCTTTTTTGGATTAGAACTTCAAAAATTTTAAGTTTCAGTGGTTTTCGAGTAATGATATGATTATCGATTTGTCAGCAACCAATGATCGCACAGAAAATTGAAAGAGGGTTTCAAGACCTTAAATGAACTCCCATTATTGAACAACCATTGATTATTCATAGGAATTCTTTTTCTTCATGTCACATCAATATAAAAATTTAACAAAAAAAAGGGCTTTTGGTGGTTTCTTGGAAAATCTACCGCTGGATCGAAAATGTTGAGGAAACCAATACTATTAAGTGTGACTTTCACAGTTCAATATGTTGATAAAAACCTTACGAAGAGCCAACTCAATCCAAGAGCCGTTTTTTTGTTAGACAGGATTGAATTTTTGAAAAAAAATAAGGATCACGTTTTTTGCTCTGAGAAGAAGAATTTTTTTGAGCTTTTTCCACATTTTATTTGCAGATAGTACATAAATTTCAAAAAACTAAAAATAAAATAAAATTTTTATTAATTTAATAACGGGTATTGCCACCCCTGTTTTCAATAACGGCTCTCAAACGTTCAGCCATGTTAATGGATCCTTTTAAATTTGAAGACCAATATGTCGGCGAGAAGTGAACGTATTGAGGTCGATAAGGAAATAAATTAAAGCTGAATTAACAAAGTATCCCATCATTATAACGATTATGTAAAAATAAAATTTCCATGCTCGTAGACAAGAAAAAAATAAGTGGTAAAAATTTGAGAATTTTGTTGTTGCTGATTTTTCTATCGTTACTCGGAAACCATTGAAACTTAGAATTTTTGAAGTTCTAATCCAAAAACCAGACACCTGGAGCTACAATTTCCTTTTTTTAAATTCCTTGTACGACCATTCCTATCAATGTTACGGCATGTTGAAAATTGCCAAAAAATTTGGAATTTTTTTCTGATCCTTTAATTTTTTCCAGTAGTGTATGTTTATATCCACAAAATAGCACAATTAAAAAAACGACGTCGTTCACTCAGCGAAAGCAAATTGTCGAATGAAAGATAGATAGAAACAAAAACATTACCTACGCAAGGTGCGGTATTAGTCAAAGGGCTCGTCGGCGATCGGCACGTGTCAGAAGCGGCTATGAACTGTCAACAAAATAATTTAAACCGTATTGCCCTAAAGATAGAGTTGGACATATTTTTTAGTTTAATTAATATTTCAAATTACGCGATTAGTACCTCTAGATTTTGAAATGTGTCACGAAACTTAGGACTCCTCCCACCCCTTGTCACACCATGTTACACTTTGTCGACCCCCTCCCTCCCCCTTTACGTGTGACGTACTTTATGGATGGCCCCCTGGCTGGTTTTACGCATTTCTGCATAACAGTTAGCGCATATTTGAATCTGCATTCCACTTTCTCTACATGCTTACGGGACCTGCATCGTTTACGTGCGTGTGGACAATATTACCGTCAAAAGTACTAAGTTGGCTGGATCGATAACCCAAGAACATTTCACACGTGAAAAAAGGAAATGTTCTCTATGAACACGCTGCTATTGCACAAGCGTGAATACGGTGATGCTTAGCGGTAACTTTCTATGGTCCGCCGACACGAAGTTCACAGATAAATTTATCCGATTGGAATCATTCTTACTTTCACTCATGCGTCCTTTCTAAATGATTATAGTTATATCTTTTTCCTTCCTTCAGTGTAATCGACATGACAAGAAGTGGATATGGAACCAACAAAGTTGATAATGCAATCCATTATTCATGACCACATTCATTATCCGTTTTATAATACCCTGTAAGATATCTCTTTGTAATAATATGCGCATAGGTTGTACAAGGTGGCACAAACAAGCGGAAAAGATCGTTTCGTCTTGTATCAGCAACCTGAAGGCTGAATATTGTTACATTTTCCTAGAATGTAAGTGCTGGTTTATTAATTCGATATACTATAATATAAGGAATTAAAGCGGAAAAAACTAACTGAAGTACGTTCTATTCCATATATCGAGCACAATTTGTGTGAAGATATCGCTATAAAAATTGAAGGTAGACCTTACGTTCAATTTCGAACCTTCATTGGTGTTTTATACTCTACGGTAGTACATGAAGAATTCTTGATACACTTATTGAGTCTGACATTCACGGTAATGAGAGATAAATTATAACGCAGCATTGAGTTGATAGTAATGAAGGAAAATGAGTGATGATTCCAAAAAATTGATGACAACCCTGATGTGAAGTCAGAAGACAGAGGCATACGATAACTTCTCATAAAACCTTTCAAAAATTGTGTGCTGATTTGTGTGTTGTCAACAATATCCACCTGAACTTTTTCTGGAAACTGGATCAAAATTCTAACGGAAAACAATTAAACTCTAAATGTGGAGATCACCGAAAATTTCGTAAGAAAAATAATTTAGACCAAGAGCCTATTGCACCAAAAAATTTTTCAACTTTTCACTTTGCACTTTGCATTCTGACAAATTTTAAAGGTGAAAATTAATTATGGTGCACAATATTTCTTCCGAAATTTAATTTCTTCAAAGTGCTTTCCACGTTGCACTTTTCAATTTGGAATGCGTCTCGTGCAACGTAGTTCATTTGAAAAGTGAAAAGTGCAAAGTGAAAAGTTGCAAAGTATTTGGAGCAATAGGCCCCTGTTTAAAAAAACACAAACTATTTACTTTGAAATTAAAGCGAAATTTGAAGAAAACAATATCTATTTGATATTTATTTGAACGGATGGTTTAATAAATTTTATGGATACTGTGAATTGTCAAAATAATAAGATTTCTCATTTTGTGCACAATGGGAGGTCCTTGAGATACTCTCAAAAAGCTCGCTATGCGGAGGTCATACAACATAATGAAAAACTACGAGTTAGATTAAAAGTGTAAATTGACAGAAAAAATCTGTCAGTTGACAGATTAAATCTGACAATTGACAGATTTTTTTGTCAATTCACACTTTTAATCTGTCAACTGAAAGATTTTTTTTCATCGCCGTGTCACTAATACGCCGTCGTACTGATTCGTATAATGTTCACAACAGAATTTATTGGTTTCGAAAAAAGAGAACCTAGTAGCTTGTGCTACTATAGGAAAGGTGTAAAAACTGCTGAATAAAAGTAAACGAATAATTTTCGTAGACATAACATAAAAACATGAAATCTCACTCCTGGAAAAGTGTAGAAGAAAAATCATGCAGTTCAATGACACTTTGAAGATATTTACCAACTATCGAAGTGTGAATATTTTATTTAGTCCGACAGGTTCATCTAGAAATTAAGTCTACTTAAGTAAACCTGACCTCGTGTGATTTAGAAAACTGCATTCTCAACTGGAAAATTACCAACTTCAAACCTTGACATATATCATTATTCGGAATATTACAGTTAGTGGATGAAATAGTTTATTTGCGGTAAAAGAAGTGAAGAATTCCTATTTCACAACCAATTGCCATAATTACAATTAGAACATATTACAAAATCCAATATTTTAAATCATGCATAATTGAAAGAGTTAATCGATGTGAATCATTTCAAGATGTAAGAAATTTATATCACCAAGGCCAAGTCCGATCTAAGCTAATGACCCAACAATTACATCACCTAGAGATGTGAAATTACGGAAATATCAGCATTCCAAGTTTTACCGCTAATATAATAATCGTTTAAAACTTTCTAATTCCGATGATAACGTGACAAAAAGCGATTATTTCCAGTTAACAAGGCTGTATTTTTTCCGAATATGGTGTTTTCGTTGGTTTAGACTGTTTAGAGCATTTAGGGAC
Organism: Propylea japonica; assembly: GCA_013421045.1. NCBI lineage: Eukaryota > Metazoa > Arthropoda > Insecta > Coleoptera > Coccinellidae > Propylea > Propylea japonica. The sequence goes on from CM024244.1 coordinate 18,511,112, forward strand.
AGCAAAATTGTAATAGCACCTGAATTTCCAGCTATTATTATTACAGTAAACATGAATAACTGGATTCTCGTTGAATCATGAGCCTTTTATTGTCCTTCAAACTGATTTCGAATGGATTATATCAATATTATTTTGTAAAGGTTTTATTCATGGATGAATACCTATTCTTCTCGTTCTCGAACCTAGAGGAACAATTGACAGATTCGTTCGAAGAAATGAATAATTTAGATGAAATTCAATTATACAGGGTGTCCCAATACTCGACGTCAACCCGAAACCGGGTGAAAAGGCAAGTAATGCTGGTTGTCAGAAAAATATAAAAAAAAATCTAAGTTGCATGATATTAAAATAACGGGCATTTAAAAAAACACGCAAAATTCCACACCCTGTGACAGTCTTTTCGCTCCTGTTGCCACGAATATCAACTTTTTCCAACTTTTTGTTGTTGCTGTGTAACCTTGAATAATGCTTGTCTAAACTGCAATCAAAATTTTGACACCAGCTGCTCTAGGTTTCATAAAAATAGGGCTTACTTCTCAGAAAAAAAATTCGAAATAAACAATTGCCTAGTTTCAACTGACTGTATTGGAAAAAAAATGTACTACGTTGGTTTGGCATGTTTTTTCAAAAGTTGGCGCATTTAGTAAGGATTCCAAAATGGTATAACACTTGTTTAATTGTAGCTGCCGTAGTTCAAATTTATTGTCGATTGCCTTTGAATACACTTTTTCGCTTCCCAGTAAAAACCATCTATGTGTCGATGAAGTAGGAGCTCAGAAACGTGAAGTTAGCTGAACTCCTATGTCAACAATTCAAAGCTAATATGAGATTGCCAAAGTAAACCATTGAAGTAGTAGAGATCAACAATGTCTCTCTAGTGTAGATTCAGAGGAAACATAGAAACTAGTAAAAAAGTCCAATGGATTCAAGTCCGGTGAACAGGCCGGCCACGAGATTGGACCAGAACGTCCGATCCATCTTCCGGGAAAAAATCTTACCAGAAAAAAAAATTTTCAGAGAAATTTCTCCGGAAAATTATTTTCTCTGGAAATTTTTTTTTCTGGTAACATTTTTTCCGGGAAGATGGATCGGACGTTCAGGTCCAATCTCGTGGCCGGCCCGTTCACCGGACTTGAATGTACCTATAGCTTCTAATTTGACAACAACTGATAATTTTTGCCAAAGGAATAAACTGTTATAAACTCAAAAATTTTAAGAAAATCTCTGAGCAGGATTTCATTGGTGAAGCAATAAGATTATTACCTCGAAATTTTATAAGACTTGAGATTGATATATAAATGCAGAATCTCAGCACAATCTGGATAATTATATTCTGAAAATTATTCAGAAAATGAAATATGCAAAAAATTGATAATAAAAAAAATTTATTCTATGGTTCTGATAATGCGATCATCTTGAATTATTGCATGGACATTGAGTATATCAGTTTCCATTCACAAAATAGATTTCACCCGAATCGGATATATTTTTATGAAAAATGAAGTTTCTCCTTTTCAATATTCCAATTGAAGTTTCTAGTTTCTATGGTTCTGTGTAAACTATGGCCACGAAATTCTGCATGAGACATATTATGAGCATCTTGCATGTGACCGCAACATTTCATTTCGATTGGTTTCATTTTGTCGTCTGTCCAAGGAAATTTTAGATCGACGTAGAGGCAAAACTTCATCTCCAACCGGGTTTTTGGTGCCGTCGGCAGTTGGTGATACCAAAAGGATCCTATAATAAATGTTGATATCACCATTGCCCCATAAATTAATCAAATTTGATGAAAAATTACTGTGGTTTTCTTTCGATATACCAGTGAAGAAGCTTTCAACCAGTAGGGTAGTCAAATCAGGTCTGGTTCCCCAAGTGGTGATCAAATCAAAATCAGCAAAAATATGATCCAATAAAATATGTGAGAACATAAAACAATGATATTTCGTTCAATCGTAAAATGCAGCTATGTAACCACCAGGCAATATAATAACTCGAATAACTTCATTCCAGCTACATGCTCGTTAATTCTTCAAATTGCATAAGGCAGATGTCTGGCTAACTATCACAGCAACTGATTCGTAAACATAATTGAAATATGGCTTTAAGCACCTAATACAGATTAGAATTAAAAGTTACGGTGCTGCGCACTGTGGTGCATGTATTAAGGTTACCGATTTATCAAAACTGGTGATTAGGTAGGCGAACCTTATATTAGATGGTAATGATATCAGTAATTTCATAGTTCTTTATTGTTTCCTATATTTATAACAGAAGTCTTATCCCCAGTTCAGTGACTGACAACTGCACTCACGAAAAAACAACCGTTAAAGTCGGCGGTGGAAACTGCAATTTTCGATTAATTTGCCAGTATCGCGTGGCAAACTTAGGGGCAGCCAACCTTGTAAGTTTTAAATTTTACGATGAACCGCACCAATGTCAGGTTAGATAATGTTTCTTCCATTTCGATGTTTTCAAGGATAATCTCAATATAATTGCGAACTTGGGGATTTTTGAACCGTACACTGAGCCAATGAGGGTTACCATTTTGGTGCTCAATAGTTGGCGCTACTGTTGCGCGAGGTCCACAGAACACAGAACTTGTCAAAAATAATGCTCATAGACTTGTGTTTTCAACTTGTTAATCATGAAATTGACAACCGAGATCTCACACTACCTGTACCTACACCTTCAGCGTTAGCCCCCATTTGCTTTGGTTCGCTGTTGAAACGGATCTGCAAGAAGCAATAAATATAGTATTCGTTTTGAGATATTTCGTGCTCCTGAGCTGTACCAGTGCTTGTGCGCAGCCAATGGCAAGCCGTATTTCGAGCTTTTGAGTTACTCAGGAGCACGAAATATCTCAAAACGAATAGGCTAAAAGTGATTCTTTTATGGGTGCTAGGGTATTGCGATGAAATGGCCAAAAGTGCATCAAAGTTAACACCTGCTGGACTTAAGCCTTTTTATGGGATTCGAAAAGACCAATATAAGGTCCTTTCTATTTGAGGCTACATCACTTCCAAACTGATGCAAAATCAGTTGATGCGCGTTATATTTGACATTGTTGTGATTTTGATCTGATGCGCATCACTTCCACCTGATGTTGCTTTGTGACAAAATCAGTTTAATTTCCGAAATCACTTCATTTCATCACAACGATAACATAACCTAGCATTTTGGTAAAAGTTTACAATTTACTTTACAATATAACAGGAAGTGAATTATTTATCCTCTGCTTTCATCGCTAGTAATAAATAATTCATATTACTTTAAGAATTTTTTTATGTGACGGGAAAAAAATGTGACATTTTATATCTCTTGACAGGTCACAAAATATGACTTTTTACGAAATTACTTTTTTCCTGTCAAAAAAATGATTCTCTATGTAGCCGGGAAAAAAGTACTCACTTTTTTCCCGCGGAAAAAAGTAATTTCGTGAACAGTTATATTTCTTTCACTATTTAATGGTCGTTTTTGCTGTCACAGAAAAAATAGTGTATTATACACGGAAAAAATATTAGATTTCAGCTCTAAGCTTTTTGTCTCCCTTCGCGACAACATAACCTCGAGCTAAAATCTAATACTTTTTTCCCTTGTATAATAAATAACTATATTTCCGAACTATAGTCGATATTCTGAATTGGTACTTTGTTTTCAAACCTTATCGTTCAGTTGATTGTCATCGCAAAAAGTCATGTTCTATTTATCAAAATCACGTCCCTTCCAACTGAAGTGATTTTGAAAAGTATTCAGGCAAATAGAAAGGTAGGATAAGGCAACTATCTTTGACTGCTCGCACAGACCTAGTGGTCATTGATAATAGAGCTATGAATGCTGATAGGTAGATGAGGAACATTCTTGAAGAGCATGTAGTGCCATTTGCCTCAAACATTGGTGAAAATTTTATTTTTATGGACGGTAATACCAGACCCCATTGTGCGCGCATCGTTCAGGAGTACCTACCTTGAAGAGGTTGAAGTCTCTCGAATGCAATGGCCAGCAAGAAGTCCAGATCTCAATCCGATTGAGCAGATTGGAGACAACCTCAATAGAAGGCTTAGAAATACAGAAAATCATCCAGCTACTCTAATGACTTAGGAATCCAACTCAGAGAAATCTGGGAAGGATTAGATCGAAACGGGGTGGAAATACCAAGTATTAAATCACTTATCATTATTCCAGTATTTTGAAAATTGTTTACTTCTCTTCTTTCACATAAGATTCGGTGAAATCCTGAATTTTTCTTCCATTTAATGTGTCTTGTTTCGTTCAAAACCTCCCTGAGAGAACATAAAAAATAAGTTATAAACTCAATGTAGAGTTAACTTTCATTAAAATTGACATTTTCAGAATGTGCGTTAATTTTTTTGAGCTCTGTATTTTGAGCCCATATCATTGAAATTCCTTATTGATTTCATTTTCCTCTAATGTCCGTATTTTTTAAATTTTGAGCTGGGAGTGTCCTCGAACGACTCGTCACTAATGAAGAATCCGTGAAAATTCTGTCCAGCGTGCGGCCGTGAACACGTTAACTCTCGATTACGGGTCGAATGGGCCTAGTAGTTTCGGAGTTATTAATTTTTGAAAATTTTAAATTTTTTCTATATTTTTGAAACCACGCATCATTTCGAAATTTGATATTTTGTAGGACAATTAGATTAGATTAGATTAGATAGTGGTCGATCGGCACGTTGCTACCCTTCTGCACTGCGACCAATAAGGTCTTTTGTGCGTTACCATACTAAAACTACGTTTTTTCCAGGAATCTAACCTCCTTAGCAAAGCTGGTTACTTCCTTAGGAGACTTCGCTCTTATGTCGGCTGGCATTAATAACGCGCCACCTAGTAGAGTAAGTCTGGTTTGCGCCAGCGCAGTGCATTGGCATAGTATGTGCTTGGTGGTTTCAGTGGCCGATTCACATAACCTACAAATGTTGGAGTTTTCTTTACTGATCTTGTGTAGGTGATATCTCACGGGACAATACCCTGTGAGAAGGCCGATTAGCAGCCTTAACTCGTTTTTTGACAACGATAAAGCTTGTTGAGCCTTCTCTTTGGAAGGTTCGATTAGTCTCTTTGCTTGTCTTTGACCGGATGTGTTTATTCAGTAAGAGTGTTTCTCCCTTTTTTCCCAAACACCGACCTCTGCCCTAATCAGTGTAGGTGATACCCAACAGGAGGGCACGGGTCCGGTGAAGGGTGTGTTTGCTCCTCTTTTTGCAAGGGCAGCAGCTCTCTCATTTCCCTCAATTTTCTGGTGGGCAGGTACCCAAGCTGAAACTAGCTTGTTGTACTCCGCCAGTGTTTTGAGGGACTGTTTGAGGTTCCAAATGGTCCTTGATCTACAATCAACGGCCATAAGCTGCCTCAGTGCCATCTGACTATCAGAGGCAATACAAATTCTGGCTCCCTTGTACTGTCTGGACAGACAGACTGGGGCGCATCTTTCTATGGCCAGAATTTCAGTTTGGAGCGTTGTTATTGGCTTTCCCAAAGGCACCGATTCCCTGTATTTGGGACCGTATATGCCTATGCCTGCTCCTCGTTCCCTTAGGGACCCATTCTGTGTACCAGATGAGATGGTTTTTACGAAGTCGAGACAAACCTTCCATACTTTCTTAGCGATCACCTATGATCACTTCGTAGTTGGCGTCAAGGTCATACTCGATTGGCATGGAATCCCTCGGTAGTAAAGGGAGTTCACCACCGAGTGATTTTAAAATATTTCCGTGTCCCTTGCCTGGCACTATTTGATCCATTCTTAGGGCACTCATGAGACCTTCTTTCTTAAAATAATGTGCAGCGGGGTGAGATCCAGTATTACCTCTACTGCAGCTGTAGGAGTTGTATACGCAGCTCCTGTAATGCCTAGACAAGCCAGTGTTTGAAGCTTATTCAGCCTCTGCTGGCTTGTCTTTTCTTCAGTTTTAGTCCACCAAACTAAAGAGGCATATGTAATAACAGGTCTTACCACCGTCGTATAGATCCAGTGGATCATACGAGGCTTCAGAACCCAAGTTTTGCCAAATAACTTACGGACAATAATGATGCGCCAACTTCTGAGAGCCAGAATTTAATTGGATTATTTTGTAGACGATCAGATCTATTTGATTTTCTCAATGCAAGGATATCAAGTTTCTTATGCGGATCATTCCTAAACTTGCTTCTGTTGGATAAGATACTGCAATATCTTAACATTATTCAATATAGTGAAATGTATCCTGCGAACTGAGACAGTTAAGAATGGCATTTATTCAATTGTTTCAGCAATCATCAGAATAAATAATTCCAATCTATAAGAATGTAAATCCTTGGTGATGATTCATCAATGAAAAATATTCGTACAATCACAATATTTCGAGAGTATTCAAGGTTCCAATCTCTTCGAATTTTACTCAACGTCATTTATGAATTCTATTTTCGATGTCATTGGATTCCATAATAAATATGCCGTGAATAATCAGTCCAGTTATAAATGTTTAATAATAATATTTCTCGAGTATTATTCGCTGAGCTGTGAAGCTCACAGCACTCCTTATCATAACTGATTTATATGGATGAAATAATTCAACCAATTTCATTCAAGATATTCTTTTCAGTCGAGAGATTATTACAGTTCAGTAATTATTCGGTAATTTGTTGAACACCGAATAATTACGCAGTTTCATGAGAATGGGTATTCAGATTGGCGGATATTGTTTACACCTCCAGTTCTGTTTTTCGTTATTTTGAATATAACAGAGGACCTAGCTGAACAGAGTTATTATTTTAGATATTTTTCACGTCCTTATTGTTGATTGAGAGTGTTGTTTCAATTGGTTTGTCCTGGTCCCTGTTAATTCCCATTTAAAAATAAAAAAAATAAATCACACATTATGTAGAAAAAGAAATTTATTTATAAAATTTACAATAGGTTTTCAAAAAGGCCACCTCCAGCCTTAATACACATTCTACACCTTCGCAAAATTTGTTTATTCATTATTTTCATTTATTGTAATTTTTATGAATATTTTTTTTATCTACATGATGTGTGATTTATTGCCATACCTTCTTCTTTTTCTTATCCAAAACTTTTCTCCTAAAACAAATTTCAGCATTTTCTATCATAACTTGATCAGAAAAATCTCAAAATGGCAAAAAATAATTTTTGAGTAAACGTCTAGTTCTTTGATTTATTCCACCTCACTGACTTTGAAGGCTAATTCAAGCAGAAGTAGACTGTTGAGTACCATTTTTTATTAATGATTCTGAAAGCTGAGTTTTGAGCGCAGTTTTTAAGCCTACTTAGAAACCATGAAGTAACATGTTTACCTTTTTAATTCAAATTTGAAAATTTAGATCATGATCCAAAATACGTAACTTTCTCACTTGAGACCAACATTTCCATAATTTTTATCGAAGTTACGATTCTGGTTATTTTATGTATAAAAGTCCAATTCATGGCGATCTATTTACAACAAAAAATATCAGAAAAGTCTTTTACTTTTCTTTAAAAAAATGTTTGAAGATGTTCAAGTTGAAAATTCTCAGATTTCATAAAAAAATCATAACTCGGAAACCGTAAAAAATCGGATAACATACATGGGGGTGATTCGAATACCCCATGACATGAGGAACCTGTTTTTTTTTTTATTGACGTCAATCGTCCGACCACCCTGTATATGTTCCAGTAGAGTTTCGACATCTCTCGTTGTGCTTTTGAATACTTTCTGAACGGTTGCCATGAGGATTGTACATTGAAATACCAGAAATTGAGCATAAAAATGGGACATCAATGATTAATTTTGTACACATTAAAATCACTTTTTGATTTGAAATCGAAGGAAAATATATTTTCGTTATTTCCTACAAATTGTATCACCACAGCTTGTTCTGCGACAACCCGTTCTGGCTCAAATTATAGTTGAAAATGAGGTATTTTCTATGGCTCAATAAATGAAAATAAATTAAATTCCGTGGTTCCGATAATGCGAACGTCTTGAAATTTTGCATGAACATTCAGTATATCAGTCTCGATTCACAAAAAAAATTTAACTCGAATCGGATATCTTGTTATGTACTAATAGTAGAGTCACTTTTTTGCCTTTTGCCAATTGCTTTATGGTGTTACGGCATTCTTAGGTCAGCAGAGACTCCCGGTAAATTATAGTTTCAGTTTCACGAAATATATAGTACTGCTGAAAACATTGTAATTATGTATCTAAACCAAACAATTTCTTTTTACCAAATTATTAGCTTCTAAGTCATGACAAGGAAAATAGAGTGCAGAGATAATAGTAAGTTTATAAATAAGCAGTCATTCACACCATGATGAAGTATAGGTAGTGAAAGTAGTCAACAAGTTTTTGTTCTAATCTTACAATAGTCTAGAAGCCATTTCAGGAATATATTGCAATAATTCCCTTAACAGAATAATGAACATAAAAAATTATACGTAGTTGCGAAATGCGCCATCTATGTCAAACCATGCGATTATTAAAATACTTCTTCGAGTGTTTTAAATTTTGATACAATAAGATACGATTTCACACTTCCGCAGATTCTTCTTAAGGAACAATGGGTTATTTATGTAGCTACTTAATTTGGAGAATAGTGAAAGGAGGTATGCTGGTTAAGTAACAATTGTGAGAAATTCAATGCATCGTCTCCAGGTCAATTTATTGATATATTTTCCATGAAATAATGGAAGGCAATATGTGTGTCAATATTTCATTAGCCATTTTCTTAATTTGGTTTTGTGGTTTTGCTTGCTCCTAATAACTTTATTATTTTGACCGAATGTCTGTATTTTTTTAATTTTGTGCCGGATGTGGTCTCAAATGACTCGGTTGGACTCAGTAATGAAGAACACGAGAACTGGTTTTTTTCTAGAGAAGAAGGGTGGACATACACAAGAATTGCAGAAAGGTTTGGAATTTCCCATACAAGTGTGTCCAGAATGTTGCAGCGATTCAGGGAGACAGGTATGAATGTCCGAAACAAGGACAGGGTAGACCACGGGTAACAACTGCCATTCAAGAACGTTACTTGAGAGTGTTTTTGTTGAGACACTAGCCTGCTTCAAAATCAGCTTGAGCAAACTCATGGGGTGAAAATTAGCACTCAGACAATAATAATTCGCCTCAGAGAATATGATTTAAGGCCGCTTGTCGCGACAAGAGGCCCAGCTCTTACCAACGCCCATCGAAGGGCTCGCTTGGATTTTGCGAGAGAGCATATTCGTTGGGAAGAGGCTGATAGGGAAAGAGTTCTCTTCACAGATGAGTCTATATTCTGCCTTTACCATTGTGATCGACGTTCCCTTGTATACAGACGTCCACATGAAAGATATGCTCAGTGCAATTTCCTGAATACTACTGGTTTCGAGGGAGGATCGATTATGGTATGGTGTGGAATATCTTTGACTTCTCGCACAGACCTAGTGGTCGTTGATAATGGAGCTTTGAATGCTGATAGAAATATAAGGAACATGGTTGAATATAATGTAGTGCCATTGGCCCCATGCATTGGTAAAATTTCATTTTTATGGACGATAATGCCAGACCCCATCGTGCGCGCATCGTTCAGGAGTACCTTGAAGAGGTTGAAGTCTCTCGAATGGAATGGCCAGCAAGAAGTCCAAGTCTCAATCCGATTGAGCAGGATTTGGACAACACAATGGAAGGTTGAGAAGTTCAGAAAATCATCCAGCTACTCTTAATGACTTAGGAATCCAACTCAGAGAAATCTGGAAAGGATTAGATCAGAACATTTTAAGATCACTCATTTTGAGTACGAACCGTCGTTGCCGAGCTGTAATTAACGCAAGGGGTGGTAAATACCAAGTATTAAATCACTTATCAGCATTCCAGTATTTTGAAAATTGTTTATTTCTCTTCTTTCACATAAGATTCGGTGAAATTCTATATTTTTCTTCCATTTAATGTGTCTTGTTTCGTTCAAAACCTTTCCGAGAGAACATTATGTTATAAAGTCAATGTAGAGTTAACTTTCATTGAAATTGAGATTTTCAGAAAGTGCGTTAATTTTTTTGCGCAGTGTAGATATCATTGAGTTCAAATATAAGTATACTCAACGCTGATAAAGTTGAAACCAAAAATTTAGGTATTTCTCAAAAAGTGTGTCTGTGATCTTCTTGCATTTCCATGCATATTTTGTACATATCACATGAAGAGGCAAATTCACAATTCACATAATAGGGATATTGACTATTTTTTGTAATTCATTTTGTTTTGTAGATAAACCCTATACAAACACGAAAATATTACTTTTTCTTAAAAATATAGTATTTGCCAATAAAAAATACTTTGAAGAAAAGAGAATTAATTTTCCCGCGGAAACGGCACGTTATGATGATTACGTCAATACTCGGTAGACATCATAGACTGACTAAATTTTTAGTTTGTCAGTTTGTCTATGGTAAACATACTTTGAGTTCTGTCAAAGCGAACTGATTTTGCCTGATTCCTTGTGGAAAAGTTCAATTTAAGCCTTCCAAATGAATATGTCGGACAATAAAAGCTGAATGAGGTGGTTCTTTTATTCGTAATAATAAATATGAGTTAAAAGTTTGCTACTTACAGAGACAATTCTACGTTTTTAAGCTCCACTGCACAAAGATCTTTGTTTTCAGCAAAGACACTTGCGACCATCTTCGTTAAGTTACTACTATTACCCTTGATGAATCCTATCTCCATTATAAGGAAAATTGTAGATTATCGTTCTTGTAACGAATTATCGAACTATTCTGTTCTCTTTCAGCTTTCAACTTTTTGAGTTCGAAACATAGATATGATATTCTATATATTTACTATGGTTCAAGTCACAAAACTGTGGGTTTCACAAAGCTTGATTGGGCAATCAAATCGTTCGTTTTGAGGTAAGTCGATGGTTTATGTCAAAATGAACTGAAAATTGCAGAGAAATGATGACATTTCAATAATCAAGGTGATTGGAGTTTTGTGGAACCCGGCCTATGAATGTATTTTGTTGATCTGAGCACCGAACATTCGAATTTACAATGACACTACGGCATAGTGACGTCAATTACCTGTGATTGGCGTTCGCAGTCACGTGATAGTTGATAATAAATAACATAATTTGAATCAGCTTTATTTAATTCAACGAGAATAATAAGATCACTAAAATGGTTTTTTAGGATTGCAAAAATTTCCTTCTATGAGAAAAACCTCAATTTATATGAATTCGTAACATGAGTCAACATCCCTATTCTCATCACTTCTCTTCTTCAATTATTTTTATATAGGTAGTGAAATTTGTGTTTCACAGTAATTGTGGTGTAATTTTTCATACCCATGATAGAAATACATATTTAGTTGAGACAATCTGGGAGACATGAACATAAGAAAACTAAGCCTCAAGCCAAGAAGAGACGTGTTCAGATTCTTTCTCAAGGAAAATTATATAACTGATCGTTTATCAGAACGAATTAGAAACCATTCCAGGTGCTCATTTACTTCGTCTCATATAGATACTCAAACATCAGTGCTTATAACTCTCAGTTCTTGCGTAAGTATGTCCAGTGATACGTCTTCCAAAAATGGAATTACCATCGTTAGAAATCTGTGAGGATACCTACAAAGAAGCATTTAGATGTCCAAATCAACACTGATTTGAGTTTTACTTCAAGATAATCCTATAATTGATGTCAGCTAATCGTGCAATCTGTTTGTAGTTGTAGTGGATTTGATTTGGGTGGATACAATTCTCGGAGTAATTGAATAGCATTGATTAACATTAACAAATGATAAATTCAATAAAGTTTAATTCAAAAACAGTACATAGTGTTGTTAACTCAATGGCTATGACAATGTCCTAGCTGGAAACGGAAGATTCTGAGAGCAGCGAATTCAAGTTAGTCGACATTCAATGTTTTCTATGAAGTTCGCGATGAATAGTACTTCTTCTCTTTTATTGATTTCTTCGGAAAAAAAAACGGCTTTTAAAATGAATTTGACCCATAAAGATGGTCCTAGGAGTTGCTCCGAAGTTATCAGCTAACTTGAAAGTTTCGGAATAATAGTCCAAAAAATAGAGAAAATTTTTGTTCAAAATTATATTTTCAGTGATTAGCAAAATTAGGTGATCTGAAAATTAATCTCATCAGTCACTATAATCAGTTCCTTTTGGTTTAATTTTCAATATTTCTTTCACTTACAATTATTACCAATCTCAAAATGCGGTTTCTGATATGATGATACCAGTTGAATGCAAACTTGTTATTCTGGAGCAATTAAAAAAAATCAAAAAAAGCCTTAAGCCAGAGCCTTTGAGCGCTCGTTCTTTGGTGGAGCAATAAGACTAATACCTCAAATTTTATATGGGCCTTGAGATTGATACCAAATATATAAATGCAGAATCTCAGCACAATCGGGATAATATTCTGAAAATAATTCAAGAAATAAAATATGGTTCTGATGATGCGATCCTCTTGAAAACTTGGATATTCTGTATATGTGTCTTCATTCACAAAAAAAATTTCACTTGAATCGGATATGCTGTTATGAAAATATGAAGATTTTTCGTTTCAATATTCCAATTGAATTTTCAAAAAATTCCAAAATTTTGCATGGAAATTCAGTTTATTAGTAGAGCACTAGAAAGATAGGTATGCCAGACAGGCTGACTGGGTCCAACCATAGACTCGAAAACTACAGATGGTAATGTCAATTTCTCAGTTATTGTGCTCTTTTGTTAGTTGCGTGCTTTTTTGAAGAATAGTTAATAGAAAGTATTGATTTTTTATTCAAAACAATAAAGTTGGAGACTAGACAGGTAAGCATAAGCATTTATTCGATTACAGATTTCATTTCATTCGAATTGTTCTGTAATTTTCGAGTCTGTGGTTGGACCCAGCATGGCTGTCTGGTATACTCCCCTTTTCAGAGTCTTAATATTAGTCTACATTCACAAAAAAGATTTCACTCGAATTCGATATCCTGTTATAGAAATATAAAGATTCTTCTTTTTAATTATCTTCGAATAAATAATTGTGCCTGATCATGAAATAAGTGATTTTTTGTACAACTAATATTTCTAACAGAAAATGCTTTTAGAGAAAACAAAACATTGAGAAATCATTGTGAACATCTGATCACTATCCAATGTCCATTGCGTCACTCAGAACTGAAATGTTTTGAATGAAATTTATGTACTGAAAAAAATCATAATATCAATCACTTTCTCACTCTCATTAATAGTTACGGATATGTTTGCTATCTTTCGCTTTCGCCCTCGATTGACTTCATTAATTCATCAGGATATGCTAAAACATATTATTTACAGTAGATTTGTTCAATGAGTAGTTTCACTTTCGAATCGTGCATAGATTTTTACAACTCTGAAGAATCTTCATAAGCGATGAAATTTGTCCGGAGTTTATTAATACTTTAATAAAATAAAATTTAAGACAATTCCCGATGAGGTGATTTTTAGCGCTCATTCATTGGTGGAGCAATAAAACTTTTACCACAAAATTTAAAATCGATACAACAAAATTTTAAATGGCCATATTTCATCGGACTACCTTTATGTTTTTGCTGGTTAACGAATTTAACCGAAGCTAACTTGAATATTTCAAGCGTCTCTCGAGTTATCAATCTTTTGGGCAAAACGATATAGCACCCGTATATAAGTAGAACGAGCTCTCAAAAAAAATTGAGATACTTTATCGTAGATAGGAGTACATACAAAGTGTTCAATATCATCTTGTAGCTATTAGTAGAGTTACCAGAATACTGGAATGCTAATCGGTTGCACGCCAACTAGATACCTACGTAAGTTTCACAGTAAGTTGCCTTGCCTACCTTCAGTCACCAAGACCTGTCTTATTTAGTCAGACGGAAAAAATGATTTGAGAATGAGGGATATTGCGTAATTTTGAAACTGTAATGATCGGCTACAGCTGTTGTTGATTATTGCTATGATGGAAGATCCTTTGAAAGAAATAGGGCTTTTGTGAAATATAATGTACTGATCGATACTACTATTGAGTATACATCTATGTATTTGAACTCAATGAATCTAGCTGGTTGAAATAATTATATGGTAAAACTCTCCGAAAATCAATGGTCTCAGCTGATATATTATTTGTTTCCATTCTGATCTTATTCTTAAGATATCCATTTTTAGCCAGTCTGTTTTGATAAACTTCTTCTTTGAGACGTCCCCAGAATAAGTCTTATAGTCGGGTTAAGTCAGGGTCTCGGTCCAATCCAGCGTCCTGCAAATAAAAAGTTTCGTCTCATTTCCTGATAATTAGATTAGAAAAATATATGTATGGTCAGATTCCATCGGTCACGAGATTTTCAACGAGCCTACATATGACTAAATGTGTTCATTTGCAACATAGATAAATTGAAAATAGTAATCATCGAAATGACTACAATCTTCAATTTATAGGCTCACAGAACCTTCTTCAGGCGGACTGAGATGATTATTCAAGATGTTGTCAATGAGGGAAGAGACAGACCGGTTTCGGCCTCATTAGGGCTCGTCAGTGTCCCATATCCCTCAAAGACAACATCCTATTGAAAAACTTCTACATTTAACACTAATTGTAAGAAGCTATCGAGTAGCAACTAACAGATGGTGACATCTAGTAGTGAGTAGTGTCAAATGAGAAGTTCAATCATCACAGATTTGGCTTCACAGTCGCCAAAAATATTGGGTGTTTCCATCACTCGGAGAAACTTGCATTGAGGCCCTGATGTAGGGCCACTGCTAACATCTCAATGAGTGAAGAGGAAGTAATCAGTGCTTTCAGCATGCGATCTGTGATGATTGAACTTCTCATTTGACACTACTCACTACTAGATGTCACCATCTGTAAGATACTACTCGATAGCTTCTTACAAATAGTGTTAAATGTAGAAGTTTTTCAATAGGATGTTGTCTCTGAGGGATATGGGACACTGACGAGGCCTAATGAGGCCGAAACCGGTCTGTCTCTTCCCTCATTGACAACATCTTGAATAATCATCCCAGTCTGCCTGAAGAAGGTTCTGTGAGCCTATAAATTGAAGATTGTATTCATTTCGATTATTACTATTTTCAATTTATCTATGTTTCAAAAAAAAAGATTGAACATGACTGCC
This sequence comes from Propylea japonica, assembly GCA_013421045.1. Classification (NCBI taxonomy): domain Eukaryota; kingdom Metazoa; phylum Arthropoda; class Insecta; order Coleoptera; family Coccinellidae; genus Propylea; species Propylea japonica. The sequence goes on from CM024244.1 coordinate 18,526,231, forward strand.
AATTTGAGTTTTTGTCGACCATCAGGCGTAAAAACTTCACACACTCAGAAGATTCTAGTCTTCCCAAAGGAAGTTCAAGGACCAACTGTTCAACAGATTCGCGTATCTGAAAATGGACTAGATTAGTCTTACCAAGGTGATGATTTGAAAGAATGCCACGCACTCTGCGTGTAGGTATAATGAATTACTCAGTTCCCAACCTGTTTCCTCTAAAATTTTACGCACCGTGCATATTTCCGATCATCCATAGAGCCGCATTTGTTACAGTCACCATCGATCGTTTCTAGTTTTTCGAAGGCCTTGGAGACCGTTAGGTCGCACCAGCTGAGACCGAGTAGGTCAACCTGGTGAGCAGTATCCGGGCTACGGTCGTTCCCAGCCCGCGGACACGATGGAACACAGAGGAGATGTTCCAGAGGTATTCCACTGACACACATCTCGATGGCGAGAGTTTGTTATGACGAGAAGACCGCCGCGGCATGTTTTGTAATGAAGAATGTTGATAAGGTTCTGTGGGGGAATCGCTCTTTAAGCTACAGGTCGTGATCTGAGAAAGAACCTTTTGATCAGGGCTATTGTCACATACGAGCCTCGAGATATAATAGAAAACCCTATACAAACACGAAAAAATTACTTTTTCCTTAAAAATATAGTAATTGCCAATAAAAATGAGTAAATGAAAAGACAATTCAAAATTCCCGCGGAAATGCTCAATTTGTCACGTTCTGATGATTACGTCATAATACAGTGAACATACTTTGACTTCTGTCAAAGCGAACTGATTTTGCCCGATCCCTTGTGGAAAAGTTCAATCTAAGCCTTCAAAATAAATAGGTCGGTCTGTAAATGCTGAATGAGGTGCTTCTTTTATTTGTAATAATAAATATGAGTTAAAAGTCTGCTACTTACAAAGACAATTTCACGTTTTTAAGCTCCGCTGCACAAAAATCCTTGTTTTCAGCAAAGAAACTTGCGACCATAAGGGAATTTATCTTCGGTAAAAGTTACTACTATTACCCTTGATGAATCCTATCTCCATTATAAAGAAAATTGTAGATTATCGTTCTTGTAACGAACTAGGTATTCTGTTCTATTTCAGCTTTCAACTTCTTGAGTTCGAAACATAGATATGATATTCTATATATTTACTATGGTTCAAGTCACAGAACCGTGGGTTTCACAAAGCTTGATTGGCAATCAAATCGTTTATATTGAAGTAAGTCGATGGTTTATGTCAAAAATGAACTGAAAATTTCAGAGAAATGATGACATTTCAATAATCAAGGTGATTGGATTTTTGTGGAACCCGGCCTATGAATGTATTTTGTTGATCTGAGCATAGAACATTCGAATTTGCAACGACAATACCTGATAGTGACGTCAATTACCTCTGATTGGCGTTCGCAGTCACGTGATAGTTGATAATAAATAACATAATTTAAATCAGCTTTATTTAATTCAACGAGAATAATAAGATCACTAAAATGGTTTTTTAGGATTGCAAAAATTTCCTTCTATGAGGAAAACCTCAATTTATATGAATTCGTAACATGAGTCAACATCCCTATTGAGTAAGGAAAAATAGTAACACTAGGCGGGGTTAAGTCGGGGACCACTATGGCGAAAAGTTCAGGGTTGAATTAAGTTGCCATTTTTTTTCTGTTTACGAATTTCCCCATAAAATACGACGTGTTGGGTCTTTAGGAATCCTGTTGAAACAAGGTCAATTGAGTATCAAATAAACAATTTTTCTTCAGGCGACAATACAAGGTGTTCCAAAACTCGACGTCAACCCGGAACCGGGTGAAAAGGCAAGTAATGCTGGTTGTCAGAAAAATATAAAAAAAATCCAAGTTGCATGATTTTAAAATAATGGGCATTTAAAAAAACACGCAAAACTCCACACCCTGTGACAGTCTTTTCGCTCCTGTTGCCACAAACATCAACTTTTTCCAACTTTTTTTTTTGCTGTGTAACCTTGAATAATGCTTGTCTAAACTGTAATTAAAATTTGGATATCAGCTGCTCTACGTTTCATAAAAATAGGGCTTGCTTCTCAGAAAAAAAATTCAGAATAAACAATTGCCTAGATTCAACTGACTGTATTGAAAAAAAAATATACTACGCAAGTTTGGCATGTTTTGTCAAAAGTTGGCGCATTTAGTAAGGATTCCAAAATGGTATAATACTTGTTAAACTGTTGCTGGCGTAGTTCAAATTTATTTTCGATAGCCTTTGAATACACTTTTTCTTAAACTGCTCCCAGTAAAACAGTCCAATGGATTCAAGTCCGGTGAACGGGCCGGCCACCAGATTGGACCAGAACGTCCGATACATCTTCCGGGAAAAAATGTTACCAAAAAAAAATTTTCCAGAGAAAATAATTCTTCCAGAAAAAATTTTTCCTGAGACATTTCAATGGGAATTTTTTTTTTTCTGGTAACATTTTTCCCGGAAGATGTAGGTATCGGGCGTTCTGGTCCAATTTGGTGTACCAAATAGTGACGGCTGAAATAGTTCAAAATTGAAAATTACAAAATCTGCGGAACTTCGGAATTATAGAATAACTCAAATTATCTATTGCGTATTAGAGGAAAAGTGGATTGTTGTCCGGATAATTACATTGAGCATCATTTCACAAACTCAGATTCAGCATTCCATGTCAATAGCCTCATAAACTTCTTCTGCTACAAGATTGCAATAGTTTTGTGGCCACAATAAATGAATTCCTATTCATCTTTTCATCTATTACTGGTAGAATGACATAAATATGTCGACAGAGCATAAATAAATCGTTCATTCATTCGGAGAAGAATTGAATTGTGTGAATTATGATGAAAAAATTGGTAAATTGAGAAATCATTAAATTTTCTAGATATTCTTTCATGTTCTGACTGTGTTATTTTTCTTTATGATAAATGAAAGTAGAGATATGTATACACACAAAAGAAGTTGACCTCAAATATGACTCAATTGCTCTCGAAATTTGATTGTCACATTCTTTGGACCATTTCAATGAATCTGATCTTTTTCCTAGAATGCAGATCATTTTTTTATTTCGGTAGTTTTATGAGATGAAATATAACTGGCTGGGGCTGTTTAGATTTTTGAAGTAAATAAATTTTCGTCCTAGAGGTATGGAAATCTATAATAGACTGTGAAGGTTTTGACAAATATGGCGCTTCTTGGTGTACTTCAGTTATTGAATAACAAAAGTGCTCGAATTGAAAATCAATGTGATTGTATCCAAACTTTAGCATTGAAGTCTCATTATTACAGAGTGAAGATGTAATGTCATGGTTCGGTAGATATGGTTGAGTAATTTTATATTAAACAACTTATTTAAATTAGTAATTTATTTGTCTCTCTGACAACACTTTCCTTGATCGAACTGACTATCTAACTAACTCCTACTACGGGTCACCCGTACAATATTATGCAATGGCAGATAAAACTGTCAATGCCAATTTTACTTCTAAACGATTTTGATGTGTTCACTTGAATTGAAATATACAATTTCATCAATTTTCTGCATTGAAACTTGATCGAGACAAGGAAAAATGAAGTAAAATGGAATAGTTGTTATCAAAATGAAAATAGGTGAAACTCTACTGCGGTTAAGAGGTTGTTGAACCACTTTTGTAATGAAAAATCGAATATCTCTCTTAGACACCTTCTCAGATATATCACTTACTTTCTTGGTATAGAGTAAGTATCACTGTTGTGCCTAGTAAAATTTTTTTGTCTTATGTTCATTATCACCTCTGCTGAGAGTTTATGCTTGTTAAATCGTTTAATGGTTATTTAAAGTAACGGTCATTAAACAACATACTTCTTCTGCTACTATTTGACTGATAACTTGTCATTGATTTATTCCTTTCCTGGTTCTGGTTAGGAAGAATTCATTTTCAATTAGATGTAGTAGGTAAATTACCAATAAACAAACTGAGCCAGGAATAATCAATTGATCTCAGAGTATATAAAATTATGTGGCATTATTATTTTCTTTATTTTTTGCCAATAGAAATAATAAGAATTGAATATATTCACATTCGAAATTGAAACACAAATCGCACAGTTTAAAAAAGATACAGTTCAAAGCGATGATGAATCTCTCTCGTCCCAATATTATTTTCGGAAAATCAAGAATATGAAATATTTTACCTTCAAAAATACTATTTATCGAATGGGGTGAATGAAAAGAGGAGTAAGTACTAATTCTAAGGTGACCAACTGTTCGGTATATACCGAAAATCACTTCCTTTTTTATGCGAGTGCCACTTTCACGAAACTTTAGATTTCATTCTGTATGGGGTCTTTATGCCAAGGCAATAGCGTACACAAGGATCTATGTGTCATCCGCTACAGACAGTAATCATTTCTGATGAACAAGTAATTTTCCTCTTGATTTTTTTTTCATGTGTCCTAGACAAGTTTCTGGAATATCTCAGTTTGAATTTTTTGGCACTTAGAACCTTGGATTTCCCCTTTTCAATTTCAATTTTTTTTATAGTTTTAGCGAATAACACTATCTTGTATCTCAATTTGGAGCACCAATAAGGGGTCATTTAGTTCAAAATGTTAAAATTTTTTATAGTACCTACAAACATCTCTATGTATGTACGATAACTTGCCTGTTATTTTATCGCGTTTTCTAGAATAATCTAGGCATGCCTACATACTGAATTCATGAAACTGAGACTGTGTTGCAAAAACTAATTTATTTGTTTGTTGCAGGTAAACCACCTTGAACAATATTCAGAGAATAATCCTGTATGGTAAGTCGGTAGATATGTCACAATAGCGTTTATCCCAACTACTACACAATCAATAGAACGATTTGTTTTGTAATGAATTATTCCGTGGTATGACATCTAAGATCTCAATGATATGGTATTTTCCATATTCATGTTGCTAATGGCGTAACCTATTCCGTCATATTTTCATGCATTATCATGAGGTTTGGTATTTCCATTGAGTTTTCAAACCGTATGGTTATTTGAACTCATCAGTTGGCATTCCAGAGTTCAATTATAGATTGAATGTTACGTGAATGGTTGCAATCATTGTCCAATTATTATCAACCGATTATTGCAGAATGCCGGATTCAAATAATTTCATCTAAGTATATTGAAATGTTCTAGAATAAACAAAAATACATACTATATGTTAAATCACAATAAAATACCATTTCCTTAACTGTATCTGTTTACAAGGCAATCATCACAATTGTGCTTCAATGCGTACCTAAATACCCATATCGATCATTACAATTCAAAACAAACATGCTTGTTTCGTAATGTAGGTACAAGATCGGGATTGTGTGAATCAGTGAATCTTATAAGAAATACGGTTCTTTGGATTCAAAGCAAATGTTCAATTTATTTCTTTAGTCGCCCATCAAGGGTTGGAACTTGAGTTGGAATAATCCAAATAATTGGTTAATTGTTAAAAATGAAGATGGTTTGCCACAAACCTGAAAAATTGCAATGTCGTATTATAACAGACATTATATAGAAAAGTTCCATATGTATTTAATTAGAAGTTTTAAATGGAGGAAATGTAATTAAAATTTAAGATCTATACGAGTATTTATGCATATTTGAAATCTTGGTTTAATTCTGCAATGATTTGATGTATGATGTGCGCAACCACTTCAAGCGGTTTTTGAGTTATAGCCTGATCATAAAATTTTTTGACAAAAAAATTGTCACAAATTAGTGTTTAATTTTTAAAATTCATCATTGTAAAGAATTTTTTTGCTACAGTGGAACAAAAGGAAGTACACTGATACTGCTTCTCGTATAAATTATTAGAAAATATTATACAGGGTGCTGACACAGAGCTTCAAACTGAGCTTCGATAAAACTATATATTATTTAATCAAGCATTTTGAAATGAAATGGAATGAACAGTGATCATAACTGCTTGCAAGTTTTTATTTTTTCCGAGAAAAGTAACGACTGTATCGAAATTTTGCAAGAGACTTTTTTCTCCAGAATTGAATGAGAAACTATAGGAGAAATTCATTTTTCGAAAATATATCCCACGAAAATAATCTTGAAGGAAAATCAGAAAGGGTTGTTATCTTCAACCCCAAATAATAAAGTTATGGGATCAAAAAAAATGTGGAAGTAAATAAACTTCATGAATCATAATTATGATGTATAGTTTTATTTCTGAAAAACCTTTAAGTTTTCACTCCTCTCTGAAACAGAAATAATAAAAAAAATTTCAATAAAGATGAAGTGTTCCTGCGAAAATCTTCGCTCTTAAAAGTCAGGAGCAAATTGGTTTTGAAAAATTGTTGCCTTCCAGTAAAACTAAAAAATATAATAAATAAAAAGCATAATGTAATGTTTCGGTGTCTATATCAGACACCTGCTTCAGACAAACTTTTAAATCTTCAGAATTGTGTGTTTTTTCATTGCAGTCTAATTGACATTGAAGGTTGTCAACACATAGAGATGTTGATTTATTTAATTTTGAAATTTCCTGATGTCATTTCTTTCTTCAATAAATCAATCCAAATACGATCTATTCCACCAGAACAATTGGCCAAATTATCTACTTCATCTAACAAAATACATGTGGATTCCTAAATTTTCCCTTCATAATTATCAGGTTCCGTCATTAGGATCTTTGTATTGTTCCAGTTCATCATATGATCTCCGCTTTTTTAACATACACGATCAGCGATTTGTGATCTTGTAATGTCTCTATTTTTGATGTTGTTCTTATGTTCCCGCTTTCTTATCTCTAAAAGTCTTAATAGTCCGGTCTATTTAGACATTCGAAGTTACACAAGTCCCAACAAGCTGAATTTCTGTGAAGTTGTTCAAAACATAATTATAACAATGTCTAAAAGTTCCTCATCATTTCCCTGTGAGGAAAAAATTTTATTCGAGGTCAAATGTCAAAAAAATGAGTTTTTCGCGATTTTCAGCAAAACGTAAGTTTTATCACAAAAGTACCTCAGACAAAAATTGTAGATTATAAAATTATCTATAAAAAATGTATCAATACTGTTTTTCTAACGAGCCACCGTTTCTGAGCTATAACGATTCAAAAAGTCATAAAGTCGTTATCGTCATAATATGCACACGTTACCATGAGGTAGTATACTTAGCGCGTAGTTATAACTTTTGAATCTTTATATCTCAGAAACGGTGGCTCGTAAGAAAAAAAGTATTGATACATTTTTTATAGATAATTTTATGATCTACAATTTTTGTCTGCTGCACTTTTATGATAAAACTTACCGTTTTGCTGAAAATCGCGAAAAACTAATTTTTTTGACATTTGACCTCGAATAAAATTTTTTCCTCACAGGGGAATGATGAGGAACTTTTAGACATTGTTTATAATTATGTTTTGAACAACTTCACAGAAATTCAGCTTGTTGGGACTTTATGTAACTTCACTCTCATTTTTTGGTCTAAATAGACCGGACTATAATGTATATCCTGATGTATAAGATTTTCCACATATACAGGGAATATTGTAAACACAATTATTATATGTACATATATTATATTTCAATCGATATCTGTATAGTTTTATGACTCAGTGTTTTTTAGGATTTTGAAGAAAATTGAAGACTGTCAACCCTCCATCGCCTTCCAAAGGCTGTATCTTGGAAAGGAGGTCGTTTTCGAAAAAATTTATATGAACTACTCCTGCTTATTTTCATTTAGGAATCATCTCCCTAAGTCCCTCGCATTTGTTCACAGTATTTTTTTGTTGTTACAGAAGTGACCTATTTTAAACGCCCTTTTTAATGTGAAATGTGTTCAACTTGGCAACCCTGAACCATAGACTAACTAAACGGAGAATAGATGAGACACTAGTAGAACAAGCTTCAACGCCATCTGTTTTTGTACAACATTACTAATTCGTGAAAAAAGCTCAATTGAAAAAGGAATCTGTATCGTTAAGTTGCCTCAAAAAGAATTCTGTAGTGCACCTTTTGAATAGGTAGGTACACCCATATACAAGAGGCAAAAGTTTTTTGAAATTCAATTTCCAAAAGGAAATCGGAAATGGATTCGTGCAAGTTATCAATGAGTGAGGAAATTTATTTTCATGAAAATAATACCTGCAACGAACTTTCATCTGATTTTCTTTTGGAATCGAGAATGAGGATCAATAATCAAATTCTGGATAGAATAAAATTTATTAACTGAAATAGGTATCACCAATTGAAAATACATATTTATTTCATAAATATCTAATCAATAAACTAATAATTGCATTGAAAACATTTTCAAAAACTAACAATTATAAATTCAATAATACAAAATATGAGTATTTACCGACTAAACTTATTCAATACATGAAAAACTTTTTTGAAAACTATCTTAATTCTTATAGGTAACAGTATATATAATATATATGTATAATTACCTTCTTGCATCTCGATTTTCACATCCAATAACACAGCACGTCTTCACTCTTGCAGGCATATCGAATTTATATATTTCAAAAGAACGTGTCAAACCACTCCTTGTGTCAGTTGACAATTCAAAGGTTTTTCGATAATAATGATTTTACATACTTACTATTTTCTCGATAGGAATTCCATGAATGCAACGACATCTAACTCTCAAATTGAAAATAATTTTTTCGTGTATTAGTCTCCTCCTCCGACAGATGGCGCGGAATATACGAGTGGCTCATCTAATTTTTTAGTTTGTCTATGGTTCAACTTGGCAAACCCTGAACATCCGGTTCTTCGAAACCCAGGGTCAACGCGCGACCAGAGCTCACCCGGTTCTTTTTCCATTTTCAACGAAACGTTGCGATGTCATCTAGTCCGACTGAAGAATCCTCTTTCTGTCCAAATGAGTTCTGTCGTAATGGCTCTTACAGTTAAATGGTTTCCTCCTGACGATAACATCCGTTAAAGCGTGAATTCTTCTCATTGCCTGGAAACCTACATACCTTTCCTTAGATTTTGCATTGTGATCATGATCAGACCGGATATTTTGCATTAATGAATAGGTTAAATATGATTTCATAATGAGTGTGAAATACAGGAAGATGGTAAGATATTGTTCGTGTCGTATTTCGATGCCGAAATTTTATATCTTGATTCTTGTTTGGTGTCAAGGAAGCTAATTAAGTTTGTATACGAGGGTTTCCAGAAAATTTTAAAGGAACGTGGTAATATTGACGCTTTGAATAATATTACCTATTACCGTGACATACTTACCAATCTATGGCAATAGTAATAGGAGTTCAATTGGATCTGATTATTTTTCCACAGAAATTCATGTTTAGAATCATCATTATTTCGGAATAACTTTTTAAACGGGATTTTCAATAACGAAGCTATGATCTGAGGTGAGGTTTTCAATGAGAAACTTTAATTCTGTGCCTGTTTTGAAAGACTCATTTTGACTGAATTCTAATATGCAGGGTGGGCACATTTCGATGATTTACCGCTACAACTTTTGAACCAGAGGAGGTAGACAAAATCTGATACACACTTCTCGATCTCTTTTTCTGAGAAACTAAAAATGAAAGAAACTTGAAGTCGGTTTCAAGAAGGATAAATGAAATTAGAAGCAAGTACGTGAAAAGGAAAGCGAATAGATACGAATAAAACAAGGTACGAATATCGTTTTTGAATAGTTTGAGGACGTTTATTGAGAAATACATTTGTTCCAGAAACTCTGAGATTAGAAGAATAAATTAAATTAGCAGCAAGTACTTGACAACTTTCAATGTAAATAATACTACTAACTTGTAAAAGTTTTACAAGTTAACTGTCAATTTTACAAGTTAGTGACTTGAAAAAATAAACTTCCTTGATTAATATTGTGTTTTTGGAAACTGACGTTTACAATGAGAAACAAATAAATATACACTTTAGGGCAAGTGTGTGATGCATACACTCACATTATTTTTTAACGTAGATTCAATATCTGCCATAAAAAATGGGGTTCTGATGTGAAAAAATTGATTTTTCACGATTTTGTCATCCCTAACTTTGAAAGCGATTTTTCACCCCCTGTATCATGAATCGCGATTTCGATTTTCAAAGTGGATACATCAATCTTACATCTTGAAAAATCCCAAAAATGAAAATTTTCCATCCAAAAACCTCGAAGTTATTCTTGTTTCAGCGGAGCTCTATTTTCGATTTTTTTTTCGAATTTTCCCGTTCAGAGAGAATTTTCCAACCAAAACTGAGAATGTTACATCAAAATAACTTGAAATTTTCTAAGGAATCTATTTCTGTAATAAAAAAATGGTGTTCTAATTTGAAAAACGGAAGTTGACGTCATTTCCGGAAAAACCGGAGGTGCTCATGCCTTGATAAATATTTTAGATTTCATCAGCATCGTGAAATACTCATAAGTGCTGAATTTCATGAAAATACGTTCAGTAGTTTCCCATATAAATATGGGTGAGGTTCCTCGTGAAAGACCCTGTATAGGCTCATTATCTACTCGTGCTTGGTTTTTCACTCTTTCATGACATTATGCAGCTCCTTTTGAGAAGTACCTTCATTACTAGACACTAAGCCAAATTAGTGAAATAAACAAGAAAAGTTAAATAACACCTCCTAAATTGAGGTAGCGGAATACCATAGACACACATAAATAAGGAAGTATATTACATAACATGATATTTCCTAGGAAACGAATAAAACCTTCAGAGACACACAAATGAAAATATTGAAAGTTAACGTTTGATCTAAAGTATCTGCGAGTCAGCATCAGCATCCGAAGACAAACAACCATGGCGCCCGCCTGAGGTGGCCAGGCGTTCAAATTGTTGAATTATTTTTATGGAAATCAGCGTTCTGTGAAAAGTGTTTTGGACAATTACGTCAATTTTGGGTTTACATTTCGTCCATCTGAAAGCTTAAGCTCTGTTGGTCGAATTATTGAAAAATATCAAGACACCGATTCGGTAGACCACCAAACAAGTGAACACTTTTATCGTAGTGATCGAAAGAAAATATGTGCCGCTACTCCTCATTCTGCAAATGACTAACACAATTGATTTATTGAGAAGAAAATTTCCTGGACCAATAATTTCCAGAAACGGTTATGTTAATTGGCCACCATATCATGTGATTTGACACCGTTGGACTATGTGGCAAGCCAGGTCTATAAGTATGATCCACAATGAACTAAAGGATCAAATTATTCAAGTTTAGTGAGATAAAGCTTCAATTATGTCAAAATAGCATTGAAACTTTCAACAGAAAAATTAACGTCAGAAAAGCTGAAAGAGGGGGAAATATATAGTCCGTTCACGAAAGTTTGAGCGCATAGTAGGCGTTTGTATATTTATCTGAAGTTGGCTGGCCTCGCCCGACGAGATTGCAAGTTATAAGAGAACTCTATGCAATATTGACAACATTGCGTATCAATCTGACTAGAAAATAAACAACATAACCTAAAATTTAATATACACAGAGAAATATGCAAAATTTCCATGGTCACCGACGGCTCAACCTTTCGTGAACGGACTATAACAGTATTAGTTTTCGCACCTACATAAATGTCATAACTGATACTTCAATTACTAATAAAAGTTTTTGAAAATGGATGCAAATTATTGTGTTTTAGTTATTCTTAAAAACCGCGCGAATGAGGGCTACTGTTTTTGAGCGCTGGTTCTACTTAAACGAGTGCTATATAGGTTTTGCTCAAAGGTCTGTTATTTCGAATTTTGAGCCGAAAATGGTCTCAAACGATAGCGCAATAACTTTCAAAGGGATCGTCCCTAGAGACTTGACATTTCAGGGTGAGTTCGGTTTCCAAATGTCTCGGCCAAATGCTAGATGCCCATAATAAGCCTCATCCAAAATTTTGTGGCCATAGTCTGAACAGAACCATAGAAAATTTAATTATATTATTGAATTTATCGATTTGAATGAAATTTATTTTGTGAATTGCGACTGATATACTGAATGTTAATGCAAAATTTCAAGAGGAATACAGAAAACACCTAGAGGATCCCTAAAAACCCCCATATCTAGTATCTTGGAGTTCTAGATTCTGAGTTACAGGGTGTTTCTTAAATTTGAATAGAATTTGTACATATTTCTTATTCATCGCCATAGTACTATATGTATATAGTCCTCGTCCTCAGCAATCTTTTCTATAGCGAATTGAATGAATGAATGTTACAGTCTGCTCAGATATCGAAGAAATCATGGAATTCATCATATACAGGGTAAGAATCTAGCACTACACATGGGTTTTTTTTGGGATAGCTAGGTGTTTTCTCCCATATTTTCCGAGACATCCTGTGTACAGAAATACAAAGAAATGGAAAATTGCTTTCGCCTTCGAAAATCATTAAAGCCTTATCGTTTTTGAATAATTGTTATCATGCCCCCCTAAGAAAAATTTCTGCGGGCGTCCATGCAAACAGCTCTCAACTCCAACCAACTCAGTCACGACCACTCCCAAGCATTATACACTTTCACCTGTGCCTTTCCTAGGCCAGCGAAGCCAATTTGAATTCGTCGCGGCCTCTCTTGATACGGAAACTCATGCGAGGTGACTTCGAGTGACCTTCAAGACAACTCGACATTAATCTATTCGAATGTCTTTCAAGGTTGACTTCTCACATTCATAAGATTCGCTAATTGAAGGAAATTCAGTTTTTATCCAGTGAAAATTCATGATTGTAATAAGTATCCAAGGAGAGTGTTGGATAAGAATTTCTTGTATATGGGTCGTTTGTGAATGACAATTAGTGTTGTTAGTCACTCTTTTTGTTTGTACCACCGTAAACATGATAACTTCCGAAAAAATCAACTTTTCAACTTGAAAGTTACTTAGTGATTAATAGTCTAGATATTCCGATTCATTTTAATAAATTGGAATTAATTAACAAGTTGATCACAATGAATTGAGTTTTTATGCTTGATTGAAATACCTACATTTTTATTCTGAATGCTAGATACATTTGACATTTCCATGTTTCAGTAGTACCTATAGTCCGTTCACGAAAGTTTGAGCGCATAGTGGGCGTTTTTTTATTTATCTGAAGTTGGCAGTATTTGCTGTCATAACGTAAAATAAAGTCAACGTTGCCGAATGTACCCGGTCTCGTCCGACGAGCTTGCAAGTTATCAGAGAACTCTATGCAATATTGACAACATTGCGTATTAATCTGACAAGAAAATAAACAACATAACCGATTTTAATATACACAGTGGAATATGTCAAATTTCCATGGCCAACCGACGGCTCAACCTTTCGTGAACGGACCTTACTCGGAAAAATCTTGCAATCAACTCGGTTATTAATTGAGCGACTAATGGTCTCGAGGTATCAACGCGTTAAAATATCTTGACCATTAGTCGCTGTCTTCAATAACCTAGTTGATTAAATAACTATTTATCAGTTTCAGAATTTTATTAGTTAAGGTTTGAATAGATACCATAAATCTAATTACGAGTACCTATCAATTTTCAGCGATCATCAGAATCGAATTCATCTTAACAAAAAACTGAAGGTTATCGAATTATAGTGAATCGCGATTCTGTGCGCTTTCTTTCCGATCATTCAATTCTTCAGGTGAGAATTTCATTATTTAGTTCAAATGATGATTTGCTGTTTCTTGTTTTGTGAATTCATTTAAATGTCTATTGTGTTCCTAATGGTTTAAGCTCACTCATCGGGCTTTAGAATTCTAATCTCTACATTATTTTGTCTTCTATTTAGGACTAAGCAATTAAAAAATGTAATAATGATATGCTGCCTCTTCATTTGGTATTTAGAAGGTAAATAACGATGCGCAAACTCGTGCAAAATTTACGAAATAAGTCATACAGTAAATTTGTTCATCTAGGTAATCTACCCATAATCAATATATTTGTATGATATTTCCTGGTAAATCTTGATTATTGCTATTTGCTATTCTATTATTACAATCCTGCCGCGGTATCATAAACGCTTTTGTGACTCATAATAGAACACTTTCACGAGTCAGCTTTTAGGATAACTTTCCACGGTTAATAATATTGGTTCATTATTTAGCGATAATTTCTCGAAAGAAGAAGCTGGGCCTTTCTTACAGAAAAATGATTAGCAAGTTTTGGTACACCTGTTTTATGTTGAACAAATACAAGACTGAGAAATTCGTTTTTAGGCTTTTGATCTTTAGAAAGCTGAATTCGTCAAGTGAAATCATACTGAGTGAACTTAGACAAACAACTTTCATTATTTGATTCTAATGTGTTAGTTCAGAGTGTTAAGGATATATGTTTTGTTCTAACATTTTCTGTATGAAAACTTCAATTCAAGTCAATTAAATATTGAATATATTTTAAAATGTCTGTATTATACACTATTTCTGTATTATACACTCACAAGCGCAGTTAACAGCTCTCCTGTAATTTTGCTGAACTCTGTTTTCCCAGAAATTTTTCATCGATTTTATTGCCACTGATAATTCCAAAATACAACATATTTTTGAGAAGTACTCATGATACTGAAGTTTGCAGTACAAAATCATGCTACAAGGGGTCTGATAACTTCAGTGTCATGAATACTTCTCAAAAACATGTTGTATTTTGGAATTATCAGTGACAATATGTCTATATTTTGGTATAAATGGATAGAATACAAACCCATATTCCACATGGTTCCTAAATAGGAACCTAGAATCACGAAAAGACTATGAAAATTAGTACAAATAAATGGATTTTTCTTTCTCCCCTTTGGACCAACGAAAATGTACGGCATATGAAAAAATATTATCTTTGCATAAAATACTTTCAAAATAAATTTATTTCATGTTGTGTCAAATCACCCACTGGACTACGGAAAGAGAGGGGATTGCAACCCAAAATTTTTTCCCCTTGTCGCATGATTTTTGTACGGCGTTGCGGAATAATGGATTAGAAGCAGTATTGAAATAGTATGACACAGATGCCGTACAAAATCAAATGAACAAATTTACCCTGGTAATTGTCGGAAAATTAAAAAAAAAATTTGACTTCGTGGCTCCACATTTTTTTTACGGCACTACGCTTTTTCTTATTATTTTTCACGGATCTATCGATGGTAAAAATGCCGTACAAAAATATGTGGCCAAAATTTACCCACTCTACCTGTACTTTCGAATTCTCACCTGCACTCAATTGGACAGCTTACAAGTGACGGCATAGTGCTGAATCTTTTTATTTTATGCTCTTATATCGTTCTTGATAGGTCACCTGGTGGTTCAAATGACCCATAATTTTTTCAACACGGGCCTGTAGTCTATAGGTAACCATTCAATAGAAATTTACATGAACTGCCATATTCAAAACCTTTTCTTATCACGGTATAGAGGGTAGACACGGTAGAAACATAGCTCAGTTAACTTTTTGTAACTATGTAATTGTATTTATTACTTTCCAATAACATCTTAATTGATAAAAAACTAAGAGCTAAGGTCGTCTAGTGCAATTAAAGAAATACATTTAAATAGCGAAAATTGTCTCATAGGCTCTGAGTTATCTAACCTTCTAGTCTATTTTGCCCTGATTAGGAATTCATCAATAACAACCGGTTGCTTTTATTAAACAGTTCGTGCGTGCAGATAAATAATTACGTAACGATATAAATGAAGGACCTTCTGGAGCGAAATAATATGCAGTTGGGAGTTTATACATAACGTGTTAAGATTTCAATGAAATTTCCATTTTTTATCCACTTGTAATAACGCCATTCCTTTATTTATATGAGAATTTTGGAAAATCGGTGAATGTAGGAACTACGCAACTCGCTATTCAAGTTTATGATCAAATTATTCTGATGTAATAAAAGATTCACATGTTATAGAATGAACTGAACAAACTCATAATACTATTAGTTTCACAATCATGAATTTTCAGGAGTAATCCTTCTATTTTGCCTTTTGACTTAGAAGGTGACCTTTTTGAAAGTTAGGGTTTTTATATACTGAACGTTGAAAATGTCGGAAAAACGAAAAGAAAGATAACAGATTAATATTTTTTCTAAACCATTCTTATTGAATTATTAAACTATAGGTATAAGCAAAAATTTGTGTTAGTACGTGAAAATATTTAATTTTTTACCAAAACTTATATTCAGGAGAATGAGGTTATTAACTTATTACTTTTATATGTCGATACCCCCAAGTGTTTTGCATAGATTTTCAAACTCAGTTTGCAGTTTAAATGTAGGAAAAATGTGCTGAAATGCGTATATACTGCTGTGTCTCCAAATAAAAATGAATGCCTGAAATATAATTTTCCCTTGAGTGTTAGAATGAATCCTTATCATATCGATAAATTATACGAAATGTTCCCGAAATTGAAACTTAATGACCCATTTTTCCGCCGACCTCGAAATAAAAGGTGCTTTTAATGTGTACGAAATTGAGCATTAATGACCCATTTTAATGCTCAATTTTTTGGCTATTTTAATGTGCAATCCTCATGGCAACCGTTCACAAAGTATTCAGAAGCACTACGAGAAATGTCAAAACTCTACTGGAACATAGAAACATAGAAATTCCTTTACGTCAAATGTATGTCTTGTGCAAATTGAGAATGTATTTCAATCAAGTATTTATACACTATTCATGTTGAGATCGTCGGAAAAATCTTGTAATAAACTCGGTTATTAATCGAGCGACTAATGGTCTCGAACTATTAACGCGTTCGCTCCGCTCACGCATTAAAATATCTTGACCATTAGTCGCTGTCTTTAATAACCTAGTTTTTGAATAACTATTAATGTTCAATATACGCTATTTTAATGTGCAATTGTCATTGGTAACCAAACACAAAGCTTTCAGGAGCAGAACTAGAATGTCACAACTCCACTGAAACATAAAAACATTGTAATTTTTATTACGTCAAACTGTTATTTTATTTGACTTGTGATTTTTCATTCGAATATCTAAAAGTTTTGTTACTTTTATAACTCATTATCTAATGAACTGAGTATGAAAAGGTGTCTTTCAGGCATTCATTTCTTTACCAGCTTCGAAAAGACCGGTATGAATTTTCAATAGATTCAACAATCAACTATGGTCAGGAAAGTTGTCTCCACATATTCATGGTGAATTATCACATTCTTCATAATACCGTTCTTAAAACACACGTGAATTATATTTGAAAATGAATATTTCATGAAAGCGGTGCGTTCTCCAGCCACAATTTATAACCTAACCCAACCCAAAGGCCAACATCATACCTTATAAAAACCAATACGTGCTTTAAAATTTCATGAATTATATGGCAACAAAATCTTCATTTTGATAATTGATGAATGAAGGATACAAACGAATGACATTCACTGAACTTTGTTATGAATTCCTCATAAGGCTTCGTTCATTTCAGGCATGTGTCCCAATTATATGATTTAATTCTTTTCGAGCCAGGTTCTGGTTAATCATAAGGGTATACATATCAAATTTTCGGAGTGGTTGACTCATTCTGATGTGAATAGTTGGGAATAGCTGCAATGAAAAAAAGAGTAAATATAATAATAAACTTTAGTGGATCTACCTGAATCTCTACAACGGGTAAAAACGGCCAATATTAAATTAATTACAAATCCGAAATTAATGAAAATTAATATAATAAAAATAACTGTCATATGAGTTTCTAATATAGTTGTCATTTTGAAGGGTCAGAGAAGTTTGAAAAATGAATAAAGACCCATAGACTAACTAAACGGAGAATAGATGAGACACTAGTAGAACAAGCTTCAGCGCCTTCTGTTTTTGTACAACATTACTAATTCGTGAAAAAAGCTCAATTGAAAAAGGAATCTGTATCGTAAAGCTGCCGCAAAAAGAATTCTGTAGTGCACCTTTTGAATAGGTAGGTACACCCATATACAAGAGGCAAAAAGTTTTTTGAAATCCAATTTCCAAAAGGAAATCAGAAATGGATTCGTGCAAGTTATCTATGAGTGAGGAAATTTATTTTCATGAAAATAATACCTGCAATGAACTTTCATCTGATTTTCTTTTGGAATCGAGAAATGGGGATCAATAATCAAATTCTGGATAGAATAAAAATTTATTAACTGAAATAGGTATCACCAATTGAAAATACAGATTTATTTCATAAATAGGGGAAAGTGAGGTAATACGATCCCTAAGGGTCAAATGATCCCCCGCCGTAAATCAAAAACAGCTTGTACCATCTATCCAAATACACATAAAACATGTTCCCCTGCGCCCCTGCGAGTTACCTGTAAAATGTCAATGCGGTGCGAGTGCTTGGCGTGATTTTATTAAAAAATAATCAAAAAGTGTGGCTCTGATCTAAGGTAAGCATGTTTTTGGACTTTCGTTTTTTTTATATGCAAGTGTTCACTGAAATGTTGTTTTATTTGCGGGTATTAGTAGCAGTTAGCTAATATTTAAGCCATGTTCGATCATCGCACGCGGTATGTGAAGGTTTTGTTCTGATCGATATTTTGTAATTTGGTATTTGGGGTGAAATGATTCCTTCTGTGTGTCTAAAATGATCCCTGGAATCATTTTACCCCATTAATAGTTTTTGTTTACAGATCATCCCGAGAATTTATAAACGTAAAACTAATCGCCAAAATAGGCCTGAAGAACATATGCAAAAGGCATTAGAGATGGTATGGCTCACAAAACCGCGAGAAGAGAATTTGAGGTCCCTGTGATGGTATAAGAAAGAAGAGCCAAAGGTAAAAATGAAATAGCTGTAGGTTCAGCTAAAAAGTTAGGTAGCAAACAAACAGTGTTCAACCTGGAACAAGAACTGGAACTTGTTGACATAGAGTCCAGAATAATATACGGGCTGAGCACTCAGAAATTCTTAACCTCAGCTCACCAAAAATGGCAGAAAGAAATAATTTACCACATCAATTTTACGAAGCTGAAGCAAAAGCTGGACTTAAATGGCTTCGTGGATTTAGACGTAGATATCCAGACATTACAATGCGTGCACGAGGTTTTAATAAGAATGGATGAATTTCTCTCGACTTTGAGAAACGCCCAAGAAAAATATTATTTTTCAACCCATCGAATATTTTTGTTTTGTGTGACTTGCTTACATACTTAAATTGTTATGAACAATACATATTATTATTCAAATAAACAGCAGAGTTTATTATTTCATTTTTATTTGATATTTATTAACTCATAGTACAAAATGATCCATGGGATCATTTTGCCCCTACCCCAGGGATCATTTTATCCACAGGGGTGTATAAAATGATCCTTTACTAAACTTTTACAAAAATATGTAATACAAAAAAACTACATAGATGAAATGAAAAATAAGTAGGCAGATACAAAGTTAAGTAAATTCACTACCGTCAACAATTGAAATCTTGCGGTTTTGCCTTCAACTTTAGCCACAATTGAAATTTTCCCTTAAGGGGATCATTATACCTCACCTTCCCCTATCTAATCAATAAACTAATAATTGCATTGAAAACATTTTCAAAAACTAACAATAATGAATTCAATAATACAAAATATGAGTATTTACAGACTTAACTTTTTCAATATACATGAAAAACTTTTTGAAAACTTCTTAATTCTTATAGGTAGCATCTCGATTTTCACATCCAATAACACAGCACGTCTCCACTCTTGCAGGCATATCGAAATTTATTATATTTAAAAAAACGTGTCAAACCACTCCTTGTGTCAGTTGACAATTCAAAGGTTTTTTGATAATAATGATTTTACATACTTACTATTTTCTCTTTAGGATTTCCATGAATGCAACGACATCTAACTATCAAATTGAAAATAATTTTTTCGTGTATTCGCGGAATATACGAGTGGCTCATCTAATTTTTTAGTTTGTCTATGGGTTCGTTAACCAGCCAAATCGTGTATGGGTGTTCCATAAAATGAGGCCATTCAAAATCGAAATGTAAAAGATAGATGCTCAATCAAATTGTAACGTAGACAAGGTTATTTTCAATAAACCGTCCCAGTGCAACTATTCCTACCCAATCACAACAGTAATGTGAAAATTTTGAGTTTTCTTTCACATTACGCTTCCTGCTCCTGTACCTACTTGAGGCAAGAAATGATCGCTAGAGATCTGATACGGTCAATTCCGTTACCATTAGATAATATAGCTACTTACAGAACAGATGTGGTACCGATGTATAATAACTATTCCGATTTGTTTGAATAACGAATGGGTGGCAGATGGATTTCATAACATCTTCCATCACTTTCTATGAATATAAGCGTAAATTTCATCACATACTGCGCGCTCTATGGTTACAGGATGATGGATGATTATTTCTTGCGATCGACGGATGAAAGATTCAAGCAAGTATTTAATGTTCTTTTCAGCTTCTCACGCCATGTATAGATATTTGTGAAATACCGTTTTTTATTTACTGCGTCTCGAATTCCTTTAAAGATTCGAGTCGAAATCAGACTTGACCAATATCGGAGCAAAACTAGGGAACATATGGATGAGCCAATTTGATTTTTGTTTATTTAGATAGAGGAATTTTCTATATTATAATTGATATTGTTTGCACTTATTCATTGATTAATGATCAAGAATGAGCTCAATTGTCAGAAACACCATAACTGGTTTTTGAAGAGCAATCGATTGGAATTACAAAATTATAGGGTTGCCATTTGAAAAAAGTGAGATTTCATAGTTTTATTGAGGCTAACTTTGGGGCCCTTTTTCAGACATCCTGTATAATATTTCCTCATAAGTTATACAAGAAACAGTATTAGCGTACTTTCTTTTGTTCCACTTTCGCAAAAAATTTCTTGTAATGAGGGATTTTAAAGATATGGACACTAATTTGTGACAACCTTTTTTTCAAAAAATTTGATAATCAGGCTATAATTCAAGAACCGCTTGAGTGGTTGCACATATCATACATCAAGTCAGTGTAGAATTGAACGAAGAATTCGAATATGTATGAATATACAGAAGGTTGCATTCGAAATAACGAAGTTACATTCGCGTTTCCGGTGAAACCGGAAGTAGTTTCCTCTTGAAAACATTTTACAATTAAAGTTCATGTACTCTAAAACGAAAATCTTGAATCTGTATTACAATTCCTTCCTCGAAAACGTCTAATGAAACACTTAAAAAAAATCACCCTGTATAGTAGTATACAGGATGGGCCATCCATAACTTTCCACTCCGAATTTTCAGCTTTGGGATGGAATAACGAAACAACGCTCGGACAGGTCAATTTTTGTTGAAAGAGGGATAAATAACGGTGTAAAAATGAGTTTGAAATCACTACCCCTCTATCCGCCACCCCTAACAGCTCCCATTTTTGACTAGGGAAAAGGGGTCGAGCAGCACCTTGTTAAAGAGGCAATTCAATTTCTTGCATGATATTTTTTTTCATACAGAGTGACTCGTATTCCAGTAATACAAATGTTTCATCCAGAGTTTTGATCGTTGAGATCGAATAACGAACAAAATTCGGGGTGGAAAGTTGTGGATGGCCCACCCTATGTAGAGAATATCTTCAATAGATTGATATCTATTTATATCAAACTCATACTTTGGAGCTAGTCTCCATCCATAGATAACTATTGATGAGGTCCAATAGGCGAAATAGCTATCTATGGATGTATATTCTTTAAACTTTGATTGAAATTAATCGATTAATATTATTATCTTATCGGAGTTCTTAAAAATGTTGAAAAAATACCTTCAATATCTCGTAAATACGACAACCATTAATTTCTCCAAGAAGTTAATGATTTTCAGGAATTCTATGAGCCGAGAAAGTTTAAATAAACATTCATCTACAAAACAAACATTTCACGGTTGAGGAAACTATAAGAACTCTTTTGTAACAAACAATCCAACGAGTTATAGCACTTTCGATATCGAGATTAGTTTTTGAAACTAATTGGCGTTACCCATTCATCGCCGCAGGTGTTGAATAGAAAAAAATAAATGAAATATTAATTCAATGAAGGAGTTGTAATTCCGAATAAATTGATCTCAACATGGATCCCACTCAAATTTCATCGACATTTATTTCTTCATTTGACATTGAATTCGATAAATGAATTGACAAGCATGAGATCAATTTCATGACGACACTTGGACTTGGCAGATAATACAGTCTATGAATTATGTGTGTGAAGTTGTCCCAGCACTTTTTGATTTTCGAAAAAAAATTGTTGTGCTGAGTTGTGCTAGGTTTGTGCTGCTTTGTGCTGATAATTTTTTTTCCTAATACCAAGTGGTTTTCGAAATATTTCAAAAACCGAAAAAATGAGCCAGCCCAGCACTTTTCGAAATATGGGATTTAAATGATTGTGCTATACTTACATGTACTGAGTTGTGCCGTTCGAATTTTCTCGAAAGTCTCTCTTGTGCACCGAAAAATCGAAATTTAAGAAAAAAGATAGCCCAGCACTTTTTTTCTCACAAAAGAATGTAAAAATTTGTGCTACATTTGTGCTGCTTTGTGCCGTAAATATTTTCACGACAATCCTTTCTGTTTTCCTGCAAACTACGAAAATGAAAAAAAGTTATCCCAGCACTTTTGGTTTTTTTAGAAAAAACATGCTCAAAAAATTGTACTACTCTCAGGCAAAGTTGTGCTGTTGTTATTTTCACAAATATCCTGCTTATTCACCCAAAAAAATAAGGATATTAAAAAAAGTTTCTGTATCAATATTATCTTATTAAAGTTTAACTCTGGCAACAGAGATATCGATCCTCTTGCAGATGGTGGGACAATAAATCATAACATAAAGAATGCAATTGCAATGTGTTCTGAAGATTGCGGTTGTCAACCAACGGTCTGAACCACTATTGTCAAGTTGCCGTGTTTTCTTTATTTCCTAGAAAGTACTGTTTTATTTATTTTTCGACATTTGAAAGAAGAAATGAAGGCTTTTTTTTCTGGAAATTCCACTAGCATGGATTCACCACGATAGAAGCAAAATTTTATTCACGAATTCGGGAGAAAAAAACATATTTGCTGAAATAACTTTTTCTTATTTCATTTGATTCTTTAGAGATTAGAATGACTTTTGAAAAAATTTGAACGGCAGAAGTCAGTACTAAACTCAGTATATCCAGTCCACAATCTGTTTCAGTTGACGAAGACCAATTTTTCGGAAAATGCTACATAGGTAGGTTCGTACAACACATTTCGTTTTTTAATTTCTTTATTTTTTGGGTGAATTAGCAGGATATTTGTGAAAACAACAACAGCACAATTTGGCCTGAGAGTAGCACAATTTTTTGAGCATGTTTTTCTAAAAAAAACTGAAAGTGCTGGGATAACTTTTTTTTATTTTCGTAGATTGCAGAAAAAACGAGATTAACTCGAGGTCAAAAATTATTTTGTCACGCCACCCGGCTGTAACTACTATAATTCTCGAATCACAGAAATAAACCCTCTAGATGCCTACGGCACGTACTAAGAAGTGGTTTCACAATCATCAGAGACCTCTGTGGTCGGATGCATGAACTACTGGTGACCAATTATCCATAAGAACTTTATATAATAACTATAGCGACCCGCCCCGGCTTCGCACGGCAAGTCGATCCAAGTAAAACTGTTAAATAAAGACAGTTGCATCAAAATTTTATCTTTAATGCCCTAAATTATGGCGCCTACCGACCCTCTAAGTTAGAAAAGTGATCAAACACTACCTTGTCTTAGTAAGACTCAGTTAAAAAAAAAACATCAAATTCATTTCAGTAGCTATGGCGTCATGCGCTTCTTGATACGATCACATTAGATTTCCGCGGGAATGAGGTATTTTCCCGCCGTAAAAAATAGCCTGTGTCCGTGCCTACGATCCTATCTTTATAATAACCAAGTCTTATAAAAATCCGTTCAGACGTTAAGGCGTGAATGAGGTAAACTTTTAAAACAAACGATTAAAAATCACTAACTTAATTCGTTTTCTGTCTACTGCCTATGCCTTAATTAAGTACGATAGCATGAATATTAGAAGCCCATATCCTTTTCTAGGTTACTATCTATCAACTAACTAAATTTCATCAAAATCCGTTCAGCCGTTTAGGCATGATAGAGCAAAACTCCCAGCAAAAACCATAAAAAATCACTAACTTAGTTCAGTTTTCTGCCTACTTTCTACCCCCTAAGTACGATGCATGATCATTTTGATCTTATATCCGTTTTTAGGTGACCATCTATTACCTTACAAAATTTCATCAAAATCTGTTCAGCCGTTTAGACGTGAAAGAGCAAAAATCCCAACAAAAACGACTAAAAATCACTAACTCAATTTAGTTATCTACCTTCTGCCTACGCCCTAAGAACGATGGCGTGATTATTTATAGCCTATGACCATTTCTAGGTTATCATCTATCACCATACCAAATTTCATCAAAATCCGTTCAGCCGTTTAGGCATGAAAGAGTAACAGACAGACAGACAGAGTTACTTTCGCATTTATAATATTAGTATGGACTAGTATGGATTTATTTGAGGACTAAAATGAAGGATTTACGGAACCTCTTTCTGAAATTCTCTGTATAATTTTGAATCGACGTAAAATCCACCCAAAGTATTGTGAAAATACCCGAAACTGTAATTGCCATATCGATAAATCGTCGCTTTCTCTTTTCGTAGCTCGAATTTCAACGTTTCTCTTTTCTTTCCCTTCAGATCCGAAATGAACTTAAACCGGTCCTGAGCTAATAGATTCACGAACCTGTTTCATGATTTCATTTGATTCCTTCATATCCGCATGAGATCGGTGATAGCACCTCAGGGCCATTCTTCTTATTGAAAGTAAACGCGCCCATCTCTGCGAATACCCAGTAACACAAATTCCGATCTGAAGTACGTCAGTGTCCCCTTTCTTCGTATAATGATGATGATGATGATGAAAAAATTGTTACTTCAACTTACTAATTTTTGTTAATTATTGGTATGAGAAATTTCACTAGATATCGCATTGTTATTGAAATAGGTTGAGATTCAAGCGTCATTAAAACTAACCGAAATTAGTAATAGATTTAGATTCACTATTAATGGAAATTTATAATAACGACCACTTGAGGTATGTCATCTACCACACACTATAAAAGAAATTCTAGGAATTTTTTGGTGTCATATAGTTGGCCGAGTCATTGAAAAATATTGTACTCGTACATCATGTGCAGCGAACAGTATAACATCAAAAAATGATTGGGGACTTCAATCAATTGAATATACATTATTGAATGTTAATTTCAGTTTTCATTTGATGGAATAATGCGGTTTCACAAACGTAATTGAAGAATGGTTTTTCAATAAGAATTTATTTTTCAGTCATTAGCAAAAAACTATAAAGTGATGAATAAGAATTTATAAACCATATCCTGATTTCTTCGTTTAATGATGCTGTGAAACAATTCTTACTTCAACTCAATAAATTCGATTCAATCAAGGTATTTTGCTGTGTCATATAGTTGTAGACCTGAAGCCTTCAAAATTGGCAAGAAGTGAAACAAGAATTATAGTAGAATGTAAAAACCCTGCAAATACCCAGTAACACAAATTCCGATCTGAAGTACGTCAGTGTCCCCTTTCTTCGTATATTGATGATGATGAAAAAATTGTTACTTCAACTTACTAATTTTTGTTAATTATTGGTATGAGAAATTTCACTAGATATCACATTGTTATTAAAATAGGTGGAGATTAAAGCGTCATAAAAACTAGGAATTTGGTCATTAATTTAGATTCACGATTTATAATAACGACCACTTGAGGTATTTCATCTACCACCCACTATAAGAGAAATTCTCGAAATTTTTGGTGTCAATAATTTCTTTTTAAATTATTAAATTAGCAAAAAAAACTATAAAGTGATGAATAAGGAACAAAAAATCATATCTTCGTATAATAATGCTGAGAAAATTTGATTCAATCAAGTTATTTTGCTATGTCATATAGTTGTATACCTGAAGCCTTCAAATTTGAAGTGAAAAAAACTTGAAGTAGAAAGTAAAAACCCTGCAAATACCCAGTAACAGAAATTCCGATCTGAAGTATATGTCAGTGTCCCCTTTTTTCGTATGATGATGATGAAACATTTTTTACTTCAACTTACTAATTTTTGTGATAATAATTTATTTTCAGTTGAAACTTTTTTAACTTTCATTATTTCGCGAGATTTACATCATATTCATAAACTCTGATGTTTTTTCTTGAAAAAAGATGCTCTTGTATATTAACGCCCAGATGCACCGTTTTACATTGAGTAATGAGTACTTAGTGAAAAGAGAGAAATTTTAAATCTATTTTTTTCAGAAATGGTGCATCTGGGCGTTATTATACAAGAGCATCTTTTTCAAGAAATAACATCAGAGAATGATGTGAATCTTGCGAAATAATGAAAATTAAAAAAGTTTCAACTAAAAATACCCTTCGCCCCCCCCCCAAATGACACGATTGTGCTTGACATGAAGAATATATACTCAATCTAATCGATGCGTATTTTGATATTAGCGAATGTTTAAACTTTCAGCACTTCATGTGACTCCGTTTTGCGAATATGTGGCAAAAAGTGTGGGCAGGACGTCATCTTCAAAGGGCACTAGCTCCTTAACGAAGCAATTTTGCATCATATAATTTGGGTCGAATCTGTCTAAAATATGATCTTTAATGTCCACTAGAAGTTTGTCGGTCTAATTACGGGGCACCCTGTATAAGGAACTAACAATATAACGTCGAAAAAATTATTTTATTTTCAGGTTTCATTTGATGGAATAATCCAGGTTTAGAAGCGTTATTGAAGTATGGATTTTCAACAATAATTTGTTTTCCGGCAACCGTCCGGGAAGTACCCACTTTCCGGACGCTTTTTCTTTGAGAAAGAAGCCTTTCCCGGCCTAGTCCGGGAAGTACGTACTTCCCGGACTAGGCCGTTAATATGTGATATTTTCTGTTCTGTTTAATTTAAATAAGAATTAAAATATATAAAAAAGAAATGTGTCGTCTCATTGATTTGTTATTCTAGACGGTTGCCGAAAAAATATTGTACGCAACACGCCCGAAAATGGTTTTTTGGACTCATAGACTTCTAGGACTCGCTTGCGCTCGTCCTAGAATTTTGTCTATTCGTCCAAAAAAACCCTATTTTCCGGACTTGTTACGTAAATTACTATTTTGAGTAATTCAATGAGCAAAAAAAGCTATAAAGTGATGAATAAGAAATAAAAAATCATATCCTGCTTTCTTCGTGTAATGATGCTGAAAAACAATTCTTACTTCAACTCAATAAATTTGATTCGAGCTATTTTGCTGTGTCATATTATTGTAGACCTGAAGCCTTCGAAATTGGTATGAAGTGAAAAAAATATATGTATAGTAGAATGGAAAAATCTTGCAAATACCCAGTAACACAAATTCCGATCTGAAGTACGTCAGTGTCCCCTTTCTTCGTATAATAATGATGATGAAAAAATTGTTACTTCAACTTACTAATTTTTGTTAATTATTGGTATGAGAAATTTCACTAGATATCACATTGTTATTAAAATAGGTGGAGATTCAAGTGTCATTAAAACTGACAGAAATTGGTCATTAGTTTAGATTCACTATTAATAAGATTTATAAAAACGACCATTGAGGTATTTCATCTACCACCCACTATAAGAGAAATTCTAGGAATTTTTTGGTGTCATATACACTACTGGAAAAAATTAAAGGATCAAAAAAAATTCCAAATTTTCGGCAATTTTCAACATGCCGTAACTTTGAGAGGAATGGTCGTACAAGGAATTAAAAAAAAGAAAAATGTAGCTCCAAGTGTCTAGTTTTTGGATTAGAACTTCAAAAATTTTGAGTTTCAGTGGTTTTCGAGTAATGATAGAAAAATCAGCAACAAAAAAATTCTCAAAATTTTACCACTTTTTTTTTCTTGTCTACGAGGGTGGAAATTTTATTTTGCATAATCGTTATAATGATGGGATACCTTGTTAATTCAGCTCCAATTTTTTTTTTTTACCTCAATACGTCCACTTCTCGCCGAGATATCGGTCTTCAAATGGAAAAGGATCCATTTGTCTTTGATTATCGATTTCTCAGCAACCAATGATCGCACAGAAAATTGAAGGAGGGTTTCAAGACCTTGAATGAACTCCCATCAATATGAAAATTCAACAAAAAAAGGGCTTTTGGTGGTTTCTTGGAAAATCTATCGCTGGATCGAAAATGTTGAGGAAACCAACAATGTTAAGTGTGACTTTCACAGTTCAATATGTTGATAAAAACCTTACGAAGAGCCAACTCAATCCAGCGAGCCGTTTTTTTGTTTGACTCGATTGAATTTTTGAAAAAAAATAAGGATCAAGTTTTTTGCTCTGAGAAGCTCATAATCTTTAAAAAAGGCAAAAAAGAATTTTCTCGAGCTTTTTCCGCATTTTAATTGCAGATAGTACATAAATTTCAAAAGAGAAAAATAAAATGAACTAACAAATAAAATTTTTTATTAATTAATAACGGGTATTGCCACCCCTGTTTTCAATAACGGCTCTCAAACAAATGGAACCTTTTCCATTTGAAGACAGATATCTCGGCGAGAAGTGGACGTATTGAGGTCAATAAAAAAATAAATTGAAGCTGAATTAACAAAGTATCCCATCATTATAACGATTATGCAAAAATAAAATTTCCACCCTCGTAGACAAAAAAACAAAGTGGTGAAATTTTGAGAATTTTTTTGTTACTGATCTTTCTATCATTCCTCAATAACCACTGAAACTTAAAATTTTTAAGTTCTAATCCAAAAACTAGACACTTGGAGCTACAATTTCATTTTTTTTAAATTCCTCGTACGACCATTCCTCTCAAAGTTACGGCATGTTGAAAATTGCCGAAAAATTTGGAATTTTTTTTGATCCTTTAATTTTTTCCAGTAGTTTTGTTTTGTGTATATGGTTTTTCGAAAGAATTATAAAATTCATTTTTTTTTTCAGGGTTAGATAGAATAAACTCATCACCAAGAAGACAACAAAATCGCGAAGGTGAGTGCTGATAGTCCTCAATGAATGTACATAATTATATGCTTTTTTCTTGAAACTGTATATGTGAATTGGGTGCTGGTTTCTCTATTTCCATAGTCATTCACCTAAAGAAAAACCTTCCATTCATTATCAATAAAATTATTCAGTTGAATCATTTGTAGTTTATTCTTTGCAAATTCGTTTAATAAAAGATATTTCAAATAGGATTAATTGTACATTTTTCAGCTGCAAATTTGTTGAATAGCATATTATTTGTATATTTGGAAAACGAAATTTCTTATAATAATTTTTGTACAGTATCTTCTTCGTTTATCAGCACATTATTTCGACTTTCATTGAAATGAAATTGATAATGATACATATTTTCAATCGCATGAAAGAATTCTGCAATCTCCCTAAATTATATGCTTCTTTCTCTCTTGAAATCCATTTGTGAATACGCTTTAGGTCAATGAGGAGTCCTTTTTTCCGAAACTCAATGAAATATCTGTCATTAAATTACGAAAAGAAGAAATGCAGTTTGTTTCAATTCTTTTGGTATTTTCATAATTAGAAATTTAGTAGAATTTGCCTACTATCTACTCTGCTCCAAAAAATGGTATACCATTCAGAATAGGTTAAAACCTATTCCTTAATTTTTTCCTTAGTGATGTGTTGA
This sequence comes from Propylea japonica, assembly GCA_013421045.1. NCBI lineage: Eukaryota > Metazoa > Arthropoda > Insecta > Coleoptera > Coccinellidae > Propylea > Propylea japonica. Next base: position 18,555,837 of record CM024244.1, read on the forward strand.
AACAGACTGCATATAAAAGGATATATTTCTTCAATTAACCATTTATTGTTTACAATAATCCATACCAAAGCATCCCTCTTTAGATAAAAAATATGAATTTAATAATATAGGTACTATAAATACTGTAAACTTCATATAAAATAAGTTTTACTTCCATTCAAACGTATCTATACTCGTAGTTACGCATTTAGAGAATTCGAGGGCAAATCATCTGATTTTTCAGCAATGAAAGAAGTGTGTGGTTGGGTAAAAATTGAATTGGTTTTTACTTTTTCATGAAGTAAATTTTTTATAATGCTAAACTATACTACCACACTCAGTGTTCTTCATTCAATGTTGGGAAAATTTATGAATAGTTATCCAATTGTCTTCTGTTGGAATAACAACTGTTGTTTTTCTTTAACTAACCAATCTGTTCAGTGGAAATCATGATGTCTCATTGGAATAAATTTTTAGAAAATAGAAAACAAAGAAAAAAGTTTATTATGTATTTATGCATTGATTTCATAATACAAAGAACCTGCATTCTAACTTCAATATAAATTTGTTAAACTTCTTCTTCTATGTTTTATGAAGGATCATTGAATCAGAATGTGTTTTATTGGATTTTAATTCGCAAAAATATATTTATTTATTTCTTCAGAGTTTATTTTTCAACTGGACCCAAGTCTGTGATGAAAAAAACAGTTTATAATTAGATGCAATAATGATTCAACTCCATTTTACAATTCATAATATATCGATTCAATGAAATGATACGGAATATGACATAGAAAACCACAAGAAGGTAATTGCAAATCGAACCTACTAGAACTCATTCGAATATCAATTAAATTGTCTTTTCATTTGTGTACTTGAGTACCAGATATATCAATTATAGATCAGTTAAGGCCGGATCAAATCTCCTGATTGACATCGATATTTGACTATTAGATTTCCTTTGCTACATGTATGCTCTTTCAATTTTCTATTCGAATTAATGTTCACAAACAAAAAAAAATGTGAATGTTCTGGTGATTATACTGTACTTAGTATGCATATGAATAGTTTACAATTTACTTCGAGTAGGTACCTAAAACCTAAATTTTGAGCATTGAATGACATCAATTACATATTGATCAAACTATGTTCATCACACATAGGAATTATTTTCAATTTATTTCCTAAATTAATACCTACAACTTAATTTTGACCATTAAATGTCATCAATTTTATTATGATAAAACTATGTTTTTCAAACATAGGTATAGTCCGTTCACGAAAGGTTGAGCCGTCGGTTGGCCATGGAAATTTGGCATATTCCACTGTGTATATTAAAATTTAGGTTATGTTCTTGTCAGATTGATACGCAATGTTGTCAATATTGCATAGAGTTGTCTGATAACTCGCAATCTCGTCGAACGAGGCCGGTTACATTCGGCAACGTTGACTTTATTTTACGTTATGACAGCAAATACTGCCAACTTCAGATAAATAAAAAAACGCCTACTATGTGCCCAACCTTTCGTGAACGGACTATACATGGTCTTTAGTACAGTCAAATAGGGCTTTTAGCAGGAAAGTTTTGGGGTACTTTTGATTTTTTCGGTTTTTTATGTTTGTTTGGGTGCTGAATCCGAATCTGAGGTTTGCTTACAAAATTTCGTGAGGGAACATTGAAAAAAATACAAAAAAAGAGAACAAATCTCATTCTTTGGCAGGTTTCTGCTCATAACTCGGAAACTATCGACTTTTCGTGAAAAACCTTTCCATACGAAATGAAATTACATGGAATTTCCTATAAATTGTATTACCACAGCTTGATCTGCGACAACCCTATCTAGCTCAAATTATAGTTGAAAATGAGGTATTTTCTATGACTCAATAAATGAAAATAAATTAAATTCCGTGGTTCCGATAATGCGAACGTCTTGAAATACTGCATGAACATTCAATATATCAGTCTCGATTCACAAAAAAAATTTAACTCGAATCGGATATCATGTTATGGAAATATAAATATTCTTCTTTTCAATATTCCAATTCAATTTTCTATGGTTCTTTTCGCACTATGGCCATATTCATTTTGCATGAAGCTTCTTATGAGCATCTTGCATATGGCCGCAACATTTCATTTCGATTGGTTTAGTTTTATCTGGGATATTGAGGAGCAGAACCTTGAATGGCCATATTCTATGTTTCATAAAACATTGCCATTCAAAATTTCTGCTCCTCAATATCCCAGATAAAACTAAACCAATCGAAATGATATGGTGCGGCCAAATGCAACATGCTCATAATAAGCCTTATGCAAAATTGTGTGACGATAGTGTGAAGAGAACCATAGAAAATTAAATTGGAAAATTAAAAAAAAGAATTTTATATTTCCATAACAAGATATCCGATTCGAGTTAAATTTTTTTTGTGAATCGAGACTGATATACTGAATGTTCATGCAAAATTTTAAGACGTTCGCATTATCGGAACCACGGAATTTAATTTATTTTCATTTATTGAGTCATAGAAAATACCTCATTTTCAACTATAATTTGAGCCAGAACGGGATGTCGCAGAACAAGCTGTGGTGATACAATTTGTAGGAAATTTCACGTACTTTCATTTTGTGTAGAAAGGTTTTTCACGGAAAGTTGATAGTTTAGGAGTTATAAGCAGAAAACTGCCAAAGAATGAGACTTTTTCTCTTTTTTTGTATTTTTTCAATGTTCCCTCACGAAATTTATTAGCAACCCTCAGATTCGGATTCAGCACCCCAAAAAAACATAAAAATCGAAAAAAATCAAAACTACCCCAGAACTTTCCTGCTAAGGGTTCTTTTGAGCACAAATTGACTGGACTACTTTGGATAAGTTAGAATATTCTTTTCGTGAATTCATTCAGATGGCTTTCACGCTGAATAAGATTTTTCAAAAATATTATAAGACACTTTCACTCAGGTATAGTCATCCTGGTCTCTACTGAACCTCTTTGTATGATACAGGTATTTCCAATGTAAAATATTCTATTCTTTCGTACTATAGATGTAACTACTGTCTTGTTGGTGGATAATAAAGGACGATCTCCCTATGGCCGATTCCTCAACGTGAAACCTGATGTAGGTTTAATAACTTCTACTGCACGGACATTTGTACAAGAAGGTGTAACGACAGAATACGCTACTCAAGTGGTCGGTACCACCCTAGATGATGGGAAACTATACGCCCATTTACTCACGAAAACGTCTAGAGTTATTTACGAGGATGACGGGAAACCTCTTGAATTAAACACGAAAAGGTTTAGTGTTAATCAAAACCGATTCGGTAGTGACCATTTCATCAAGAATACCGACTATATAATTCCTAACAAAGTAGAAGCACATACTATTTTCGCCACAACTGATCCTAGTCAATACAATCAAGGAAATAATATTCAAAATGACGATACATCAGAAGAATCTTTGAAAGAATCATCATCGAATGATATCAGGATAACATCTGAACAAGATGGTCAACATAAATTAGTCTTTCCAGAAAAGATACGAGTTTTCAAAATAAATTCGCAGGGTAAAGATGAAAGAGATAATCTCATATTACATCGAGATGATGATAATTTCAATCCATCAAAAGTGAAGGAATGGGATAATCTACCAACATTCACTGTAAGAAATGAATTCTCGCCAAGCGGGTTCTCATATCTTGGAGACCTACCAGAGTATGACACTAAAACTGAAAGAAATAAATACAGACATCCAAGTGATCGAAGAGCAAAAAATCTTTTCTTGGCGGGTCTCTTGAAACCGAGTCCAAAAGAATTGAAAACGACGACATACACAGGTTTTGCTGATTTCACAACAACGGTTGGTGATACTGTGATAATATTTACACCACATACTTCTGAAGTACCTAAACTAAGTCAAAAATCAGTTACCAAAGTAACTGTCGAGCCAACAATCAGACCCACGGCAAATATTGTACGTCCAGTTTTTGAAGTCAAAAGTGTGAGCCCATTAACAGATATAGTTTCTACCGCTCAAGAATCCACTGAAACAAATAGCAGAGATGAAAATGTGAGAACAACACCAGAGATGAAAAGCTATAACTATTTTACAGAACCCACAACAGATATGCCTGCTACTGATCCGGTCGAAAAAAATAATCCAACTACTACTGAGTCAGACGAAGAATCCAGGAATCGTCTTTCTTCCATGGTGATCGATAAAAATAATAGACAAAAATATGGAAAAAGCCAACATTTCGAAGAGTATTTGGATATGGAGGCTAAATCATCAGTCCTAGCACATGAACAGCAGAGCGACACTCTAGAACCAAGTGAAACTATTACATCTTTACCAAGTGCCGATGTAATTGAACCATCCGAGAGTCAAACTCCAATGTTGTCCACACCATCACATGAAGATATCGCTAAAATTTTTGCGTCTCTTCAAGCTCAAGCGAATAAAGCAACTGATCCTCTGAATACAGCCGCAACAATATTTTTTGATAGTAAAGAAGAAATTGAAGAGGAAAAACCGTCAGGAGGAGCAACTACAATATTTTTCAATGACGATCTTCCAATCCTGAATACATTAAGTGAACTACAAAATTCACCTTCCACTGAAACCGTAACAATTCCTGAAATCACAACAAAATCTAATTCAGGAATCACCACAGAAAATCATAGTGATTCAATAACATCTGAGAAACCAATAACTAGCTCAGATGATCAAATCACAACAACCGAGGAAGATAATCTAGCGACTGAATTCGAAAATCAAACAGATGATCCTTCTGAAGAACAAAATATAATTACTGATAAGAATCAAACAACAGAAGAAGAGACTGAAATTTGCACAAATGGAATGAAAATAGTTCCTTCTACAATTTACAAGACATTGACTTATTTGACAACATTTTTCATACCAACTGGAGAGAGTACATCAACGTCCATTAAAGCTAATGAAGTTGTTTCTTCTCAAGTGAAACAAGAAACTGTAAGTTGTCAAGTTTCTCCTACGAAAGTTATAAGTGGCAACACTGACGCATCCACATTCATAACAACCACAGAACAAGAGATAGAAACAACAGAGCCTATAACAACTGAATTAGTCGAAACAACAGAGCATCAGACGACTACCGAGCAAGAAACAGAGCTTCCAACTACAACTGAAGAACTTCAAACAACTCCTCAAGAAATAACTACAGAGAGGCGTCATGTCACTGAATCAGAACCAACAACAACGGAAGAAACAACAGAAGACGGAGAAGAGATAGAATTGATCTTCAAAACGTTATATACAACATATACTTATCTTACCACCTATTTCCAAGAAACTACTTCATCAGTTGCTAGCAGAATTGTTGTTACCACCAACGTGGTTACATCAACTCTTGACCCAGGTAGCCAATCTACCGAAGATGCAGTTTCAGGTCTTTTAGCAAGTTTAAGTGATGCAGATACCAGTTACAAGTCAAGACCAGCCTCATTCGAAGATTTCGAAGAAATTTCTCCTTCCCAACTAGAACCCAATCTACACTCGTCTACCAATGAGCAGAAAGATGATGGTGTAGCAACTCCCTCATTAGATAATGAAGTTCTCGGTATCAAAACCTACTACACTACTTATACGTATTTCACTACAATTTTCGTTGATGATGAGACAGAAGTATCAAGTAGAACCGAAGTTTATACCAACTATGTAACCCCTTCAATAGAACCAACAGTAACCAATAGTATCCCTACATCAACAAAAGGTTTTGATAATGATGATGAAGAGGAACTAGATGATGAAAATTACGATGAAAAATATGATACCACGATCCAAAGAAATAACACATCGACCATAGCGCCTGAAGAGACGAATACTGAATTCCAAAGTATACAACAAACTGTTAAAAATGGCTATGTAACTTTGCGTAGAACCACAACAGAAAATGTTCCCATAGAAGATAATTTGCTGCATTCAACTAACGAAAGCATTTCCACCATGGTCAAGAGCACAACATCTAATGGCGAAAGACGTCTTCTGAATAACGTAGACAAGAGAAATATTCTGGATGACCAGATTGTTTCTGAATCTAATAATGAATCAGAAATTATTCCTTCGCCCACATTGCTGTTACAAACAAGTTATACAACCTTTACCTATTTCACAACGATGTATCACGGCAGTACCGGAAGTAATGTTGTTAGCCGTTTAGAAACAGTCACAAATATTGTTACTGAAACTTTGACGCCAAGTCATACGCTAAGTGTCGATGATTTAAGCCTACCAATAACTTACTTCACAACGTTCACTTATTGGACCACTTTATATAAACAAGGAACAACCAAAGTAACCAGCAGGGAAGAGACCATCTCAAACGTTGTCACTCCAACACCATCTCTCGAAAGTTCAGAGAGTACGACAATTGAATTCACCCCTACTCTCGAATCAACATCAGCTAGTTCTTCAGTAGCACCAATTGAACCAACCAGTATAGATGACGATTTGTTGACAACAGTATACACCACTTATACTTACTATACTACATCTTATGACGGTGATGAAACTGTCATAAACAGCAGATTAGAAACAGTAACAAGTACGTTGAACAAGTCAGAAGATATCGAGTCAAACCAAATAACCAACACTTCTGAGTCGGTTACTACTCCTAGTGATATTAACACACAATCTGAAGATTCTACAGGACCGGTTCTCAAACCTACAGGACTTTTATCGACAATTGTAAATACGGAAGAAAATTCGGGAACCACTACGATTTTGTCAACTGATGTTTTCGGAACTTATATTGATGGGCTTTATGCCAAAATTCTTGAAAGTACTTCGTCAATACTGACTGGAAGCATTTCTCCAACCACAGTCGTTGAACAGTTGAAACCAACTGGTGTTGTGAGCATCAACAAAGGACAGATTGTTGATGCAGAAGGAATTAGTACTCTTTATTATACAACACAAGCTGTTGGAACATATATTGACAACTTATATGCTCAAGTGATTGAAAGCACTAGTTCTCTGAAAGTAGATGAGGAGAAAAAGGCCCTTCAAACCGAGGCTCCTGTAGCTAAAAAGACTGGATTAGTTCGATTGATACAAGGATCTATTGTTCTGAATAGCACAACAACCCTATATCAATCCAAAGTTATTGGAACTATCATAGATGGGCGATATGCACAAGTAATTGAAAGTACATCTAGTTTCTTGAAAGATATTGTTCAGCCTTCTTCAACGGAAGCCATTTCTCCAAGCACCAATTGAAAGTTCCATTTCTGAAACAGAAAGACCTGAGGATGATAAAGAAGACGATAGTTTCGCAAACACAAAATCCAAACCAAATTTCCAACCTAAGAAAAAAACATTCACCCCAGGAATAAGACCTTTCGTGCAAAGACCAAAATCGAGCTATACTCCCAAGAGAAGATTACCAGGAGGTACTTCGGCGACAACCGTTACCAGAAATGATTTTACTCCTACTGTTACTGCAATACCTGCTTCCAGAGGGAAATTTGGCAACAGAAAGAGTTCGGCATCAATCAATCCTACAGCATCCAACTCAAGAAAATTCTCAAGATCAAAATCGTCCAGCTTCGGAGGAAGAAGAAGTTCTTCCAGAATACAACCTAGTTCTACAGGATATGGATCAAGTTCCAGAAGAGGAGGATTTAGATCTTCTTCGCCAGGGGCCATTTTAAGATCTAGTGGTCTACCAGGTAATTCAGCGAAGTTCAGAATTCGCCCAACAGCCACATCACCCCTTCTCAAATCTTCAGTATACAACGGTAACACAGAACAAATAGAAAACGAGGGTGAAAATAGTGTTACAACCCAAACAAATGAAGAAAACGAAAACAGCGAAAATGAAACAACTTTGCAAGCAAGTACGACCACAGAATCGAATAAACGGCAAAATCCCTTATTGAAACTCCTCAGGACGCCTCTGTCTAGACCACCCATAAATGGAGGAAGAGCATCGGCCTCTAAAAATACAAGAACAAATCCGATCAATCGTAATAGCAAACGAACAACAACAACTACTGCCAAACCAAGAACTACTAGACCTTCTTCATCATTTAGAGGAAGGCCAATGCATTGTTTCCTAGAAGAAACTTATTTACAACTTCTACGACAACCACAGAACAACCGGAAGAAGAAGAAGAGGCAGAGGAAGACGAAACATTGATCGAAGAAAATGAAGATGAAGAGGATAACGATTATGAAGGATCTCAAAAACAATCTGTCACAGCTAAACCACCAGTGAGTAGTGGAGCAGCTGGTGTTAAAATCAAACCTTTTAAATTTGGTAGAAGGACTAGAAGAGATACTTATTCAAGATTTAGGAGACCAACTGCAAAATCAACAACAGCACCACCAGAAGATGATTATGTTGACTATGAAATACCCAAACCTAAACCAAAAAATAATCGATTTACACCTAGATCTAGAAAGCCGAAAACAGTTTCATCAACTACTCCAACTCCAACTCCCTCCTCTCGCAAAGGAATATCTCCTAACAAGGTGAAGCCTCAATCCCGTACTCAATTCACACTGAGGCCGGAAAAAGAAAAGAGTAATTTCAGAAGACCTAGTACCCAAAGATCAAATTCAAGAATTCAAAATCCCAGATCAACTACTCCTTCGCCACGTTCGAGATCTAGAAGTTCCTACAATAATTATCAATCAGACCCATCAGCTCATAGAAAAAATTCTGCTAAATCTAATTCTAGGAACAGTAATAGGCGTACACAAAGTAGACAAAGATCCCAGACCAGGATTTGAACGATAACAATGTTTTACCAGCATTTGATGGAACTATAACTGTCACCCATCAAATACCAACAGAAATCACCATACCTGTCATAAACGGAAAAATAACTGAATACAAGAATATAGTTACAGCAAAGTTGAGTACTGAAGTTTTAGGACCAGCCCAATACTCAACTACAGTGAATCCCATAGGTAGAGAAGTAACTGTTTTATTGAGTGAATCAACGAATCTTGCTAATAATGGGGCTACCTTGATAACTCAATTTGTGCTGAATGAAACACCAACAACTAGTGTAACATTTACCCCCACTTATATAAGAAACAGGAAGACTTCATACTCCCATATAGTGCCGAGTACTATCTATTCAGTCGAACAAGTAGTCAACACCATTCAACCTGCATTAGCAGCTCAAGCACCACTTGCTAATATACTTCTCTCGCAATTGCTACTAGGTGGTTTACAGCCACAGAATCCGTTATTGGCGTTGCAGAACCCAGGTTTGACACCCACTCCAACAACCGAATTCCAAACAAGAACCACAACGTATGTTACCACTGTAACAAGTACCACATCGACAGTGATACCTCTGACTTTCAGGGGAAAAGAAATTTTGACGACCATTGTTGACAGCAGTGTTAATATAATAACTGCTACAGAATTTTTGACTGATACCATTGTTGTTACTCCAACTGTAGGATTTCCTGCTGCCGCTGCTCCACAGTTGAATACACTTCTTCTACCTCTTCTTCAGCAACAGTTAGCTCAGCCAGTACCACAATTCGCCCCTAAAAATGATATTCCCAATTCAGAATTGTTCCAAGAAGCAACTCTTAATGAACCTGATGAATTCAATTTAGCATTAGATGAAGACGAAGATGGGGAGGAGATTCCTGCGGTAGAAACAAAACCAAAAGTAAAAAAAGCCAATAAAAAACCAAAGAAGATCACTACTGTTGAACCAGTAAAAGAAACAAGTGTAATAACTTTATACGTTTCTGGGAAAACACCTGGAGAGTTTAGTACAGTGTTATCTACAATAATTCAAGATCCAAGAGATAGGCAGAAAAGGGATTCTGGAGAGGAAATAAGACCTTCAAGAATAATAAATGATTTACTAGTTAGTACTCAAGATTATTTAGATACATATGTTCTTCCTGGGAAAAAAGAATTACTGAATATCAGCCCTGAAGCTATTTCCGAAACCGAAAGTTTAGAAAGTATTCTTGGTGATGTTAGCAAATATTCGATAAACACAAGTAGAAGTAGAATGGTTATAAAACCAACTCAAATAAACAAATTATCAGAAGAAATGAAAAAAGCACAATCTTCAGATCAGAAAATGTTGAGTAATTTTTTAGCATAGTTGACCTTTCTGAGAAGGCCCCCCTCAAGCCAAAGGTCGAAACGTCAAACAACCCAAGGGGCGACTTATTCTCAAAATCATTAAAAAATTACGTTTCGAAAATGGAAGGCAACCAAATTTTGTTCATAAATAATTTAGAATATAAGAATAGGACTAAAAGAGACTTGACAACTAGTATTAATAGCACTAATAGAAATCAACCCAGACGAGTACGAAAAAAACTGATTCGAAAAAAGCCACTACATAACAAGATTGAAAAAACACCCAAACTTGTCGACACTGTTCCTGTAACTACAGCAAAGCATAAGAAAAGGCGTAAGCTGAAAATAAAGAAGAAGAAATTAAACACAGCATTTTGCCAACAACTCTACCAGATAACTTTATATCGACATCTTCTGTTAGTGCAAATCATTCACGAAAAAGAGTGGTTATAACAAAGAAACGTTTACTAAAATCTACCAATACATTAGATATCAAATCTTCAACAGAACTAGAATCGTTTAAACAAAACATCATCGCATCTACACCATACCTGACTAGTGTTGAAATAACTAAAAGTGAATTCGAAGAAAAATCACTGGATGATTCTACTGAATCGTCACTTTCCGATGATTATGATGATGATTATTCCCCTACTACACCGTATCTAGATGAAACTGACACAGAATCAGCGGAAAATGATTACGATGAAGAGGATGATGAATCTTTCGATGATTATGAAGAATCAACTGAAGAATATGATGAAACTGAAGACGAAAATAGCCAAGATGAACAAGAGTACAATGATAATGAAAATACAGAAGACAACGTTCAACACGTACCTGACTATGAACCCTTCTTTCCGGAACTGTCAGAAACATTCGAAGCACCTGTTTTTCTTCTCAAAACGACTATTTTATCCTCACTAGAATTACAGACAAAAACTATAGTTCAGAGTAGACTTAGGACGTACAAATCCTTGATTACAAAAGTAAGTGGAAGCGAACAGACTGTTGTAAGTGCCACTGAAGTGAAGCCTCACATAAAAACAACTACTACTGTAGAGACCTTGACTAGACTGACAACTTTGACACTATTGGACATCGACGCTACCTCTACCAATGAAAATTCTATTCCTCCTAATACCGAGTCACCCCAACATCTCAATGACTCAAAAGGTGAGTATTTTCTTTTGTATTATATATTTCACTGACGATTTTAGTATCTGAGTCTCGATTTTGAATTTGGGGATTGCATCGCATGAAATTTGGTATAGGCCAAGCAATAGAGGTTTTTTACGTGACAAAAATACTACCTGAAATCTGACTATGCAGTCATGCAATAGGTAGTTTATACATGTTTTTCATGATGAATTCCACTCCTGAATCGTCTTAGGTTTTTTTGAGAAGCGAAAAATAGCCAAAAAATCCAAAATTTTGCTTTTTCGCTTATAAAACGTGAAGTATTGATCTGATCGAAAAGCTGTTAAGGCACTTTTTGTAGAGAATTCAAAAACAAAAAATGAGAGGTGACACGTTTCAAGCGGATAATTAGTTTCCGAGAAAAGTCCAAAAAACTGGAAAAAAAACATCAATTTTTCGAAAATTCATAACTAGGTCAATTTCTGAGATGAAGCGTAGTTGCTCTGAATTTAAGTGGTTACTAACATATACTTTATTGGTGCACAATTACAAAGCTGTCGGATAAATAGTTTTTGCACAATCGCAGTTTTCTGAATTCGACGTACTTTTCTCAAGAAGGTCGTGATACTCGGCTACTTGTCGGATTTGAATTTTACAGAAAGCATTTTAAAGAAGAAATAAAATTCTTCAAATCGTTTATTCTCTCGATACCGACCGATAATGTTTAGTGGGTGAAAAACGGCGTCAAACACGAGCAAAAAGGCTCGAATGCATCAAACTAGTCGCGGAGTGGGAGTCGCCCGCTACGCGAGGGGAAAACTGTATACCTTGTATTTTTCGCGCGTCGCGTAAAGGGCGACTCCCACTCCGCGACTAGTTTGATGCATTCGAGCCTTTTCGCTCCTGTTTGACGCCGTTTTTCACCCACTAAACATTATCGGTTGGTATCAAGAGCATAAACGATTTGAAGAATTTTATTTCTTCTTTAAAATGCTTTTTGTAAAATTCAAATCCGACAAGTAGCCGAGTATCACGACCTTCTTGAAAAAAGTACGTCGAATTCGTAAAACTGCGATTGTGCAAAAACTATTTATCTGACAGCTTTGTAATTGTGCACCAATAAAGTGTATGTTAATAACTACTTAAATTCAGAGCAACTACGCTTCAACTCAGAAATTGAGCTAGTTATGAATTTTCGAAAAATTGATGTTTTTTCCAGTTTTTTGGACTTTTCTCGGAAACTAATTATCCGCTTGAGACGTGTCACCTCTCATTTTTTTCGTTTTTGAATTCTCTACAAAAAGTGCCTTAACAGCTTTTCGATCAGATCAATACTTCACGGTTTATAAGCGAAAAAGCAAAATTTTGGATTTTTTTGGCTATTTTTCGCTTCTCAAAAAAAACCTCAGACGATTAAGGAGTGGAATTTATCATGAAAAACATGTAGAAACTACCTATTGCATGACTGCACAGTCAGATTTCAGGTAGTATTTTGTCACGAAATCGACCTTTCGATAGCTCTAACTGTGCAAGCTCCAAATATTTTCCAGTTTTTTACAAATTCTAAAGAGGGGGTCAGCTTTTTTTGAATCGCCCTGTATATGTATCCCCCTCATTCATTTTGGGTTTATGTAAACCAGTATCCTTTGTTAATGGTTATCCTGTATATCTTACTATATATATTTGAAGAGTAACTTAGATAAAACTGGATAACAAAATTCATAGCCCAGAATTCGCATTTTATTCGATAGAAGATCTATGTATTTTTTGTTGAATATTTTTCACGGTAACTGCCTTCGAATCAAATTGAGACTCGATAGTGAACTCGTCTTGTACATATTTCCAACTGTATTATTTGTTGAAATTCATTCTTTCTTTATTCATTCTACCAGAATTTGACTGTTAAATCATTTTCGATAATTCTCAAAAAGACATATATTTTACAATCTCAAAAAATAGATTTTATATTCGAATGTGATAAAAGATGATGAATAAATTCAACTCTTTAATGTTTCGATATACTTTTCTAGTTATCATAAGTTTTCATTGCGAATAGCTGAGCACTACTTACACTTTATGAAAGTTATTTTATATTTCTTATTCATTTTTGTTTTGTTCCAAGGACTCAAAGAAAACAATAATCATAGTGATCACCTTTGATTTTATATTACTACAATATGATATAGAATTATTTCAGTTTGTAGTGTTCTAATCTAGACTTGTCTGAATTCAATACTGACTACTGAAAACAATTCGTCTGTTTTATTAACAGTTCAATAGTTGAAATCATAATCTGTACATATTTTCATGATTTTCTTCAACGATATGCCGGTTAGAATTCATATTAATATTAATTATTTCATCCTTTTATAGCTGCAAATATAAATGGTGAAAGAACTCATATCGATGAGGCTAGGAATTATTTAGCCACAAGAGTTATGTCCAATGGTGTTGAAGTAATAGTTGCTGGAGACAAAAGCACGATACCTGGAGAACCAGATGTGAAAAGGGTCCTTCCTAGTACAATCTTCAAAGCTGTTACTTTGAAGCCGAGTACACTTAGTGAATTTATGATGATGCTTATGCCTACAGATGCCTCAAAGGTAAGCATATTAGGAGTCAAACATTGATATGGGGGGTTCTTATCTTAGATCAATGAAGAACATGCATAGCCCCTGTAAGACGTAAATATAGACAAAAAAGGGAAAAAGATCTCATTGTTAATATTACCTTTCTGTTTTTCATAAACCTTAATCTTCGATTGAGGCTCCTGAAAACTATTCAATTGTTGCAATTCAAGCCAACCATCTTGAATTTTTGAACTATTAAGCGCTAAGCTAGTGACACCCAAGACAGACATATAAGATGTAAAATAAATATATTCTCACTGGAACTTTTTGAATGTGTTTGGGTCGTTGGAGGAGTTTTCATTTGCTGAGATAACAATGATATATCTCATAAACTTCAATTTTTTATTATGCTATCATCATTATTTTACAGATAAGAAGTATAACATCGTCGTTTTATCCAAACAACAAATTTGTAACGAAGACATGTCTTACAACGTTTACTTACCTGACGACATATTTGGAAAGTGGTACCACAACAATTTCTAGTCATGAACAAGTCGTATCAAATATAGCAACTGAAGAGAGAAATACTGCGAAAATTCACTCCACTCCTTCCATGGGAATAACTTTGACACAGGTGGGTTCATAGTCTTCATTATGGAAACTAATTTCAAATTATTTTTAATTATTAATTCTAGAATTCTAGAAATAGCCCTTATTCATGTCGTATTCACTCTGCCCTAAAGCCCTTTTCATTACGCATTGTTATCAGCATTGATTACAATGCCGGCAATCAAAAAGTAAACGACTCTACAAAGCATTTCTGCATATTTTAGTTGACCAAACCATTCTTCCAGGCTCATTATGAATGGTCGCAAGGTATCAAAAGTCGAGTCCCAAATTTTTTTTGAATTTCGGGGAAATATTTTGAATAATTAACATTTGAAATTACTTCAATATATTCCGACATTTTTGTAGTCAACGACAGTGTAAGAAATCCATAGATATATGAATCGATCCAAATTTACAATATTCTTGAACGACCTACTTACCACCTATATTCCTCTATCTCTTTGGTTAAAAAATTGTATTGCAGGGATAACCAAATTGGTTCATCCTGTACAATATTTGCCTATTTCTTACGTTGGTTCAAAAATTTCTGCAAAATATATGAAATTCCCCACTGAACAAATACATTTTAAGAAACAGTTAGTACACTTGAGATTAACTAAAATATTTCTCATTTTCAGTATCCAAGCTTATCTGTTGGAGTATTCCACACAACATATACATACCTCAATACTATGGTGGATGGAGACCAGCCGCTAGTGATAACTTCAAAACATACAGTTACTAATACTGTAACTGCTCCCCATGACTATCTCTCACTAATACAGCCATCAGAAGAACTCATACCACATAGAGATACCAACACATACTACAGTAACATTATGCTGACCAAAACCCTAAACGATGGCTATAGGTCGAAACTAGTCAGCAAAGAGGAGAAACTCACTCAAATAGTTATAACGGAATCAATACCACCTAAAGCTGCATCAGTAATGACATCATACGTAGCTCTAGATGTGAAAGATTCTAAAAAAAATAAAGACTCTTCCACAACAGATGTTGTTAAAACATATTATGTGACTTACACGTATTACAATACATTAATAGAAAATGGGCAAACAGTAATCCATACAAACATTTCAACTTCAAAAGATGTATCCACTCAAAAAATCTATTTGAAAGAAGATAATGATGTTACACCTGACAACGTTGTGATCGTTGCTACGAAAACCTACCAAACCACTTTTACATATTTCACAACACTATTACAAGAAAACAACGATGCAACACCTACAGTTGTTAGTTCTCATTCGAAAATAATAGAAAATGTAGCAACTGAAACAATACATCCAAAACAACTGAACGAAAATTACTGGAAAATGCTCCGGAATGAATTGAGGAAAGTGGATAACGAAGTAAAAGAAACTGTTCTCTTGAACGATGGACAGCGAATCGAAGTTACTGCTTATAAAAAATCAATAGAACCTACGAAAGTTTTACCCATACAAATGACTGATAAACCACAATTACCAGAAACTGAAAAGCAAAATTCTGAATCATCAAATCCGAGCGTAATAACGGGATCAACAATAATTTTCTTCGATGACGACCCATTTTCCATAACAGAACCAACTCCAACATTAAACGTTCAGACAACCATTAAAAACAAAGCTACCATAAACTCTGAGGTTATAAAAAAAACTCAATCGTTCACCACTAGCAGCAAAATAAAAAAATCCAAAACTCAAAATATAAAGCCTACAAAGTCAGTGAATCCCTCGAGACCAAACAAGAAAGTTGACAGTTCGAAGAAAAAACAAGTAACAAAGTTGCCGAAACCTGAGATTGTTGAAAGTGTTTCAAACAATGGAGATTTGTTGGGACTTGGTTCAATTAATATCGAGAGCTTGAAAGCTTTAACACCGGTTATAAATGCAATGGCAGGTCTGATTAAAACGAATCTTAAACCGAAGAAAAAAATTAATGACACTCTTCCAACCACACCTAAAACAAATAAAAAAAATTATTCCATCATATTCAGATGACAGTCAGAATCGATCACCAATTTATATTCCTGTAGGTGATTTGGAAGTATCCGAAAGTCAGAACATCGGAAGTTATCAGCTTCAAAATGTTGTTGATTCCAAGGGTAATAAGGTGGACTTCAAGAAAGCTCATGAAACTCCTTTACTGAATGGTGGAATACCAATATCACCTGGAGAAGTCATAACAGCAAACTCCGATGTTATAGTGGGAAAACCAGGCAGAATACTACCTAGAGTTCCTCCTATACCTGTTAACGAGAATCATGTAACTGAAATTAAAGACCTTAATCCTCCTCCTGTCACAAATGTGCGATCAAACCGTGTGCCGATACCTGTGAAGCAAGACCAGTTATCTCCTAATAAACCTAATAAGGATGACTACATTGGCCCCCCACCACCTATCTCTGGAAAACCCTATGCACGTGGTGAGAAGCATAAACACATACCCTTGCATCAGAACGAGGAGCATTATCGTGCTAGACCACATAAGCATAAAAATATACCAGTGCATCACAATCATCCTCAACAATTTGATTATGGTATGCATAATAATGATAATGTTAACCAGCCTAGTCTTCAAATAGAAATACAGAAGAAATACGAGTATATCTCGAAAGATAATCTACCAATATACACAAAACCATCACCAGTTCTTAAGCACGATTACAACATACAAGCTTCTGTTATGAAAGAACCCCTATTATTGCCGGAAGTGATAGAAAGATCAACTGGGCAACCTCTGCTTGTTAACATTCAACCAAGTCAAGTGGCTTTTGTTAATATACCACATAATAGAACTACAGCATTGATTTATGGTGGATCCACAGAACCGCATAGATCTGGACAATACTTCGATGATCCCTCACCACATTCTGGATCTGATAATAACGCAGCCGAAAACATGAATAATTTCATACATTATAACCCTGGTTATCAATTGAATACTGATCAAAAACATGTTAAAGGTGTCATCAAAGTTGATACACAAGCTATCAAATTACATCCAATTAATTCAAATAGTAGAAATGAGAAAATACACACTTCTAAACCTAACGAATCATACATGAAGGTTGATAATCAAGAGATCAATGTACATGTACCTCCAATTTCTTTTGGAATGTTCCAGAACGATAATGAATTTAATGCCCACGTAATCAACCATAGTAATGATTTGCAAGTACAGCTACCTCCAATAGCTTACGAAGTCACCAAATCTAACAATAAAAATGACAATTTTAAATATGCCGATTATTCAAACAAAAATGCTTACGTGTATTCGACTATACAGTCCACCAATCCAGAAAAAGCAAAGATAGGCCAAGATGATATCAAAAGACCTTATAATCAGGGTCCTACTCATTCGTTGACTAATAAGATCACTTTGGGCCATCAGAGCAAGCCATATATTACATGAATCATTCTTTAGGTTCAAATCAAAGAAAAACGTATAGAAACAAAACAAAAGAACAAACGAATAGTCAGAATACTAAAGCTAATCAAAAGTATAGCAATCAAGGTATCACTTTAGCAGATTACATGATACCTCCTACACTCAAACCAAAGCAATCAAACCTGCTCCATTCCATACAGTTCATACCAAAAGACCGCAAAGTAATAGACCTCAGCAGCATAAATATTCACAGCAAACTTCGCCACAGAAACACATTTCTCATAATAACAATTTCCGCTTCAACAACACAAACAACAATTTAAGAACAAGTGTAAATGATTTGTGGATTCCTGATTACGATCTTGTTAGCCCAGATGGGGAGCTTATTCAAGAGTCCAACAGTAGGCCTCTTCGACCAGGTGAAGTACCACAAGAAATTCTACGAGTTCAAACGGCCCAGCCTCCTGTTAAAAGGAATCGTACATCTGATTCGCACACTCCATTTAAACCCGTTTACGACAACGAAGTGCATGAAATCAGAGCTCCAGTTATAGAAGATCCTCGGCCTTTTGTAAAGCCTGAAATAAGCCCCACCAACCAATTTAGTCACGTGATTAAGGATTTCATTATCAAGAATAACAACTGGAATCATAGTGATATTAAACAATTACTGAAAGAAGAGGTGGTGAGACACGATTCACAAATTCAGTCAACAAATAATAAACCAGTCAGCTTCGGACATACGATAAATAATAATGGTCGAAATCCTTCATATAACAACAACAGGCCAATTAAGAATCCAAGTTTATCTCATAAGTACAGAGATCCCACCACTAAAGCACCGTCTAGAAATAACAGACCAATTGTTACATCTCTTCCTGTCAATCGTGAAAGGGATACAACGGAAAAAACTTCTCTGGTTGTAGATGTGGTAGAATCAACACAAACGGAAAAACCATTCAATGGAACACCAGTAGATTATATTTTCGATGCAACACAAATGCTAAAATACCGATAACCAGAAAAGATTCGAATAAGATTGCATTGAATGAATACATCACATCAGAATCTAAGAAACAGGATAAAGATGAAGACCAGAAATCCAACTTGGAAATTTTGAAACCTCCACCACTTCCTCCAACACAGAACTCTTTCATCAGAATAACTCCAACTCCTAAACCAGTTGAACATTCAATGAAAGATTATGATCCAAGTGTACAGAGATTTAATGACGTTCCTGTTCCTCAACCTGTGGAAACTATGACGCCACCTCCGGCAAGTAATGAAAGAGAAATAATAGGAATGAGTCCACCACCTATAACAACGTATAAACCTCTGCTCAAAATGAAACTGAAGATTCCAACTCAGATACCTGTGATACCCTCACAAGTGAACAGCCTTAAGGAGCTCACCAAACAAGTTCATCGCACATCAACAACTACTCCAAGGCCTACAATGAGAATAAGGACAAGAAGACCTTACCTTCCGAGACGAACATTCAAAACAACTCTTGGTACAACTCATAGGCCAGTTACAAGGGAGCAACTTAGACCTGGTACTGGTTTCGTTAATCAGACAAAGTTATCTGTGGCTTCAGTCAATGCTGCCACTCAACCAACAATGATGAAAGTGCCAATTTATACAACCACTTCAACTGAACCAAATATAGCTATTGAACATAAATCTTCAGAAGCAAGTCAAGAAGTGGTAACATCTGATCGTAATATACAACATAAATATCATGATTCTTCCAGTGCTGAATCTAATAAGTTACACTTGAACCACGACTCCTCTAATTCTGCATCTAATAAGTCACATTTGAACACAACACTTTTAAGTTCAGAGTTGAAACCTTCAGTTCCAACGAGGTCTTATGAAAATAAAACAATAATCAGTAAAACTTCACCCACGAATCAACTTTTACCATCGAAGGTTGAAAGAACAAGTTTGAAAATCCTCCCAACTAAGTTCATAACTCACACTCATACACTAACTGTGACCATTACGAAAACAACTGTTCTAAAAACACCAGGTTTGCCACCAGTTACATCGACGATATTGGTAACGAAAACTGAGAAGTCCACCATTGTGGACACTGTAACAGAGTTCCACACCTTAGTACAACCAACGAGTGTTGTTGAAACTATAACAACAACAGTTCAGCATGGTAGTTTGTATCCTCCTGATGTTTATGGCCATCAATATCCCTCAATACAGATCCAGCCCACAGAGACAGTCATTGGTCAAATAGTTACACCCACAATCAATGAAGTTTTTAATGAAAGCTTGGATGAGTTCATAATTACAGATACTGACCCTCCGAGCACTTCTAACGAATCCCAAATATCTATGGAGGACAACGATACTATTTTCGTGGTCATGACTGATAAAAAGCATGGAAGCATTGTTAAGATTCCTCCAACAGATGAAGTTCAAAGTAGAGACGAAATGTTGAATACCAATAAACTGAACGACGTGTTAATTGCAGGAGTTTTATCCGCCAATCCTCCAAGTATTGAAACAGATACACCTTTGGTGACAGATAGATGCGAACCTGAATGCAAAGCTTCCAGAAACGAATTGTGTCAGAAAAACAATGGCTTGATGAGATGCGTATGCAGACCTGGTTTCGCGAGGATGTTCCCGGATAGGCCCTGTAACCGTAAGTATTGAAATCTTAAAATTATACAACATCCTCTGCACAGCAGGCTGTGGAAAATGTTTAAGAAGGTTTTTATAGCAGGAACTCAGATGTGCAATCGTTGAATTGGTTAATTTTAAATATTTTATTTTCAAAAGTTTTGCTAAATAGCAGAAATGCTTTTAAAAGAGAATCAGAAACTCACATACAGGGTGTTTCATCATAAAAGGACACACATATATATTCTTGTAGAGGACATCGGGAGAATCATTTTGCCTTATACAATATATCCCGAAGCATAAGCGAGATACAGGGTGTTGAACGTCATTTTTGAGCAAAGATTCTTATGAGGGTGATCAGTTATGTATAACGCTTAAAGTTTCTGGTCAAATCTCTAATTTTGGGTCCTCTATTAAGGAAAGTTGACGAACTCCTAAAAAAAAGCACAAAATGGCGGAAAACCTGCAATGTTCCTATTTTTTTCGGTTGTCAAATTGAATTTTATTTTCTGAATGAACACAATTTTCTAAAACTTTCTGTGAAAAATTATTTTTTGTACAACTGTCAAAAAAACTTGACATATCTTCATCACTATGGATGCGTAAAATATTACTTTTTTTCACCGTTAAAAAAAGTCTTTTTTTCACCGTTAAAAAAAGTCTTTTTTTCACTGCTGATAACTAAAATTAGAACAACTTAAAAATAATGAATATTTTAATTACAACTAATTTCACAAAATTATGATTGTATCTGTACCTTATAAAGTAAATTAGTTTCGTCATCAGCATCTCTGGGAAATTTATTGATATTATCCCTCCATAACACTTTAGATTTCTTTCCTCGGTATCCGACGCTTTTGTTCTTAATAAGCGGGGCCAATTTTGAAAAATTCCTTATATCAATATTTTCCTTGACATTCGACATTGAGCTCCATAACTTGGAAGGTTTAAAAATTTTTTATTTTTCCTCGAAATAGCATGTGAGCACATTTCAGAAACCTTCTTTACGTTGTTCTTGTTGCGCCATTCCCGAAATTGGTTATATGTTTTCTCATATTATTAGCTTTGATTTGGCTGGTAACATATAAGATACAATTGTATTTGCTTCTTCAGTCATATCTGCGGGGTATCACTACCACTATCATGTTCAACATTCATCTTCTTTTAAATAATTCGAAATTGAAAACAACTACGAGCAAATACTTTCAATGATTCAAACAATTTCAACAAACTGTTTCTATAGTTACGACACAGAAAGATCACTGGATTCATTTAAATATTGTACTGAAAGCATTATCTTGAATGATTATACGTATTTCAGACGATGTAAATTCACATTCACAGTTGTACAAAAAATGTTGTTTGTATTTCGTGCGTATAAAATTCGTGTTTTCATGGCACATTCGAGTGAATTTTTGGCCTCGACCTGCGGTCTCGGCCAAAATTGACACTCTCATGTGCCATGAAAAAAACACTCATTTTACGCACTTAATACAAAAATAACTATTTCACTCTCAATGGATGAAAATTTGTACAATGGTACTTCTTCAAGTATCAATCACGAATTTGAAAACAGAGTTGTAAAATATCGAACGTTTTCGTTACTACAGATTCAAATGTTTCGTTCAAACCTCTGAAATAATGAAAAAAATGTGTTTTGAGTGGTAGAGTCAAAATAATTAAATTATTGGTATGTCCAAACATTCTAGATGAATTTATAAAAAAAATTCAGTGATATTTAGTTCGGAGTCGAACCAACGTATAGTCTGTTCACGAAAGTTTGAGCCGTCGGTTGGCCATGAAAATTTGGCATATTCCACTGTGTATATTGAAATTTTAGGTTATGTTGCTTATATTCTTGTTAGATTGATACGCAATGTTGTCAATATAACATAGAGTTCTCTGATAACTCGGAAGCTTGTCGGATGAGGCCAGGTACATTGCAATGCAGGCTTTATTTACGTTATGGCAGCAAATACTGCAAACTTCAGATATATAAACAAACACCTACTATGTGGTCAAACTTTCGTGAGCGGACTAAAGCTATTAAATGTGGAGAGGAGAATGTTCTAGGATATATCCATTGCCAGGTAACGATAGTTCGTAGTTCATAGAGTTTGATTACTGGATAAATTATATTTAGTGAAATTCAAATACCAGTCAAACTCTGTGAACTACGAACTAATGTTCGAGAAAGTATAGCAAAAACGTCAGATAGAATTACTCCACCTCATACTTTCACCTCAACCGAGTTGTTCAAGACATTCTTGATTCAAAATCGGAATATTTGGGCGGAATTATTACAAATATTCCATTGGAATATTATTTTTATTATATTTACTTCTTCTGCTCAACGTTTGCCAGCATGCCTCAGCCTTTTATACCATTATTTTTCAGAAAAGCAACTCTCGTCACTCTTTGGAAATGTTTGTCTTTTTTACAGTTCTCTGAAAATATTCATCGATCACTTCGATCTATTTTTGAATTAGAAGTGATGAAACCTAGGTAATTTCTGTTCAAGTTTCGCTGAATTTACAGTCTCCTGGTTTATCATTTTCTCATGAAATGTAGACGCTGGTCGAATATTCTGACGATTAATATGACACACTACTTCATGACATTGCTAAGTAAAAGAGATGATTGGAAACGGGAATACACCGACTATAATCTCAAAGAAAATACCGTAAAATGGTATACAGATGGTTCCAAAACCTCTACAGGAGCAGGCGCCGGGATATACGGGCCAAGCACCAAGTGTGCACTGTCGCTGGGCTCCTATATGAGCGTCTTTCAAGCGGAAATCTTAGCTATTGAAAGATGTCTAGATATAAATCTAGAAAGAAACTATCAAAAGTGTGATATAGCCATACACTCAGATAGTCAAGCTGCTATTAAGGCACTGAGCTCCTACGTCATCGATTCTAAGATGATCTGGGAGTGCCGGAAACAAACTCAACGAGGTAGGCAAGAAAAATCAGGTCTTTTTAATCTGGGTTCCCGGCCACTCGGGAATCGAAGGAAACGAAAAGGCCAATACTGTGGTATATCTAAATGTACCTATAAGAAGGAGTTTCTGGAGAAGGAGAAAGCCGAGAGGGAAAAGCTCTGGCGGAATCTCCCAGGGATGGATCATTCCACTGAGTTCCTTCGGAACTTCGAGACAGCGGGATCCAAAAGATATCTGGATCTTGGTAAGAAGCAATTGCACCTCCTCACTGGCTTTCTTACAGGACATTGTCACCTTAGGAAGCACCTGTTGAGGATGGGTTTGTCGGACACTGACGAGTGTAGGTTCTGTGGGGAGGAGGAAGAAACCCCATTCACCTAGTCACGGAATGCCTTGGCATTACGAGCCTGAGGAGGAAATGCCTTGGACAAGAAACTTGTAAAAGTGAGGAATTAGCCTCGTTGAAGTCTTCACAGTTACTAGATTTCATTAGATCTCTGGAACTGGAAGGCGAGCTGTGAAGGTTTTTGGCCAGAACAGCTCTGTAAGGGGGCACAATAGACCTCCTTAAGGTCGCAGTGGACTGTAACCCCTCTGTAAACTATCAACTATCAACTATGACACACTATATGATATACGATGTTTATTTTACAATATTTTATTTTTTCAGCAACATACACATATTTATTAGAGATCGAACTGGATCGTCAGGGAAGGAAGAAATTGGTTTATAATGAATATTTAGAAAAAAGTAATAGTTCGGAGTATTTGAGACTTGCTGCTGCAACTCATGAAGCTCTAGACAGGATGGTGATGCAATCAGATCTCAGGGACATCTACCATGGGGTCCACCTCAAATCATTTAGACCAGGAAAAACTGGCTTGATAAACAACTTCTCCCTTCAAGTGAGTATACAGTAGTTGTCAAAATCATAAAACTGAGGCATATAGGGAGAGGTGAGGTAAAGGATCATTTTATACACCCCTGTGGATAAAATGATCCCTGGGGTAGGTGCAAAATGATCCCAGGGATCATTTCGTACTATAAGTTAATAAATATCAAAAAAAGGAAATAAAGAACTCTGCTATTTATTTAAATGATAATATGTATTGTTCATAACAATTTAAGTATTTAAGCAAGTTACACAAAGCAAAAATATTCGATGGGTTGAAAAATGATATTTTTCTTGAGCGTTTCTCAAAGTCGGGAGAAATTCATCCACCACATTCTTATTAAAACCTCGCGCATGCATTGTAAGGTCTGGATGTCTACGTCTAAATCCACGAAGCCATTCAAGTCCAGCTCTTCCTTTAGCTCCGGAAAATTGATGCGGTAAATTATTTCTTTCTGCCATTTTGGTGAGCTGAGGTTAAGAAATCCTGAGTGGTCAACCCGTATATTATTCTGGACTCCATGTCAACAAGTTCCAGTTCTTATTCCTGGTTGAACACTGTTTGTTTGCTACCTAACTTTTTAGCTGAGCCTACAGCTATTTTATTTTTACCTTTGGCTCTTCTTTCTAATACCATCACAGGAACGTCAAATTCTCTTCTCGCGGTTTTGTAAGCCATACCATCTCTAATGCCTTTTGCATTTGTTCTTCAGGCCTCTTTGGCGATTAGTTTTACGTTTATAAATTCTCGGCATGATCTGTAAACAAAAACTATTAATGGGGTAAAATGATTCCAGGGATCATTTTAGACACACAGATGGGATCATTCCACCCCAAATACCAAATTACAAAATATCGATCAAAACAAAACTTTAACATACCGCGTGCGATGATCGAACATTGCTTAAATATTAGCTAACTGCTACTAATACCCGCAAATGAAACAACATTTCAATGAACACTTACATGTAAAAAAAACAAAAGTTCAAAAACATGCTTACCTTAGATCAGAGCCACACTTTTTGATCATTTTTTAATAAAATCACGCCAAGCACTCGCACCGCATTGACATTTTACAGGTAACTCGCAGGGGCGCAGGAGAACATGTTTCATGTGTATTTGGATAGATGGTACAAACTGTTTCTGATTTACGGCGGGGGATCATTTGACCCTTAGGGATCGTATTACCTCACTTTCCCCTACTGAGTGCCTGAAGATGTTCATACAGCTGAATACAGTATTCGTTTTGAAATATTTCGTGCTCCTGAGCTGTACCAGTACTTGTGCGCAGCCAATGGCAAGCTGTATTTCGAGCTTTTGAGTTACTCAGGAGCACGAAATATCTCAAAACGAATAGGCTAAATATGTCGACCTTCAACATAGTGGGAAGTTCAAACAAGTGTTTTTAATGGCAGGAGTAACTCTATCAGAATCCATCGTTAATCTTTTCCTTGAAATGCACCCTTATATCATTGTATAGGGCTATACAATGTTAATATTTTTACTTCAAAAACCTTCGAAAGTTATTGTGCTAACGGACGGCCGCACGGACAGAATTGAATTTGGCCACGAATTCGTCATCAGGGAGTCTAACCCTATCGTTTGAAACCATTTCGGCTCAAAATTCGAAAAAAACAAACATTTGGGCAAAACGATATAGCACTCGTTTAAGTAGAACGAGCGCTCAAAAACATGATTTTTCCTTTTTTCAGCTCTCTGACAATACTGATGAGAAACGACTAGAAGATGTCTTCAAGAAATACTTGCGCAATAACAACTACAGCCTTGGTGGTACCGAACTCTACGCCTCAAAAACTAGTCAGCAAAGTCTGAAGGCTTCAGATTTCGATGAATGTCAAAGTGCCAAGTTCCACGACTGCTCTGAAAACTCGCAATGTTTCAATTTGAAAGGAACGTACACTTGCAGTTGTAAAGAAGGATTTTCTGATTTGTCGGAGAATGTTATTTACCCTGGAAGAATATGTTCAGCAGAGCTGGTTGGATGCGAAAAGTGCAATTATCATGGAACTTGTTATTCCCGAGGAGATGATCACGTCATCTGCGAGTGTTTCCAGTGGTACAGTGGTGAAACCTGCTATATGAATTTGAAAGGTGAGTGGTAAACGGAATTTTTTATATTACCTTCAGAATATCATTAAAAATCACGTCATTAATTGCCAGACACTTACTATAGTGGCAACCCCTTGCCAGACACCCTTAATGTTCATAAAATTATATGTAATTCTTCTTACGTTATAGTATAAAAGCTGATTTTTATATATGATACTTGTGCAATAATAAGATAATGTTTCCTCATTAGCCAGACATTTTGATAGTGCCAACCCTTTGCCAGACAAGCTTGTAGTTTAGCTGCAGGTGCGAGCGCGAGACAGTATTTATGAGTGGGTGCGAGTGAGACGGCATGATTATAATGACTTATGCAAATAAATTTTTTGGTACAGATCTATATAACTAATCATTTAAGTGAATTTCAAAAACATCTGAAGAAAAATCCGATGCTACAACTAAATAAAATTGTTAAAAATTTTAATTTATTCTATTAACAATTTAATTAAGTTGTAGCATCGAATGTTTTTCCTTCAGATGTTTTTGAGATTTACTTAAATGATTCGTTATATAAATCTGTACCAAAAAATGTATTTGCATAAGTCATTATAATCATGCCGTCTCACTCGCACCCACTCATAAATACTGTCTCGCGCTCGCACCTGCAGCTAAACTTCAAGCTTGTCTGGCAAAGGGTTGGTTGGCACTATCAAAAATGTCTGGCTAATGAGGAAACATTATCTTATTATTACCCAAGTATCATATATAAAAATCAGCTTTTATACTATAACGTGAGTAGAATTACATATAATTTTATGAACATTAAGGGTGTCTGGCAAGGGGTTGCCACTATAGTAAGTGTCTGCCAATTAATGACGTGATTTTTAATGATATTTTTAAGGTAATATCAAAAAATCATACTTCATAATTGGACGAAATTAGATCAGTATTTTACACCCCTTTAATACCGTTTACCAGCCAAAGCCAGGGTAACCCAAATTTCATAATGGTCCATCGTTCTTACCTGTGTTGGGAGCATGCGTAGACAAATTTTAAGCTTTTATAAAATAACGAAGGTCTGGGGTTCACGGGCTCTTAGACTATTATTCCTGAAATGAGGCATGGTCATATCTCCATTGATAACCTGTAAATTTTTCATCTCTTGAAGAAATTTTATGTTCAAAATGAAGTGGTTTTCATATGGGATCACTATAAGAAAAGATTATTCGAAATAATATGGTTTGTTAGTGCGACGACCTACTCTTTTGTATGTGAGGATATTCATAGAAATTGAACTAAAAACACTTTAGGAATGAAAAAAGTTCATAGATGATTCAACTATAAGAGTGAACAAAATCTGTTACATGGTTCAATTGAAGAAATAAATCCTCCTCTTTGGTACTAAACTCATCTCATAACTTCATATTGTTTTTGTTTCAGTACTCCTGATTGGACTCATATGCCTTGGCCTAATTCTTTTCGTTCTTCTGTTGATATGTTGCATAGTAACTTGTTGCAGACAGAAACCAACTCCAAAAATAAATACTGGTTTGAGTTTCTTCCCGCAGAGGGTACCACATGCTTCAGATAGGAGTACCTTAGATCGAAGAGCTATGATAAGAGATAGTAGTTCGGAAGATAGCAGATCAGAAACGAATAGCCTGCCTTATATTGCCAAAGTGAGTACCTGAGCATCATTAAATTGAAAGAAGTAAAAATATTTCGGGAAAAAAATTCACTGAAATTCAAGAAAACTGAGCTACTACAGAACCTTTTCAACTCAGCTCATTATGAACTACCAACATTGTGGTCATTTCACTTCACAGGATGTATAGGGTGATTCACTTATCTTGCTAACCTAATTTTTCTCGAGATAGTCCGGTCTATTTAGACCAAAAAATGAGAGTGAAGTTACATAAAGTCCCAACAAGCTGAATTTCAGTGAAATTGTTCAAAATATAATTATAAACAATGTCTAGAAGTTCCCCATCATTCCCCTGTAAGGAAAAAATTTAATTCAAGGTCAAAGGTCAAAAAAATGAGTTTTTCGCGATTTTCAGCAAAACGGTAAGTTTTATCATAAAAGTACCTCAGACAAAAATTGTAGATCATAAAATTATCTATAAAAAATGTATGAATACTTTTTTCTTACGAGCCACCGTTTCTGAGATATAACGATTCAAAAAGTTATAAAAACGCGCTAAGTACACTACCTCATAGGTGGCGTGGAAACGTGTGCATATTATGACGATAACGACTTTTATAACTTTTTGAATCGTTATATCTCAGAAACGGTGGCTCGTAAGAAAAAAAGTATTGATACATTTTTCATAGATAATTTTATGATCTACAATTTGTCTGGGGTACTTCCATGATAAAACTTACCGTTTTGCTGAAAATCGCGAAAAACTAATTATTTTGACATTTGAACTCGAATAAAATTTTTCCTCACAGGGGAATGATGAGGAACTTTTAGACATTGTTTATAATTATGTTTTGAACAACTTCACAGAAATTCAGCTTGTTGGGACTTTATGTAACTTCGAATGTCTAAATAGACCGGACTAAGAAGGGATAAATATTTATTTATTCTGTTGACGTTATTTGGTACAAGTCAATGTTGACTTGGAATGTGCGTGAAAGTTGAAAAAAGAATTAAGACGCTAGGCGTCGCGGCACTATCAAAACTGTTTTCTCCAGGAACATTACTTTTCTATTGTATCATTCGAAAGATAATTTCATTCTGAATGTTTCTTATGAATCCAATTTGTTTCTATTCCTTACCGTCACTGACCTGCAGCATGTTTTATGTTAATTCTATTCCCTTAATTTTTTCTATTTCAGCAAAAGTCTAAGGGACCGAAGAAACCTCTAAAGAAGCCGCCAGCACCGAGAAGGCACGACATAAAAAATAAACATTCGCATATTTCGAATGAACAAAAAGATAGATCGTTGACAGTTATGATTCCTAGAGCTAAGTATCACGCAGCACCACCAGCTCCTAACATGAGCAGTTACACAATGTTCGATGCTTCCAAGTCTGCAGTAAGCAAACCACAGAATAGTGAATCCAAATTGCTGAGCTATTTGGATGCCGGACCGTCTCCACATAAGGTCAGTACCTACAGTTGATAGAGTGTATACAGGATGTTACATCATAGTATGTCACAAATTAAGGAGATGAGTCTACGTAGAATAATATAAACATGGGTCCGCGAAAGCTTCGTTACGGAGCTGAAATTTCCCAAAATATTGTTTCTTTTTCTTCATAACTCCTGCAGTTTTTGAGATATTCAGTCCAAATTTAGAATGCGAGAAATAGTCTCCATCATTGCACTTCCTGAATCGTAATTAGAATCTACAGGGTATTTTCTTTTCCGAAGCCATGTCTCCTTTTTCCAGAGCCGGACCGTGGGTGGGCGTGGCGAGGGAGGCATTTGCCACGGGCGCAAACGGCTTAGGGGCGCAAAATGTGAAATATGATATATTCCATTTTGAATAAAGATTGATTACAAGCTCTTTATTTCAAAGTGGCGTATTTACCAGTTTACAAAATTGAGGAACACGTAGTAAACGAACGCTACCATAACGGAACAAAATCCTAGAAAATGGCGCGAAACACGACTCGGTGCATTGTTCTTTACCTTTTAAAAAATATGGGGGATTATTGTCATTAAAAAAGTTCTTCAAAATAAAGGGTTTTACAAATAGAGGTGTCATTTTGAATAGCCCGCTATTTCGGTAGATGCTGTCATTTTTTGACATAATGCAAGTAGAAACTACGCCATTGATAAAAATGGAACCATACACGCTTCAAGAACGTATTGAAAACAATAAATTTACTATAAAAATGGTGAAAATGTGGCAGAGACGTTTCGTAAAACTCGAACATTTTTGGGTCTCGTGAAGCACCTTGTCGGACCGCAATGAAGAAATTGCTGAAAATTCGAGCTGTTGGGACAAGTTAGTGATGTAAAGAATAAAACCAGTGCACGTCGCTCAAGAACAACCGAGAATATTGCTATTGTAGCCGAGAGTGTTGAAGGAAATCCAGATTTGTTCATTCCTCGTCGTTCTTTGGAATTAGGCATTCCACAAACGTCATTACACCGTATTTTGCATAAAGATTTGGGTCTTAAGGCTTATGAAGTTCAGTTAACACAAGAACTCAAGCCGGCCGATCATCAACAACGTCGTGTCTTTGCTGATCGGGTCCTTGAAATGCATGAAAATGATCCGGAATTCCATCGAAAAACTACAAAAAAGTTTTTAATTTGAACGAAGATATCGAAAATTTATTTTACGCTGATCAGTGGCGTAGGTACCGCAAAAAAGTTTAAGAGGCAAAAAGGAGACATGGCTCCGGAAAAGAAAACACCCTGTAGATTTTAGATGAGATTCAGGACGTGCAGACTGTTGAAAATAGCTCGCATTCCGAATTTGGAGCGAATATCTCAAATACTTCAGAAGTTTTGAAGAAGAAACAATTTTTTTTTAATTTCAACACCCTGTAGCTCCGTAACGAAGCTTTTACGCACCCATGTTTATAAAACTTATTTTCTTAAAATTACATTTAGATTCACCGCCTCAAGTTGTGACATACCTACTATTATGTTCAGAATTATGATTTTTATATTTTAATGTGTTATTTTTCAGAAATAAGGTTTTAATTTTCAGGTTTGTTAGTTTGTACACCTAAGTTTATTGTAGTCCTTGAGTCTTTGTTATTTAATTTCAGAGCCCTGATGAAGATTTTGAAATGAATCGAAACTTGTTGGTTTTCTAACCAAAAAGTTCCGGTTTCATGTAAAAACTGAATTTCATTGTAATGAACAGTTTCATCTATATTAATAAAACAGGACCTATGGTTTCAGTCAAAATGCAAAATCTTTCAAACGGCTTCAACAAATTGAATAATTCTTTTTTTGTTGTGTTCATAATGCTAGGGCAAGGTTTATACAACAAAATATTTCCAAAAAATTGTTCGGAAAAAAGTAAGAGGTTTTCCTTTCTCTTACGACCAATAAAGCAGTCATAGAATACATATTTATAGGTTATAATGATTTTGTTATTCGAACAAAAAGTGAAGTAACATCGAGTGAATCGAAAATTTAAAATTTTAAACATATGTACTTATGGATATATTTTGGATTGCTTGATGCCCGTATGTTTATGATCACAATTCAGATCAACAGATGGCGCTGCAGTCGTTATCTAGGTTATTCATCTATTCTGCAACTAAACGGCTGGATGGAATTGAATGAATTTTTTTGGATGCCATAGAGTTACTTGTTCTACGGTGTATGCAGAACAACGTCTGTTGAGTCCGCTAGTTGTCAATAAATTGGTTTTTCTTGATTAACAGGCCGAGCCAAAGAGGAAGTACAGCAGTCAAGTTAGCGAGTCGTTCATCGATGATGAACCAATATCACGAAAAACTTCAGGTGCTTTGGTATCCGCAGGTTTTGAAGTATCAGCGACAGTGATCAACAATATGGGCACGCTAGGAACGACATGTGGTACTGAAGCCGATAGAAGTGAAAATGCAACTCTTATCCAAAAATAAGTGCAGACTTACTATCTTGTGCAGAAACCAGGTCACAAACAAATACGTTAAGAATTATCGAGTAAGTTAGAGAATAATTGATTTTAGTTTATATACAGGGTGTTACATAGTAGTATGGTACAACTCAAGGGGATGAATCTACGTATAATTTCAAGACAAAAAGTCCATATAAATATGGGTCCTCGAAGCTTCGTTACGGAGCTACAGGGTGTTGAAATTTCCAAAAAAAATTGTTTTTTTTTTTAGCGAATAACATATAATCGTTCAATATTTAGGGTTAGAGAAACGAAAAAATTAGAGGAGTCAAAAAAGCTTTCAAATTGAACGAAGATATAAAAATTGATTTCACTGAATGTACCACATGAATGCATGGATTCTCTACAAGCAGACTGCCGAGAAAATAATTGAGATATTACATATCCAAACTGTTAACGCAGACGAGTCAAAAAATTCAAAAATTTGTGCATAACTTGGCAACAGTGCATGGCAGAGAATTTTTTCAGTAGGTTATACTGCGAATTTGGTATTGAGCCAATACATACATAAAAATATAGGTAGTACCATTTGAAATGAAAAAGTAGATGCGTTTGAGATAGTCGTGACAACACTGTCAATTTGAAGATATTTTAGGCGAAGAGTTCCTTCATCCTCAAGGCTTCACCCTAAATTTAAGAACGAAATATTCACTAGTTCTCCAAAAAAGTTTAATAGGCCAACTCTGTATATGTGTACAATATGTCAATCACTATCAGGGTGTCAAAAACTAATCCTCTCACCCTAATTGAAATGGCACAATAGGTACTACTTGAAAGGCTTTTACTAATACAAAACTCTCATTCATTTTAGAGATGAGGACCTGGATCCAGTTTCCAATTGGATGGATATGACACCTAGGATGACGTAAGTAATCAAATAGCCATTTTTGTGTTTCATGAAACAAGTCTTCAATATTCCAGGGCCATGTCGGAAACGCGTTCTTATGAAGAAACAACAATACCACCGCCCATGAAGTCTCTGAAATATGATTACGATACCAAAGCCTCTTTACATTCGAATTCCCATTCTCATCATCATGATGTAAGTATCTGAAGCTTTGGCTTTCGTTTCACGTCACGAATGTAACTATCAGACTCAAAGCGGATGAACAGAAGACCTAGAATAGATGAAACATGATATCAAACTATAATCTGATGGAACTAGATATCTGACTCGAGGCATCTGAAAATAAGAATGCACCGCCACGGCGGGCATTCGTAAAACTATTAATATTGACATAAAAGGATTTGGTTGTATTGTTTATGTGTATGTCTGCTTCATTAAAATTTGGATTTTTCATCAATATATCAAAATTGAGAAATCTATAGTGAACGAGTGTATTACTGTGGTTATTAGATATATTTTTATTTTCTGTGAAGACGGTGGGTGTCACATGGAGATAAGGGAAGTGGAGGGTTTTGACAAGTGTCACGTAAACAAAACAATACAAAACGAAGAAGGGACACGCCAATATGGCCGACTTCGAACTTTTTAAACGTTGAATTTTATTATTTGTGCCCCATCTCTTGTTCATTTTCCATACAGTTTGTAGCAGAAAGATATTCAGTGTTAGTTAAAAAAGGTTACTTATTCAGTGAATGGGTGCTCTAATATGGCCGATTTATGTGACACTTTTGAATCAAGAAAAATAGATACACGATATGCTCCCTCCCCTTCCTTTACCTCCATGGGGTGTAATAATTTGTTTCAATTTATAGCCATGGTGAAAGATGAATTAGGTTAAACGGCAGCTGCGGAAATTAAGGAAAACAATTTTGTGTTGATTGTGCTGTTCCTTGACGGTTGGAATACGAAAACATACTAAGATCGTTCGGCATTGACCTCCGCGAGCAGACGGATTTTTTAGTCACGTGACCACAGATCGTAAAGATTCATCTGTGAATAAACGAACGGTACAGAGCATCTGCCACTGAACATATTGCTCTGTTCTACTTCAATAGATTATGAGATTTCGAAGATCACTATTTTGGGAAAAACGCTTATCTTTTAACGATACTTTCACTCTTTTTGTAGCTCTACCGTAAAATTTCAATTGAATAATTAGGTGCAAAGGCACTGAATGCAGAGGAAACGAGGAATGCAATATCCCCTTCTGGTCATTCACTACGTCGATAGTTGTACCGAAAGATCCTAATTAATTAATTAATTACAAGAAAAAAACGAGAAAGCAACATCTCCTCCTGCCCATTCATAACCACGATAGCTATATCGAAAAATTTTAATGAATTAATTAGGTTATAAATGAAAACAGAAGAATAAAAGTGTTGATAAGTATTAGAATTTTTCAATCTATCCGTTGTCGGATCAGAAAACTCAACATGAAACAAATATATATATATATATATATTTTTCGTTGTTAAGTTTTCTTGTGCTATTTAATTTATAAATTTTTTGATTGAAGTTTCTTGGGTTTTTTTTAGCACTAAGTCTTACCAGTAAATAGTCATTTACTTTTAATAAAATATATTGACTCCGACATATGTTTCGGCCTTTTTATGGCCTTTTTCAAGGATAGTACAACCATCAATAATTCTATTTTCGTCAAAATATTACATTTTCAGTTAAAAATATATAACACAATTACACATTTTCACAGATATGACACAAACAAACATTGGTAAAGTTATGAATAACTTTACCAATGTTTGTTTGTGTCATATCTGTGAAAATGTGTTTTATATTTTTAACTGAAATGTAATATTTTGACGAAAATAGAATTATTGATGGTTGTACTATCCTTGAAAAAGGCCATAAAAAGGCCGAAACATATGTCGGAGTCAATATATTTTATTAAAAGTAAATGACTATTTACTGGTAAGACTTAGTGCTAAAAAAAACCAAGAAACTTCAATCAAAAAATATATATATATATGTGTATTGTTTGTTAAGGGAGATTAGACTGGGTTATTTAGAGTGAAAGTGGTTTTCTCTTTTTGTTTTTTTGACCTAGCTTTCGAATAATATTTTATTCTTCTTCAGGGTCTACTACAAAATAACAACAAATTATATTTTTACACATTAAAGTTCACATTAAAATATTTTAAACTTACACAATCGAGGTTATTTACTCTTTTTCATTGTGTTTTTTAGCTTTATATAATATTTTTCCTTGAGTGTAATCAGCTGTTCTTTCATACTTAATTTAACATCAAAAATTTTTACAAAT
This sequence comes from Propylea japonica, assembly GCA_013421045.1. NCBI lineage: Eukaryota > Metazoa > Arthropoda > Insecta > Coleoptera > Coccinellidae > Propylea > Propylea japonica. The sequence goes on from CM024244.1 coordinate 18,590,970, forward strand.
GAATAAATAAAATCTCACGTCTACGTCACATTCACATTGTTCTGTGAATGTGACGTAGACGTGAGATTTTATTTATTCATTTGTAAAATTTTTGATGTTAAATTAAGTATGAAAGAACAGCTGATTACACTCAAGGAAAAAATTATATAAAGCTAAAAACACCAATGAAAAAGAGTAAATAACCTCGATTGTGTAAGTTTAAAATATTTTAATGTGAACTTTAATGTGTAAAAATATAATTTGTTGTTATTTTGTAGTAGACCCTGAAGAAGAATAAAATATTATTCGAAAGCTAGGTCAAAAAACAAAAGAGAAAACCACTTTCACTCTAAATAACCCAGTCTAATCTCCCTTAACAAACAATACATATATAAATAAAACAAGACTGTAAAAAAACAATTAGTATTATATATATATATATATAAAAAACATAAAACTCTATTGATTAATCGTTTTGATCCGTCGAAATAGACCGAGCGAAAAAATTGACATCCAAATGCTCAGATTTTTGCCGAACGGTCCAGATGTGTACTCCCCTCAATCCGGATGTAATAAACGAACGGTTCAGATCGATCCGACCAGTCCGATGTCGATGCCGAACGCCCTTATGTATGATTCTCCTATGATAATGTTTGTATATTTTTAAATTTTCATAGAAAATTTTTTTACATTCAGTAATTTTTATCGTGTATATAAGTAGTCCGTGTATGTTTTGTTTGTTTTTATTATTAATGATACTTATTTTGTAGCTTTGACTTGACTACATAAGGTCCCGAAACTAGTCGTCAATTTTTAACCATTTCAATAAAGATTGTGTGAAAAATAGGACTTATTCTTCGTTTGTTCAATATCTTTATTTTTTTCACAGGAAGTAGCTGAGCGGGACCTAGGATCAACATTCCTCTTACCCCATACTCATTTGTACAAACCAGAAAGGGTGAGTTTAAAAAATTTGAATACTGTGGTCATGGAAATTAGGCACAGCATGGCAAAATCTACCAATTGTAAAAGAACTTCTTTATTTTTTGATTTGAACGATACATTCATTTCAAATTCAAAGGGATTTTCGGAAACAAAGGTGGTTGGCATAATATCCGATGGTTTTGCCAAGAGGTCTGAATCTAATTGATTCAATATTCTCATGTGTCCAATCAGGTTTCCAGGTAGGAGCTTGTTAGTTGATAGTATAAAAAGAGGTTACAGTTCAATGCGACCTCAAGGTCTATTGTGGCCCCTTACAGAGCTGTTCTGACACTTAACATCTAGCCTTCCAGAGATCTGATGAAATCCAATATCTGTGAAGGCTTCATCATCAACATGTTCTTCCTAAGGCGACAGTGTCCTGTAAGAAAGCCAGTGAAGAGGTGTAATTATTTCTTATCACAATCCAGATACTTTTTGTATCTTGCTGTTTCAAAGTTCCGAAGGCTTTCTTCTTCTCCAGAAAATTCTTCTTACTGGTAGGTACATTTACCCATACCACAGAAAGGTTCTGGGCCAATGAGTGACATTCGTGCGCCCCCTTTGCCAAGTATATTGGCATATTCGTTTCCTTTGATTCTCGAATGGCCGGGAACCCAGGGGAAAAAGTCCTTATTTTTCTTGCCTACCTCATTGAGTTTGTTTCGGCACTCCCAGATCATCTTTAAGTCGATGACGTAGGAGCTCAGTGCTTTAATATCAACTTGACTATCTGAGTGTATTGCTAGCTATATCGCACTTCTGATAATTTCTTTCCAGATTTGTATCTAGACATCTTTCAATAGCTGAATAGCTGAGATTTCCGCTTGAAGGACGCTCAGACGCTCATACAGGAGCCTAGCGACAGTCCACACTTGGTACTTGGCCCCTATATACCAGCGTCAGTTCCTGAAGAGGTTTTAGAACCATCTCTATACTATTTTACGGTATTTTCTTTGATTTTATAGTCTGTCTATTCCCGTTTCCATTCCTGTCTTTTACTTAGCAATGTTTCGAAGTTTTTATAGTGCTTACTTTCTTGATCATTACATCACTAGGGAAGTTCGCAGATAAGATGTAGTTGTTCAGAAAGGACCAGACTCTCTGATTCTTTATTCTCTCATAATCTGTAGCTTCCTTAGATATTTTGAGGATAGCCTCATGGGCTAACCTATCAATCACTAGATGTAGAGATATGAGATCCGTAATGACCTCAAGTGCCCTAGTTGGCACGTTCTCATAGCTCCAGTGATGCACACACAGGCAAGCCTCTGTACTTTATCCAGCCTCTTCTTCGTATTTACCTGACTTGCCTTGGCAAACCTGGCTACTTCCTCATATGTGATTATAGGTCTCTCAATCATAATAACGTACATCCATAGATAGGAGCTTTCCATTAAGGGATATTTTTATTGCTTTCAGCGGGCTACAATTCCTCATATGGATATGTTAGGGAGGCAGATCAAGTATGACCACAAGCGATGCTGCAGTCATACTTGATAGGATCCCCTTGTTGTTTTATGAAACTCAGAAACGTTCAGCTGTTTTCATCTACTGAAACTAACACTATGGTCAAGTATTTAGAATAAAAACGAAAAGAGCGAGTTATCAACTATAATTTCGTGTTGATACCTTGCTCTCACTCGCCAAAAATGTTCATGAATTTCTCTACTTACCGAATTCAAAATATCCGTACTTCGAAATTTGCTATAGCTGATTATATCGTTTTATAGGGGAGCGACATCTCTGGATTTGAATCTCTATGACCAACACAGACTTGACTTCTGCCTTCGTGAGCAAGTGCGAAGATGTTTCTTCAAGTTTGACAGCTCAGGCATACCAACTAATATTTGGCCATATTTAAAATGTAAATATTTTGTAACTCTATCAAATTTTATTTTAATAATACTTGGTTTAGGTTTAGGGAGTGTATGTGATGTAAATATTTTTTTTAAGTTAATATTTATAATATTTTAGACTTTTGTATTTAAGTATATGAATGTAACAGTTTGAAAATATATTTCTATATCTGTTTTTCAAGCATACTTTATATTTTTGTAATACTTTCAAAAGAATACTCGAAACATAGATTTGAGGTAAAGTGTCTCATTATTTCATTTTGGACAATATAATTTATGTAAATAATGAAGCCTTGTAATGAATCAAGATATGTCTCATATAAAATATCGTGACAATAAAGTGAACTTTTACTAAGATGTTTTTCTTTTCATGGCAATTTTTCTGTATTAAAATAAATAAGAGAATAAGAAAAAAGAAAAACGTGAAAAGTCAGTATTTGGCTCATATTGAACACACCTAAACAATCACATGCTTTTCGTCTGTATTATCATCTCGAACATCGATTCATAGGCCAAGCAATAGAGATATTTCCTTGACAAAAATACTACCTGGAAGCCACCTGTGCCATTCCGAGCAGGACAGCCCGTAGTTTATTCCCACCATGTTTTCAACACGAAAATGCCATTTTTTTTTTTGTTATTAACAAAAAACAACAAAAATTCCCGTTCTTTTTAGTTTTTTCGTTGCAAAATGGAAACCATTGATGCAGTGATAACGTTGCAATGGGATGAATTGTACAGAATTACTTTGTGAAGAGAATGATGGGTCAAACGATCCGATCGAATAATTAAAACTGGAGAAAAGCGAAAAAACCGGAAAAATGCGTGTTTTTCTTTTAACTCATAACTCTGCCATTTTGCAATATTAAGAACTGAAACTTCACACGATAGTAGCTATTGACGTGCAATTCATGTGTGCCAAAATTGGATTCGGTCGGATAAATAGTTTTCACATAATTCCCATTTGAATATTTTTTTGACATATTTTCGCGGAGAGCTGGATGCGTTTGAGGTCGTCCGATTGAAATAAAAAAAATTGATTTGGAAAGAAGACGTGAGCAGTAACAAAACGTCTATTCTGATTTTTCAATAAAACGCGTTTAAGTGTGTTAAAAACTAGTGAGAACATGAGGGAAAACGACCGACCAAGCGAGAGTGGTCGAGTGGTGAGGAAATGAGCGAATCGAGGGGAAACGCCGCGGAAGCCAACGGTCGCCGAGTATAAGAATTGTTGCGCGGACAGCGCACCATTTCAAAATTTTGAATGGCCATATTTTATGGAACACCCTGTACGATTTGACTGGTTAACAAACTTAACCGAGCCATTTGAGACCCAAACACATCCTGAAAATTTCAAGTCTCTATAGGACAATCCTTTCGAAAGTAAATATTGAATCGGATATCCTGTTATGGAATAATAAATATTCTTCTTTTCAATATTCCAATTGAATTTTCTATGGTTCTATTACGACTATGGCCACAAAATTCTGCATGAACATCAAGTGTATCAATCTTTATTTATAAAGTAAATTTCATCCGAATCGGATTTTTTTTATGGAAATAGGAAGTTTCTTCTTTTAAATATTTCAATTCAATTTTCTATGATTCTGTTCAAGCTATGTGCACCAAATTTTGCATGAAGCTTATTATGAGCATCTTGCATATGGCCGCAATATTTTGTTTCGATGGGTTTCGTTTTGTCTGAGATATTGAAGAACAGAAATGTTGACTGGCCATATTTTATGGGGGACTCTGAGATGTGGCTGGTTACCGAACTTAACAGAGCCATTTGGGAAGCGAACTTACCCTGAAAATTTCAAGTCTCTAGGACAATCTCGTCGAAAGTTATTGTGCTAACGGGCGGCCCCACGGACAGAATTGAATTTGACCACGAATTCGTCAGAGTGTTGAACCCTATCGTTTAAGACAATTTCGGCTCAAAATTCGAAAGTTACAGACATTTGTGCAAAACGATATATCACTCGTTTAAGTAGAATGGGCGCTCAAAAAAAAGAAATACAGTAGAGACTCGATAATCCGAAGAACGATAATCCGGATATTTACTAGTCCGGATTGACCTCAAGATTGTATTATGTCCTTATAATCCGGATTGCAAGACTCAATAATCCGAATTTCCGACCGTTGCATACGTGGTTTACGGTTCTAACTTGTCGCAACTCAATTTCTATGACGACGATCGGGCATTCTTTTGGTATATAATAGTGCACAATGGTATAAGACAAAAAAAAGTTAGACAAGAATAATTAATTAGTGAAATGGAATGGAATGTTTCTACCTCCAAACCATACAGCTTTGATACAGCATATGGATCATAATGATATTGAATTAACAAAACTGAAATACCGAAAAGGCCTTTTAGAACATATTTTTTCGATCCTCGAAGACGGGGACAATGTTAGCAAATGCATTTAGAGCATAGATCAATTCGATGCAGTCTGTTTATTCCATAACTCATGTTAATCACTGAAGCTATTGTTCAGCATTCTTTTTCCCTTACAGTAGAAAACGTAAATATCTAACTATTCCAACTAATATATTTGTTTTATGATTTCGATAATAAAGCCTATATTTATTTCAACCGTTTTTTTAAATTGCATCTTTACTAAATTGTAAGACGCGGTATTCCGGATTCCTCATTAATCCGGATCATCCCTTGCATTAATTGATCCGGATTATCGAGTCTCTACTGTATTCTGAAAATCAATGCGAAGATATTCGATGATTCATATAAGTTTTTATCTCCTCATACCGTAAAACAAATAAAAAGAAACCCTCATAGCCACGAGCGTTCAAAACAGTTCTGGATAAAGAGAACCAGGTAACCCACTCCGAGAATGTCAAGGTAATGCATTGGCCCTATATTCAACCTGTTCCTCCATCACCTCATCAAGTGTACATGAATCAACCCCCTCTCGTGACGGTCCTGCATCATCCCTAAACATTGTTGCCGGGATCAATGGGCATCCGCGTCCTGCGCAACGTCTCCCTTCGCAGCATCCGTGATCTTGGCGAGGTGTGCCGTAAACTTCCTCTAACCCTCGTTTGCTCTTAGATACTATCATAATAACGAGTTGGTTTGGCCAAGTGATGAGTGCTGTTTCGTACATCTGATCATTTGGTGAGTACAGCTCAGTTAGCTCAAATATTCTGGAATTGAATCGCAGGTTCAGTTGCGACAATCTGGCAGGCAGTGTTGGTTTCTGTTCTTTTGTTCCTGCTGGAATGAAGCAACAGCAATTAGATATGTTGAGAAGAGTCATTCTTTTTATTATATTTTCAATTTAACTGTTTTTTTCTGTTTACGTATTCCATACAGTTTTCATTCTTCTTGTTATATGCTTCGACAAATCAACGCAGTTCGAGAAGTAAAATCGTTCTACTGGAAAGAAACGTATGAGTGCAATGTAATTTTGATTTAGTCATGTCAATCAAACAATTAAATTACTACTGATTTTTCAACATATGAGGTCAACTATATACGATTCTGTTAACAGAAACAGAGAGTGTCTTCTCATATACATTATAACCATGACAATGTAAGTTTGACCTAGTAAAGCAATGTTGTCTTGCTGCATTCGAACTTTTGTTGGCAGTTTACTTGGCTGCAATATTGCGAAATTGCTGTTGTTTAGTTTTTGGTTTTCTGATATTGTCGAATTATTTTGAAGCATCGAGATAATGAAAAATAGATTCAGGAGTTCCTTGTTTAGGTTCAAATTTACTTAGTCCAATTCTTGTTTATGCTTGATGCAAGAAGCAATTGAAAAATGAATGTAATCGAAAAAATTAACATAGAATTGCTTGTTTGAAAATATACTCACTGAAAGAGTGGTTTTCATTAGAATACACTAATTCTTTTTGGCTCTTAGATACTATCATAATAACTAGTTGGTTTGGCCAAGTGATGAGTGCTATTTCGTACATCTGATAATTTGGTGAGTACAGCTCAGTTAGCTCAAATATTCTAGAATTGAATCGCAGGTTCAGTTGCGACAATCTGGCAGGCAGTTTCTGTTCTTTTGTTCCTGTTGGAATGAAGCAACAGCAATTAAATATGATAAAAAGAGCTTTTCATTCTTTGAATAATGTTTTCAATTTTTATGTTCTTTTTTCCTGTTCACGTATTTTATACAGTTTTCATTTTTCTTGTTATATGCTTTGATAAATCAACGCAGTTCAAGGAATTAACTTAGAATCGTTCTACCGGAAAGAAACGTTTGAGTGCAATGTAACTTTGATTTAGTCATGTCAATCAAACAATCAAAATTACTACTGACCTTTCATCATATGAGGTCAATTATATGCGATTCTGCTAACAAAAACAGACAGTGCCTTCTCATAAACCATGCCAATATAAGTTTGACCTAGTAAAGCAATGTTGTCTTGCTGCATTCGAACTTTTGTTGGCAGTTTACTTGGCTGCAATATTGCGAAATTGCTGTTGTTTAGTTTTTGGTTTTCTGATATTGTCGAATTATTTTGAAGCATCGAGATGAAAAATAGATTCAGGAGTTCCTTGTTTGGGATCAAATTTACTTAGTCCAATTCCTGTTTTTGCTTGATGCAAGAAGCAATTGAAAAATGAATGCAATCGAAAAAATTAACATTGAATTGCTTGTTTGAAAATAGACTCGCTAAAAGAGCGGTTTTCATTAAAATACACTTACCCTCCTTTGCTCTTAGATACTATCATAATAACGAGTTGGTTTGGCCAAGTGATGAGTGCTGTTTCGTACATCTGATCATTTGGTGAGTACAGCTCAGTTGGCTCAAATATTCTGGAACTGAATCGCAGGTTCAGTTGCGACAATCTGGCAGGCAGGGTTGCTTTCTGTTCTTTTGTTCCTGTTGGAATGAAGAAACAGCAATTAAATATGATGAGAAGAGTTTTTCATTCTTTGAATTATCTTATCAATTTTAATGCTGTTTTTTCTGTTTACGTATTTTATACAGTTTTCATTCTTCTTGTTATTATGCTTTGACAAATCAACGCAGTTCCAGGAAGTACCTTAGAATCATTCTACCGGAACGAAACGTATGAGTGCAATGTAATTTTGATTTAGTCATAACTATCAACATTCAAAATTACTACTGTCCTTTCAGCATATGAGGTCAACCGTATGCAATTCTGTTAAAGGAAATAAAAAAGTGTCAACTCATATACATTATATGTAAGTTTGACCTAGTAAAGCAATGTTGTCTTGCTGCATTCGAACTTTTGTTGGCAATTTATTTAGATGCAATATTGCGAAATGGCTGTTGTTTAGCTTTCGGTTTCCTGATCTTGAAGAATATTTTGCAGCCACAAGATAATGGATTTTAGATTTAGAGGTTCCTTGCTTAGGTTCGAATATACTTTGGTCCGATTCGTGCTTTTTAACTGATGCAAGGAGCAATTGAAAAATGAATGATTGAGTGCAATGTAATTTTATGACAATTAAACATTCAAAATTGCTTCTAACCTTCCAACGTATGAGATCAACTTTATGCGAATCTGTTAACAGAAAGTGATATTATACATCATATGCCATGCCAATGCAACTTTGACCAAGTGAAGTAATGTTGTTTAGCTGCATTTGAACTTTTATTGGCAGTTTATTTAGCTACAATATTGCGAAATTACTATTGTGTAGCTTTTGGTTTCCTGATCCTGATCACATATTCTTTGGCCATGTCGTGTTATTTTAGTTGATGCAAGAAGCATTTGAAAAATGAATTGAATGTAATTGACATCGAAATCTTCGAATACTAAAAACAGATTTACTATAAAAGAAGGGTACATCAAAATACTTCCTCTAACCCTCGTTTGCTCTTAGATACTATCATAATAACGAGTTGGTTTGGCCAAGTGATGAGTGCTGTTTCGTACATCTGATCATTTGGTGAGTACAGCTCAGTTGGCTCAAATATTCTGGAATTGAATCGCAGGTTCAGTTGCGACAATCTGGCAGGCAGTGTTGCTTTCTGTTCTTTTGTTCCTGCTGGAATGAAGCAACAGCAATTAAATATGATGAGAAGAGTTTTTCATTCTCTAAATTATGTTATCAATTTTTATATTCTTATTTTCTGTTAACGTATTTCATACAGTTTTCATTCTTCTTGTTATTATGCTTTGACAAATCAACGCAGTTCCAGGAAGTACCTTAGAATCATTCTACCGGAACGAAACGTATGAGTGCAATGTAATTTTGATTTAGCCATAACTATCAACATTCAAAATTACTACTCTCCTTTTAGCATATGAGGTCAACTGTATGCAATTCTGTTAAAGGAAACAGAAAGTGTCATCTCATATACATTATATACCAAGACAATGTAAGTTTGACCTAGTAAAGCAATGTTGTCTTGCTGCATTCGAACTTTTGTTGGCAATTTATTCAGCTGCAATATTGCGAAATGGCTGTTGTTTAGCTTTCGGTTTCGTGATCTTGCCGAATATTTTGCAGCAACAAGATAATGGAAATTAGATTTAGAGGTTCCTTGCTTAGGTTCGAATATACTTTGATCCGAATCGTGCTTTTTAATTGATGCTAGGAGCAATTTAAAAATGAGTGATTGAGTGCAATGTAATTTTATGACAATTAAACATTCAAAATTGCCTCTAACATTTCAACATATGAGGTCAAGTTTATGCGAATCTGTTAACAGAAAGTGATATTTTATATACATCATATGCCATGCCAATGCAACTTTGACCAAGTGAAGTATTGTTGTTTATCTGCATTTGAACTTTTATTGGCAGTTTATTTAGCTACAATACTGCGAAATTGATATTGTGTAGCTTTTGGTTTCCTGATCCTGATCACATATTCTTTGGTCCATGTCGCGTTATTTTAGTTGATGCAAGAAGCATTTGAAAAATGAATTGAATGTAATTGACATCGAAATCTTCGAATACTAAAAACAGATTTACTATAAAAGAAGGGTACATCAAAATACTTCCTCCTACCCTCATTTGCTCTTAGATACTATCATAATAACGAGTTGGTTTGGCTAAGTGATGAGTGCTGTTTCGTACATCTGATCATTTGGTGAGTACAGCTCAGTTAGCTCAAATATTCTGGAATTGAATCGCAGGTTCATTTGCGACAATCAGACAGCCAGTGTTGCTTTCTGTTCTTTTGTTCCTGCTGGAATGAAGCAACAGCAATTAAATATGATGAGATAAGTGTTTTTTCTTTTCAATTTTGATGTCTTTTTTTCTGTTTAAGTATTTCATACAGTTTTATTCTTCTTGTTATATGCTTTGATTGACACAAATCAACGCAGTTTCAGGAAGTTACTTAGAATCATTCTACCGGAAAGCAACGTATGAGTGCAATGTAATTTTGATTTAGTCATGCCAATCAAACATTCAAAACTACTACTGTCGTTCCAACATACGAGGTCAAATATATACAATTCTGTTAACAGAAACAGAAAGGGTCTTCTCATATACATTATAACCATGACAATATAAGTTTGACCTAGTAAAACAATGTTGTCTTGCTGCAGTCGAACTTTTGTTGTCTGTTTATTCAGCTGCAATATTGCGAAATTGCTGCTGTTTAGCTTTAGGTTTCCTGATCTTGTCGAATTTTTGAAGCATCGAGATAATGAAAATAGATTTAGGAGTTCCTTGTTTAGGATCAAATTAACTTAGTCCAATTCCTATTTTTGCTTGTTCCAATAAGCAATTGAAAAATGAATGCAATCGAAAGAATAAACATTGAATTGCTTGGTTGAAAAAAGACTCACTAAAAGAGTGGTTTTCATTAGAATACTCCAACCATCGTTGACTCTTAGATACTATCAATATAACGAGTTGGTTTGGCCAAGTGATGAGTGCTGTTTCGTACATCTGATCATTTGGTGAGTACAGCTCAGTTGGCTCAAATATTCTGGAATTGAATCGCAGGTTCAGTTGCGACAATCAGGCTGGAAGTGTTGCTTTCTGTTCTTTTGTTCCTGTTGGAATGAAGCAACAGCAATTAAATATGATGAGAAGAGTCATTCTTTTTATTAACTTTTCTGTTCTTTTTTCCTGTTTTCATTCTTCTTGTTATGCTTTCACAAATCAACGCAGTTTGAGAAGTAACTTGAAATCATTCTACCGGAAAGAAACGTATGAGTGCAATGTAATTTTGATTCAGTCATGTCGATCAAACATTCAAAATTACTACTGACCTCCAACATATGAGGTCAACTATATGCGATTTTGTTTACAGAAACAGAAAGTGTATCTCATATAGGTACATTATAACCATAACAATGTAAGTTTGACCTAGTGAAGCAATACTGTCTTGCTGCATTCGAACTTTCGTTGGCAGTTCACTTAGCTGTAATATTGCGAAATTGCTGTTGTTTAGCTTTTGGTGTTCTGCTCTTGTCGAATTATTTTGCAGCAACGAGATACTGAAAAATAGATTTAGGAATTTCTTGTTTAGGTTCAATTATATTCTGTTCCATGTTTTGTTATTTTGGTTGATCCAAGGAACAGTTGTAAAATGAATTGAAAATAATTGAGATGAAAATCTTCGAATACTAAAAAAAGATTAACTATAATAGAGCTGTTCATCAAAATATTTTCTCTTATCCTCGTTTGCTCTTAGATACTATCATAATAACGAGTTGGTTTGGCCAAGTGATGAGTGCTGTTTCGTACATCTGATCATTTGGTGAGTAAAGCTCAGTTATTTCAAATAATCTGGAATTGAATCGCAGGTTCAGTTGCGACAATCAGGCAGGCACTGTTGCTTTCTGTTCTTTTGTTCCTGTTGGAATGAAGCAATAGCAATTAAAATATGATGAGAAGAGTTTTCTATTCTTTAAATTATCTTTTCAATGTTTTTTCCTGTTTACGTATTTCATACAGTTTTCATTTTTCTTGTTATATGCTTTGACTTATCAATGCAGTTAGAGGAAGTAACTTAGAATCGTTCTATCGGAAAGAAACGTATAAGTGCAATGTAATTTTGATTTAGTCATGCCAATCAAACAATTAAATTACTACTGATCTTTCAACGAATGAGGTCAACTATATACGATTTTGTTAATAGAAACACAAAGTGTCTCCCCATATACATTATAACAATGACAATGTAAGTTTGACCTAGTAAAACAATGTTGTCTTGCTGCAGTCGAACTTTTGTTGGCTGTTTATTCAGCTGCAATATTGCGAAATTGCTGTTGTTTAGCTTTAGGTTTCCTGATCTTGTCGAATATTTTGAAGCATCGAGATAATGAAAAATAGATTTAGGAGTTCCTTGTTTAGGATCAAATTTACTTAGTCCAATTCCTAATTTTGCTTGTTGCAAGAAGCAATTGAAAAATGACTGCAATCGAAAGAATTAACATTGAATTGCTTGGTTGAAAAAAGACTCACTAAAAGAGTGGTTTTCATTAGAATACTCTAACCCTCGTTGACTCTTAGATACCATCAAAATAACGAGTTGGTTTTGCAAAGTGATGAGTGCTGTTTCCTACATCTGATCATTTGGTGAGTACAGCTCAGTTAGCTCAAATATTATGGAATTGAATCGCAGGTTCAGTTGCGACAATCAGGCAGGTAGTGCTGCTTTCTGTTCTTTTGTTCCTGTTGAAATGAAGGAACAGCAATTAGATATGATGAGAAGAGTCATTCTTTTTATTAACTTTTCAATTTTACTGTTTTTTCCTGTTTACGTAATCCATACAGTTTTCATTCTTCTTGTTATATGCTTCGACAAATCAACGCAGTTCGAGGAAGTAACTTAAAATCGTTCTACTGCAAAGAAACGTATGAGTGCAATGTAATTTTGATTTAGTCATGTCAATCAAACAATTAAATTACTACTGATCTTTCAACGAATGAGGTCAACTATATACGATTTTGTTAATAGAAACACAAAGTGTCTCCCCATATACATTATAACAATGACAATGTAAGTTTGACCTAGTAAAACAATGTTGTCTTGCTGCAGTCGAACTTTTGTTGGCTGTTTATTCAGCTGCAATATTGCGAAATTGCTGTTGTTTAGCTTTAGGTTTCCTGATCTTGTCGAATATTTTGAAGCATCGAGATAATGAAAAATAGATTTAGGAGTTCCTTGTTTAGGATCAAATTTACTTAGTCCAATTCCTAATTTTGCTTGTTGCAAGAAGCAATTGAAAAATGACTGCAATCGAAAGAATTAACATTGAATTGCTTGGTTGAAAAAAGACTCACTAAAAGAGTGGTTTTCATTAGAATACTCTAACCCTCGTTGACTCTTAGATACCATCAAAATAACGAGTTGGTTTTGCAAAGTGATGAGTGCTGTTTCCTACATCTGATCATTTGGTGAGTACAGCTCAGTTAGCTCAAATATTATGGAATTGAATCGCAGGTTCAGTTGCGACAATCAGGCAGGTAGTGCTGCTTTCTGTTCTTTTGTTCCTGTTGAAATGAAGGAACAGCAATTAGATATGATGAGAAGAGTCATTCTTTTTATTAACTTTTCAATTTTACTGTTTTTTCCTGTTTACGTAATCCATACAGTTTTCATTCTTCTTGTTATATGCTTCGACAAATCAACGCAGTTCGAGGAAGTAACTTAAAATCGTTCTACTGCAAAGAAACGTATGAGTGCAATGTAATTTTGATTTAGTCATGTCAATCAAACAATTAAATTACTACTGATCTTTCAACGAATGAGGTCAACTATATACGATTTTGTTAATAGAAACACAAAGTGTCTCCCCATATACATTATAACAATGACAATGTAAGTTTGACCTAGTAAAACAATGTTGTCTTGCTGCAGTCGAACTTTTGTTGGCTGTTTATTCAGCTGCAATATTGCGAAATTGCTGTTGTTTAGCTTTAGGTTTCCTGATCTTGTCGAATATTTGAAGCATCGAGATAATGAAAAATAGATTTAGGAGTTCCTTGTTTAGGATCAAATTTACTTAGTCCAATTCCTAATTTTGCTTGTTGCAAGAAGCAATTGAAAAATGACTGCAATCGAAAGAGTTAACATTGAATTGCTTGGTTGAAAAAGGACTCACTAAAAGAGTGGTTTTCATTAGAATACTCTAACCCTCGTTGACTCTTAGATACCATCAAAATAACGAGTTGGTTTTGCCAAGTGATGCGTGCTGTTTCCTACATCTGATCATTTGGTGAGTACAGCTCAGTTAGCTCAAATATTCTGGAATTGAATCGCAGGTTCAGTTGCGACAATCAGGCAGGTAGTGCTGCTTTCTGTTCTGTAAAGCAACAGCAATTAAATAGGATGAAAAGAGTCATTTTTTGAATTATCTTTTCAATTTTACTGTTTTTTTCCTGTTTACGTATTTCATACAGTTTCATTCTTCATGTTATGCTATGCTTTGCTTTGACAAATCAAGTTTGACCTAGTAAAGCAATGTTGTCTTGCTGCGTTCGAACTTTTGTTGGCTGTTTATTCAGCTGCAATGTTGCGAAATTGCTGTTGGTCAGCTTTTGGTTTTCTGATCTTCTTCTTCGTTCTAATATTTTGTCGTAACCAGTTAATGAAAAATAGATTTGTGTGTTCCTTGTTTAGGTTCAAATATACTTTGGTCCAATTCGCGTTTTTTAATTAATGCAAGGAGCAATTGAGAGATGAATGTAATTGAAAAAATTAACACTGAGTTGCTTCCTTGAAAACAGAAATAGGTGTGTATTCATGTGCTGTTTCGTACATCTGATCATTGATGCACTGTACAGACACATGAGCCTGCTCACGAACATAAGTGTACTGTTTTCATGTGAATTCCACTTTTACTGAATGATTGTGCTATGAGATATGTATATCAGAAATGGCTCATTTGCTTTGAGACACTTTGTGTACCTCCAATTGCGAATTAAATGTCAAAATATCAAGGATCTAAGAAAAATGTCAAATACGTTTTTAAATTTAAGAACCAGGAACCACCGAGTAGATGAGAACTCACAGATTGTTTAGTATAGCAACTGTGATTACACACGCCTTGTTTACATGCCAACAAGCCAAAACCTTTCAACGTGCAAAGTAGCCCAGCTTTCAACTTCAGTCGCAGCTTTTTTACAATCAGATTGTTGGCTTGTGAACACGATTACAATGAGCGAATTTACAATCAGCTACTAAACTCGCTCAGTAGCAGCTTGTACAGTATCTCGATGTAATATACCCATTACTTTTAAGCATCGTAGGTATTAAGTATGTACGAAAATGTATTTCAGGTAGTTTTTTCAGAGTAACTAGAGTATTGGAAGAACAACGTATTTTTGACAGCGCTGTATTAGGATCAATATTCGGCACAAAGACTCGAGAACGATGGACAAATTCAATGTCAACATCAATTTTCTAGGCAATTTAGTTAACTGGAAGATTTTCTATTAGATGCGACATCGCACCCACCTGTGCTAAAACATATTTTGTTGAGAGTTTCTCGGTTATATTCGATCTAGGCAGTAAATGCGGTAATTAATTCCCTCAATTTGTTTCCACCTCTATTAATTGCATGTAATTTAGAAATTAAACGGATCCTTAATCGAAGATGCCGCAGCAGCTTTAAGTTTGGTACAGATAATTATTTCTAGATGGTGCTGCAGTATAAAATCTGCACCTTCAAGTGGCTATTTACTTTGAGTTGAACAATTATGCAGTTGATTCAATTATTTACACTGCTCAACAATTGATAGGGATCACTTACTTGTTCTAAATTTATTTCTGAAATATTCGCTCCAAGATTATAAATTTAGTCAGATATCAGAGTATTTTCAGTTGATAATATGGTTGGTTCACTTGAGAAAAGAATGAAAAAATGGAAAGTTGGAGAGAAAAAAAAACTTTATAAGGAACACTCAGAATTTGTGTTTGAATAACATAAAAATTTTATGATGAATCCACTAGAAGGCTGAAGTTTCGGTTAAGCTAGTACCTAGTTGATCCCCCACTAGCTCGTCTCAAGCATTCTACCCCTACGAGGCATACTTTCGATCAAACGATTTATAAAATTTTGGGCCAAATTCGTCCAAATATCCCGTAAAGCGTTAGAAAGGTCCTCCAGGTTATTGATCGGTTGTTCTGAGGTTGACAATTGTCTAGACATCTTAGACCAGACATGTTCGATGCAATTCATGTCTGGAGAGCGAGCTGGCCAGTCCATCCTATCAATAGCATGAGTTTCTAGCGCTTCATTAACCAGACTACTAAGTTGTATACGGGCATTATCGTCAATTAAAATGAAATTCTCGCCCACGGCAGCCGCAAACGGAATAATTATGGGTTCAATAATCATATCGTGATATCTCTGGCTGGTCATGGTGGTGTTCTGCAGAACAACCAACTCTGTGCGTTGGTTCAAACAAATGCCTCCCCATACACATATAGAACCTCCGCCAAACGCTGTTGTGGGTACCATAAACTGTTCTGCATACCTTCGACCTCTTTCCCTCCAAGCAAGAATACGTCCATCGGAGTTGACCAAACGAAATCTAGACTCATCCGTAAATAAACATCGGCTCCAATCTTCAAGTGTCCCATTGCGGTGCTTCTCAGCCCATTGCCGTCGATGAACCGGTGTTCCCTTTTCAAACGGGGATGTTGTACCCTCCTACGTGCTCTCAAACCACGAACATGTAGTCGTCGTCTTACAGTCTGGTTCGAAATAAGAACTCCTGTTGCAACTCTCAGTGATCTATTGAGCCTCGACGCCGCGCCGGGTAAGTGGGATTTCTCCTAGCATTGAGGATCAAAAGACGATCTTGGGCAGCTGTTGTACAGCGCTGCCGACCTCCCCATGAACATAAGCTACTGAGTCGTTTTGGATGAACCTATTCCAAGCCCGACTCACGACACTTTGCGAAACATTCAACCGCCGGGACACTTCTCGCTGGGACAAACCTTCCTGTATCCACCGTATGATTTGGTCCAGTTGCACAGGAGCCAAACGTCTTCTCGGCATGACTGATAAGCTGATATTGTTCTCATAACGATGAGCGTCCTGAAGTTCTGACCAAGTCAACAAGAAAACATCGAAAGAGTGAAAAAAAAGGTTTCGGAAAATTGTTGTAAAATTCGTGATGCACATTTTTGAAATATTCACCTCAATGCTACACTTATGAGAGTGTTTGAAGTGTGGAATTCTTTCGTAGTTAAATTAAAAAAAAATTGAGTAGGAAGCTTTTATATTGATTGTTTTAAGGAAAAACGATAATTCGATTTTCATAGCAACTCACATGTCTCTGAGTACAACTTTTGTTTCAGGAGATCAAGAATAAGATGGACGACGAGAAAACTTAGGCGATTTGATGACAAAATTCAAATTTGATATGAATAACAATGACAGATGCCTCTTCACAAACAGTGATGATAACGTTGAACTCAACTTCAGCATACGAACATGAAGATACCATTCTATTGGATGAATCTGCTTCGTCAACCACCTTTCCACTCAATTCATCCACCAAGGTGGTTGAGACAGTTTTCCACCATGACAAAGGATATTACATAGATGATGACGACGATGGTAAGTTATTAAATCGTTTTTCTTATAAAGATAATAATCAAAAATTAGGGAGAGAGATAGAAAACGCCATTATTATAACTATGCTGTGCTGCTCGAGCACAATCACCCCAACGATCGTTCTTAGCTTGGTCAATTATATTCTCCATATGTGAGTCTTTGTTCAAGAACTCGGGATGGCACACAGGGCAGAATTTAAAATTTGTTTTCACATAGGTCTTGATCTATAACCATAAAATTTCGATTGGTTCAGCATTGGTGAATAAGGCTCATCCGTAGTAGTATTGCTGCTGTAATTGTTGACAAAAATCTCCAATCTACACCATTTCTAAGTGTAATTTAGAAAGGGAATTGTATTTCAGAACAGTCAATTGTATTCAGAAAGCGTCAATTGGATTTCAGAAAACGTCAATTGTATTTAAGATTAGTCAATTGTATTTCAGAAAGCGTTAATTTTATTTCAGATTAGTCAATTGTATTTCAGAAAACGTCAATTGTATTTCAGAATAGTCAATTGTATCCCAGAAAGCGTCAATTGTATTTCAGATTAGTCAATTGTATTTAAGATTAGTCAATTGGTATTTCAGAAAGCGTCAATTTTATTTCAGATTAGTCAATTGTATTTCAGAAAACGTCAATTGTATTTCAGATTAGTCAATTGTATTTCAGAAAGCAATAATTGTATTTCAGATAAGTCAATTGTATTTCAGAAAGCGTCAATTGTACTGAAGTTATCATTTTAATTTCCAAACATCACAGCTATCTCGATTTCAGTGTGGTCTCGGGACTGAGGAGGATAAACCGTATTTAAAAGGAACATTTCTGCAATATGTAAATGTGACTGATTGGTGGAATAAATGTCGCGTGATACACGACGAAGCTCTGAGAACCAGGCTTTACAAGTGATGTTTTCTGAAATGCAGTTTTGATTTCTGAAATACAATGACTGATCTGAAATAAAGTGTCGGTTTCTGAAATACAGTTGACGCATTCTGAAATACAATTGACTATTCTGAAATACAATTGACGCTTTCTGAAATACACTTGGAAATAAAGTAGTGCTTTGTTTTCGTGATCAGGATGTTAGCTTTCATCACAACATTGTTTTGGATGAGATAGTATTGAAATGCGATATTGTATTGCTATAGTTTTATTCAAAAATCATCACTCACGAACAATGTTATCATGGAATTGAATACAATCCACTAATTAAATTAATTACTGAATTTTCAGAACAATTAAAATAAACTTCAATTTGAAGATATTCCATCGATGTGAGCAAAAACCAATGAAAATTTCAAAGGGATATTGCTTCTCTAATTGTACTTATTTGCTCTCCAAAAGGATCACTGCACATTGTATACCTCCTAACAACTGTTGAGATCAATATCTTTTCGCCAAGAAAATTTATCCATTTAAGAGCACTGAATTTGAAAAGCAATGAGAACAGAGATACATGATCGAATTTCAATACTTATATTTTTATTTTCCTTGATAATGTAGATTGGTAGAAAATGCAAGTACAATATGAACCGTAAGTCGTTCTGAATGTAAAACGATAAACACACAAAATAGATAGAAACGGATTGAAAAGCAACTAAAATAGCTATGCCGGTAATCGATAAATACGTTATCCACGTACAATCATGGCAATTTCTCAAATGTCTTCCTTTTGCCCAAAATGGCTTCTACAATCTTTGATTCAACCCCATTCTCCAGAATTGAAGTACGTACTTATCACACATAGATGTCGCTAATATCATTTAGTCGGTCCGTTTTCTATCTTACTCTCCTTATTCTTTTATAATAATAAAATTTAATTTCGTTTTTCTTAGGTTTGAACGATCTGCAAGTTCTTTTTTTGGCCTGCTTTCTCACCTTGATACCACTCATCATTTCTGTGGTCGCAGCATTTGCAATAAGGTAACTATTAATTCTCCTTGGAAATCTACAGTAGCTATACCATAGAGATAGGATAGTATAGAGTTGCCATCATTGAAATAAACGTGGTATCAGATGTGCCATATTACTAACACCTAAAGTCAAATTTGACAATCGTTGAATTTTCTGGAGGAATGTGTGATATAGCCATACACTCAGATAGTCAAGCTGCTATTAAAGCGCTGAGCTCCTACGTCATCGACTCTAAAATGATCTAGGAGTGCCGAACAAACTAACTCAATGAGGCAAGAAAAATAACGTCTTTTTAATCTGGGTTCCCAGCCACTCAGGAATCAGAGGAAACGAAGATGCCAATACACTTGCCAAGAGGTCGCACGAATGTCACTCATTGGCCCAGAACCCTCTGTGGTATATGAAAATGTACCTATAAGAAGGAGTTTCTGCAGAAGGAGAAAGCCGAGAAGAAAAACACTGGCGGAATCTCCCAGGAATGGATCATTCCACTGAGTTCCTTCGGAACTTTGAGACAGCGGGATCAAAAGATATCTGGATCTTGGTAAGAAGCAATTACACCTCCTCACTGGCTTTCTTACAGAACAGGAAGCACCTGTTGAGAACGGGATTATCGGACGAGTACAGGTTCTGTGGGGAGGAGGAAGAAACCCTCATTCACATAGTCACGGAATGCTTTGGCATTGCGAGCCTAAGGAGAGAATGCCTTGGGCGAGAAACTTGTAAGAGTGAGGAACAAGCCTCGTTAAAGCCTTCGCAGTTATTAAATTTCATTAGATCTTTGAAACTGGAAGGCGATCTGTGAAGGGTTTGGCCAGAACAGCTCTGTAAGGGGGCACAATAGACCTTAAAGTCGCCGTGAAATGTAACCCCTTTTTTAAACTGAACTAAACAACTAAGGTGTCAATCACTATAGGTTTTACCCTATCTTTTACTGATTTATTCATATTGCCATGAAGAATATAGTTATTTTATACAAGGGAAAAAAGTATTAGATTTTATGTTGTCTCCCCCCGCTTCGCGTCGGGAGCAACATAACCTCGAGCTGAAATCTAATGTTTTTCCCGTGTATAATACACTATTTTTTTCTGTGACAGAAAAACACAAACATTTAATTGTGAAAGAAATATAACTGTTCACGAAATTACTTTCTTCCCGGCTACATAGAGAATCATTTTTTGACAGGGAAAAAACTAATTTCGTAAAAAGTCATATTTCGTGACCTGTCAAGAGATATAAAATGTCACATTTTTTCCCGTCACAGAAAAGGAACTTTTATTATATACTTTTAATAAGGCTCTGAAAAGGGGAGTATACCAGACAACCATGCTGGGTCCAACCACAGACTCGAAAATTACAGAACAATTCGAATGAAATGAAATCTGTAATCGAATAAATGCTTATGCTTACCTGTCTAGTCTCCAACTTATTGTTTTGAATAAAAATCAATACTTTCTATTAACTTTTCTTCAAAAAAAGCACTCAACTAACAATAGAGCACAATAACTGAGAAATTGACATTACCATCTGTAATTTTCGAGTCTATGGTTGGACCCAGTCAGCCTGTCTGGCATACCTATCTTTCTAGTGCTCTAATATTAGTGCGGTCACAGAACATATATAATAAAAACATTGGATCGCATTAGATATTTTTATGTTCTGTCAGTTTCCCAACATTATGAGAGAGAGATACTGTGAAGGATGGAGTAGGTAATATTAGTTTAGTTTAGTCTATGCACCACACTAATATTACTCCATCCTTACAGTATCTCTCTCTTATGTTGAGATCACGAAACTTAGAGCAAAAGTCACGTGACGCCCTGTCCATTCTTTTCTATGTCTATGGTTCTAGCTCATCGGGTTTCTGAGATCCCTTCACTAGTTAACGAATTAAGGATACCTGTACAGTTTCTCACGGATCACCCTGACGAAATAAAGCTTCGTACACTCTTTCACACATTCACGAATATCAGAAAAATTTTTAAATTCATGATTATTAATGATAACCTTTATCCAGTTTACCCACTCAAATTTGAATCTTGAACATTGGATACAGTTTAATTTTTTTCTTAGGATTTATGGGTAAAATACAGTAAAAGAGAAAAGGAAGTAGCTGTGACGGAATGCTAGAGAGGGACGGTACCACTGATTCGATAAACAAGCCATTACATTCTCATCTTCTCAACAGTGATAAGGTAACCAGATAAATATTGATTTTATTACAATTTGTTCCGAGAGCTTGAATTAACCAATCTTTTAGCGAGTGTTTCTTAGTTCTGTAAGAACTTTGTTGACGGTTTAATTTCCTGCTCAATGTAGATTGTGCGAATGAAAAAGCTGGCGAATGCCAGATAGAGACTCTGGAAAATGTTAATTGGAGTGTCTATATTATCCAGATATTGTGAGGGACAACACACTGACAAATACAGAACTAGGCCAAGCAATAGAGGTTTTTACGTGACAAAAATACTACCTGAAATCTGACTGTGCAGTCCTGCAATAGGTAGTTTCTACATTTTTTTCATGATGAATTCCACTCCTGAATCGTCTTAGGTTTTTTTTGAGAAGCGAAAAATAACCAAAAAATCCAAAATGTGCTTTTTCGCTTATAAAACGTGAAGTATTGATCTGATCGAAAAGCTGTTAAGGCACTTTTTGTAGAGAATTCAAAACAAAAAAATGAGAGGCGACACGTTTCAAGCGGATAATTAGTTTCCGAGAAAAGTTCAAAATACTGGAAAAACATCAATTTTTCGAAAATTCATAACTTGGTCAATTTCTGAGATGAAGCGTAGTTGCTCTGAATTTAAGTAGTTATTAAC